>VWZU01005592.1:26937-41388 GCA_013397095.1 Sterrhoptilus dennistouni | reverse complement strand
GAGGTGACCTTATCACTCTCCACAACTTCCTGAAAGGTGGTTGTAGCCAGGTGGGGGTTGGTCTCTTTCAATGGGCAGCAACTGACAGAACAAGAGGAAACAGTCTTAAGTTGTGCCAAGGGAAATATGGGTTGGATATTATGGAAAGAGTGATAAAGTACTGGAATGGTCTTCCCAGGGAGGTGGTGGAGTCACCATCCCTGGATGTGTTTAAAAAAGACTGGATGTGGCACTCAGTCACATGGTTCTGTTGAGGTGTTAGGGCATGGGTTGGACTTTATGACCTTGAAGGTCTCTTCCAACCTAGTGATTCTGTAATCCTGGCACAGGATGACAGTATTTCATGCATGTGAAGAGATCAAGTGGTCAGAAAAATGTGTTTTACTTGGTATTTCCTTCCATGCCACAAAAACATCACCAACAGCTGTAGAAACTGAACAAGAGTTTCCACAGTATCTTGCAACTAATTTAATAAACTGAGCAAAGTTCAAAGATTCCATACAAAGACTTTTAAAGCACCAGCACTACATTTTCTAAATTTGTCTTTTGACACGCTGCTGATACAAGTAAGAACTGAACAGCTTGACACCTGCCTCTACAAAAAAGTCCCATAAACTAAGTCACTAAGCACTACACTTCTGGAGAGTGCCTCAGTACCGCAACTTTATGCAGCTGGAAAAGGTACAGCTGAGGATTTAACACATACCTTTAATTCTCACCACAGATTTTTAACTGAATGTGAACAGGTTATCATCCTTCTACACAAAGCATGAATGATCTCTGCATTGTTCTCATCCTTCATATCTGTCAGTATTTTAGCTACATGCCATACCTTGATATAATCATTTTCAACCCAGTAATAGGCTGTCCCAGGATTATATGCATGGCAGAGTATGAAAGGTAAGAATTTGAATCTAAGGACTTTAAGTATTCTGGATTTAAGGTGGCAAGCTCCAACTAGGCAACAGTTCTACTGAATGTTAGAGAAGTTCAGCATTGCCTCTCAAATGGAAGTGAAGCTTGATACGGGAGAGAAGCTTGAACAGTAGTCTCATTATTTTAACATTTAGATACAGAGTCCATACTATTTAAGTTTATTTTGATCTAAGACAGCATCCTACATTTATTTCAGTACTTTAATTATTTAATCAACAAAGTAACACAAAGCCAGGCAAATAAGTTTCACTATGACATGAGAAACTGTGATGCAGCAAGAAAAGAACTTCTTACCCAAATGTCCTGCTTTTCACCAATTGGAAAATTTGAATACAAGTCTACCATTTCTGGTGTCCTGTACATTGGTGTTGTATTCCTTGTTATCTGGAGAAGACAGAATTTATTGAAACAATCTTGAACAATGAGCTTTAACAGTATCCAATCAAGGAAACAGCTCTACATGTAGAATGGATAGCAGTCTCATTTTTAAATTAATTTCAGAAACATTTGTCAAGAAAAAAGCCATCAATTGAATCCTGAAATAGTCACAACAGCTTTGACATAAGGTCACATGAAGACAGTAGTACTCAAATAACAGTGTGATAATCAAGAGTCCTCTCAAACAGCAAAGCACATAAAGTGACTGTTCTACATGAGGGAAAAATGGACAGGAACACTAATATCAAAAATAAGCCACTAAGTGAATTCACGCTTCAGTGCATGTCTCTCACTTTCTCAGCACACTTAATGACAGTGCAGACAAATCCAAAGGGAAACTCTGGTCATAAGGATACTGAAAAGACCTTTTCTACCACCCTTTTTCACAGACTATACAAGACAGTGGTATGACATCATCGTTTCATCAGTTTTCCAAGAATACCAGACTGCAGAACAGGGCTTGTGATGTCAGAAGTTGTACATATGAACTTAAATGTATTCCTCCCACTGAAGTATGACATTAGATTTACTAGCATTACTCTCAACTGTAAACTAAGAACAAATGCACTTTGCAAAAGTACACTGCATGCTTGATTTGGTTACTGTAGTCCAAGGCACTGCAATACTGCCCATTCCTACTCTGCTGAGCAGACTTGCCTCTCATCTACGTATCATTCAACTGAGAAAAACAGGTCAGAAGGAAGATGGGAATCAGTGTGGCACAACCAATTTCTTGTCAAGAATGCATGATAAGAAGCCCTTGTAACCACTTCTATTTTCACAGCAGATTGCAGAATGGACACTGGCCATGCTGAAGCAGTGTTTCTACATGTAGCTACAGAACATAAGCTGTGATTGTAACTGCAGACAGCTTTTGAACTCTAGAAAAACAAATACAAAACCAACACTTTATAAATAACACTAACTGAAACAGTCTTCAGTTGTCTTAGATGTCTCATGAATTAATACCAGATTAATAGTAACAGTTAAATTAATAATGATATTAAAATTAAATCACATTAAAATAGTCTCACCTCTTCTTCAACCAGTGCTCTCTTCTGTGCAGACCAGTTGTAGTCAGGATAATAAGCTATAGTTGTAGCACTTCCAAAGTCACAAAGTTTAATTGTCCCCTGATTACTAATAAGCAAGTTTTCCACCTTCAAAAAGACGTGGAATAATCGATTTTAAAAAAACATCTTTTTTGCCCTGTATATTAACAGACATGCTTTTACGTATCATCTTACTTGTGCATACATATAAAAACCAATCACTTTAGCCAAAAAACATTGTTTACAGGAGAACAAAGATCTCAGACATTACTGCAGTTTTATATGGTGGCAACATAGCCAAGTTTTAAAAGGAAGCACCAAGCACACCAGGGACAGGAAGCATCCAGAAGAGAAAGAAATAAACCCCAGGGGGGAAAAAAGCAATTTCATTAGAGCCTAAGAAAAGGCCAGTTTTTCAGATGAGAACTTGTAAAATTAGTGTCTTAGAATCCAAATGCTTTCAGGCATAAAACTGAACACTGTTAGTTTAACTGCAGCGGGATGAAGGTTAGGACTGCTACACAGAAAAACAGGAAGGTACTAGTATAGAACAGGCTGCTAGGAGACACACATAAAGAGACAGCTGAGACCCTGTGGAGAGACAGAAAACAGCTATTTGAGAACCATGTGCTGCCTGAATAGTTCATCATACATGATCTCTGCCTTTTTTTACCTCATAAATTCCAAACGTCCTGTATTGTTAATTGAAATGTGGAAGAAACTTAAGAAAAGAGTAAAAGTATTGGGCAGATATACTTGGAGTCATAATCACAAAAGGACTGAAAAATAAAATCTGTACTGTATAAAGTTAGGAAAAACTTAATTGCCTCAAAACTCTGACTTGCAGCTTTCTATGCTGCTTAGTTTAGACTGCTAAAAAGGGGTAGCAAAGTTTAATTATCCCTATTTGGCTCCTGGCTGTAGTAAATCCTCTGCCTCTTGCAGTACAACAGTCATTTAATCTTGTTTTGCAGCCTCTGCAACATGAGAGTAACACAAAACCAAATTCCTCCCTTTTCCCATGTTTTATCTCTGTCAGGAAGATACATTCCTCGAGAAGAAAAAGCTGTTCTGAATTACAGCATTAGTTTAATGTCTATGCAGCTGGCTATGAAAATTTGAATATTTATTTGTAAATAGGTTTTTCTACTTTTTTTTTTCAGAACAGAGATGCATCTTTTCCACAAAATCTAGGGGATAGCATATAAAAATTTCAGTGAAGAATGGTTAACATGTTGTTGACACAGCCTCACAACCCAAAAGCCTGTTCAACAGTACCAAGGGAAAAAGAAAGAAAAGGAGTGCTCTGTCATCAAAGCTAGGTATATATTTATGGGCTATACTAACATCAAAGCTTTCATCAAGAGTGTTGAAAATAATTAACACATTTACTTCTAGAAGAGTGGTCTTATTTTCCTTTCCGCAAAGTAATTGAGTACATGCTTACTTAGAGGAGGAAGAAATTTTCCTATTTTTATATTCAAATGAAATCACATCAGATTTGATACAGACACATGTGAAATGTAGACTCTATTCCAAGAGTAAGAATCTCCTCTGTCTTATTTTTTTATGTTAATGAAAATTCAAATATATTCATAGTACAGCAGAACCTCATTGATTATTAAGGCTTCTTCACTTAAGGTATATTGAACAGGTAAAGGTGAACCCCTGTCTTGAAAATACAAAATTCAAACCTCCAAAGCTCCTAAAAGTAGCACACTTTGTCCAGCTATATATACTTTCTACAGAACACTTTCTATAGTTCTATATAACCCTATAGATTCCAGGTAAAGCCTAATAAAACAAGCAAATCCCTAAGAAACAAAATCTAACATGAATTATGAGTACCAAATTTTACAATTCAAATTAAAAACAAGCAGTGAAGTACAATGCAAGTTACCACCTCTAAAACTAACAGCTTACTATACATTCTCAATGGCTATGTAATCCTTCACAGATAATTCAACATTCTTCTCCTTCAAAGCTGTACCTCTTCTATGATGACACCCACTTAACCCAGAACTGCAGTTCACTAGTTGTAACTGACTACTTTATCAAAAACAAAATACTCAGGCTAACTCAATCAGCAAAACATGATACACTGCTTTTCTGCCAGCTTGTTTGAGACAGAGTACAAGCAGTTTCTAATCGCAAGCACAATGAAAAGAAGTTTGAAGAGATTCAAGATGACCTTCACTAGCAGTGAGCAGTTATGGCAAGGCAACAGATCTATGCACTATGCTCAAAAATTGTTTTAAACACTGATGCAGCCCAACAGGCTCCTTTGCTGTTCAGAAGTTCAGCCTTTATTCAAATATTGTAACATACCTTTAAGTCTCTATGAATAATTGGAGGCTTCTGCTTATGCATATGCTGCACTGCTCTGCAGGTCTGATAAAAGATCTTCAGAACTGTGTCACAAGAGACAGGTCCTTTGGATTCTACTTTCTTTAAGAATTCCACCAGCTGTCCTGCAGGAAATGAGAGAAATTCACATAAGCACACAGAGAACACTGCAAATTCTGAAAGCTTGACACCAACAGACCCTTGTCAAGAAAGATCTACAGTCATGAGTTTTATTAAATAGATTTTCTGAAAATGGCAAGTCCACACTGACTACAGTGACAAAACAAAGAGTCCTCTAAGGAACTACTCCTACTCTTCCTTTCTCTGATGAGTCTCAAACAAAAAACTTAATTATTACCTAGTATTTAAGTCAAGGTTAAACTGTAGTCTAAAAAAAAACATGATCTTTGGCCTATAAAAGGTAAGTTGGAACTCTAGCTCTACTGAACCATGCTATCCTCTACAGTCATTCCAAGCTTGTAAGTTAACAAGCAACCTGTGCCAAACATCTGCCAGAAGCAATGTGCCCTGCTAGGAAAAGAAATAAAGTTTACCTTTACACAGCTCTGTAAGCAGAAGAAACTCTCCCTGCCCCGTGTCTGATTCTTCTTTTCCTATAGATGCTGCAGAACAAAACTGGACAATGTTGGGATGACCAGAAAGTTTTTTCTGGAGATAACACATTCAAGGAAGATAACTCCCAAGTTCATTGATACTATTGCATCCAGTAGTTCACTCAAAATGTCAGCCTAAAACCACAGAAAGCATAACTGCTGCAATCAATACCCTAACCAAAACAGGGAAATACATACCTCAGCTATAAGAAATCTGAGAAAGCAATCTAAGGTAATGTAATAAAAAGTCAAAATAAAATATTGAGCTGGATTCAGGACTAGTTCTTTTTGTCTTTTGACAATGACTGCAAGAACCTAGCATGAGTAGCAGGGACATCTTCTAATTATCAGCTGCTTCTCTAGATAGCTGATCAAGAAAGAGTTATCGTATCCTCATCTATCTTTCCCACAGGAGTATTAAGTATGCCATGCTTCAATTTAAAGTAATTAAAATAGAGTTCAAAACAATTAGAGGTCTGAAAGGGCAAGGATCTTACCCTCCCATCATCAGTAGTAATTTTTCATGCTAAAACTTTATCATGTTTTGCTTTCAATTCAAAAATTTGAGGTATCATTTTTGAGCTACGTAAAGGAGAGTACAGTGTAAGTGACCTCAACTCCTGCCAGTGGAAGTTATGTTGCATTATGCCTGTCTGTGCATACATTGAGATTCATGTGAGACAAACACAATGTATTTACAATGCATTCACCAAGTCTGAAGAGAGAAAAGCTAAGACATTGTAAGTTGCAAGTTGGATCCACACAATTCACATCAATCTGATCTTGCCCATCTCCCCACAACCTTTTATTCAGAGCTGCAGGAATTAATTGCATTTCACAGTCTTATCTCAGAAAGTTATCAACAATTAACCCTTCATCATGTTGTACACCTGCTTTAATGACTCTAAGCCGTGAAAAACATCTGAAATGTTTTTCACAGCTCAGAGTAAAGAACTCAATGTTAAATTGAGTTCTTTACTGTTGGCAAGATAATGTCAGAGTAGATAGAAAATGTATAGTGCTATGGTACTCTGTCTTAGAAGCGTACTTCTAGTAAGTGGTGTTTAAGCTAAGATTTTGCCAAATGTATCAGGAATCATAAAAAGAAATGTTTGAGCAGCTTAAATTAGGATCAGTGGATTTGCCTGCTAATTCAAAATGAAGCTGAATACTCAGAAGGGAACACAGCAGCATACCACAGCCATTCACTGACTCTTGAAACAAACTGAGGGTCCAAGAGGAGCCAGGCCAGGGATGAAATATTGAATTTTTTAAAATAAAGGATTGAAAACACTCTGAAATTATATTATACTCTACTTTCTGACATCACTGAAGATAAGGAGGACAGCAAGGACACTAGAAACATCCGCTTCTTGTTTCTTATGCATTTAGTCTACTGGAATATCTTCCTTAATATCCAGCATGTCTTCTTAAAGCCAGATGTATCCAAAGCAGAAATTAATAAACATTGAGAGTAAAAGCAAAGAGCAATAAATCTCATGCATGCAAGGGAACTCTATGTAAGATCTAAGTATCATCTGAACTCAAAACGTCTCTTAACCACATTCATGGGGTGAAAGAAAGCCCAGATAAGAATTTCACTTTCTACTAGAAGTACATGGCAAAATCTACACTAGCTACAAAAATTATCTGCACACACTGCATTACTGCAATTTTTGAAGAACTGAGCTTTTGGGATGTTGGTACCAGATTCATGACAAACCATGAATCCAGACTTCCAGAATGTCAGTCCTCTTAGACAGCAAATGGCATGAATAAAAACAGAATCTGCACAGCAATCTTTTGTTTTCCAGAAATCTCAGGCAGTTAAATACATTACAGAAAAGGATACCATAAAACAAACTTCCTGAATGATGGCTTTGTTCTTTTCCTCTTCATTAGACAACAATCGCTGTCAAAATAATTGAGACGATATAGTTACTGAAACTTACAGAATAACAGTGCTTAGATTTATTTTTTTCCACAGAATATGAAGAATAAGCTATAGTCAAAAACCTAAAGAGCTGTAATGGGGCAGTAAACAGAGCTGGCTTATTGTATATTTTGACATTCTGTCATAAATAATACACAGTTTTCCAGTTACCTGGACTATTAAGGTTCAGTGATAATTGAGCAGTTCTAACTTTTGACACTCTTGAAAGTAGCTGCTCTGATATATAAAGAACTAAAGTCTCCTGGCTGCATTATTGTGGGCTAACAAGGAAAGATTCACCTTCTGTCTGAAATATTCAGCAAAAACCTTCAACTCACTCTAGACTAAGCTCCTTGACATTACGTAGCCCAGCTTTTTCCATGGTACTTGTGTAATCAGTAGCAAAATTAAACATTACTGTTTCTAGTATTACCTGGATTTGCAGTCAACATTTGACTACAATCAGCCTAAGTATTCGCTACAAAAGTACCAGTTTTACAGAACAGGGTAAGTATAGTAATGGTTCACTTTTACCTGTTATTTTTTAATGGGGCTACTTCTAAGAGGACCTTCTGAACACATAGCATATGGCTTTGGTCACATGTTTTTTTACTGTAGGATGTGGAATTAAATGGAAAAAGCGGGAGTTATACCATTATATTGATGGTATAATGCCAACTTACCTCTTCCACCCCTCATACAACTACCCTGTTTACAGCTGATTACCAGAACCCTCTAGAAACCAAGGATCCAGAGAAGTGTCTATAAAAAGTAACAAGCTAAATGTTTAATCAGAGTCAAAGTGTGGAGCATTATTTTTAATACTAAGGAAATGTACTCAAAGTAAGATGGTAGGGTAAATCTGCTTCTGATGAGTGAAATAGATTCCTGCACTCCACTTCAGGTAACTTCAAAATATTCCTTTTACCCATGCAACAAAATGTTTTTGACTGGATCATTAATTTCTACACCAAATAAAAAAAATAAAGACCAGCAGCACCTAAAAGATGAGCACTTTCCCTGTTTGTCACCTGAATATGAAGTGCAGGGTTCTAACTGGAATGACTATCCTAAACAGTGGGGTACAAACATCATTAATATACTGGATTTTTCCAAGTTACTTACTTGCTCAGTGGCATGCATCAAGGACTAATTCTCATGCTAAAATATCAAGCTAAAAGACAGACCTTACAAACCTATAGTGAAGTAAATTAACATTACCTTCAAAGCATAATCTTTGCCACTTCCAAGATCTTGAGCTTCATAGACAAAAGCAAAACCTCCTACAAGAAGAAGGCACATTAAGTCAGTTTTAATTTCAATATTCAGGTAGATCATTCTTTTTAGTCTAACAGAATCAATACATGAATTTAGATACATTTCTGAAGGTATCGAGCACACATTTTTCAGCATCTGGTCCAGACTGCCAAAATTCAGCAAGAGATCAGATATTCTATTCCTTTCTTCTACACGTGCCAAGAGGACATTGACTTTGTTACTTTCCTGCATTTTGTTAAGTCTTCAGATAGAGATTTCTTATGAAGCCATTTTTTTAAAAGGTCCTTATAAAACCAAAACACAGTATAGCAAATATTGCCTGATAATTTCAATTACAGTTTTTGGCATTACACTGCTAACACTTTGTATAAAAAACAGCAACTAACGAAGATAAGTGCTAAACATAGACCTCCTATTTTTAAGGTAATTGTCATGCTTCAGGCTTTGTATTAAAAGCAGAAAGTATTTTTAAGCACTGAAGCACACCTTCCAATAAGGGTAATATTGTTACTAAATTGCAATGTGTTATACAATAAAATACTCCCAACTCCTTTTGTCAAACTATTTTCTCAAACACTTCCTTCTGCTTAAGAACACTATGCGAACCTCATTGAGATAGTAGAAGTTTGAGAGTATGTAACTAGCCTAAGATAGACATTTCTACTTCAGTGATTGCACCTTATTATCAATTACAGAAATGCTAAACAGAATGGAGTTCATTAAACTTTCCAGATCTCCAGAGAAAAACTGGTGGGATCATGCCTGGTTAATTCCTACTTCATTGCACCTGCCCCATAGAGAATCCAAATGCTATGACCTACAAGATCACCTTTTACAATTAAGCCCCTCTCAAAACATCAGCTTCAAGTAAGTTTCCTATTCTGTCATTTCATTCTTTCACCTGAACTGAATTCAGCTCCATACAACTTGCTCTCATGCAGTGTTTGGTTCACTACTACTGCAGCACTACAGCAGATGCCATGTTTAATTCCATGGATTTTCTGGGGTACCAAAGGATTTAAAGCATGCTGTAAGGTACTTCTAACTTTTTTTTTTTTAAACCATCTGTTATTAGTGAAAAAAAAAAAAAAAAACCTTACACAAAAAGCCAAACTAGTCCTACTGCTTCATTCTTAAGAGTAGTTTTACAGTTTGATGTTGGCTCTCTTGAAGAAGTAGTCTATTAAAGCAGTTTTAATAGACACTTAATAGGCACAAGTTTACCAGCAAAACTTCTCTGCCATAACAGTTTACTCCAAGCCCCCTGACTAATATATTTTGCAAACATTCAGAAGAAATTATTTTAAAAGCACTTTCAACAAACCTCTACAAACACCTGTACAGCAGACCTAATTGAGGCAAATTGTAAAACGGAAGTTTAGAGAATAACAACTTTTAAGGAGGTCTAAAGAATGCAATTACATTTGGGGTGTTTTCACTTATTTTTTCCACTCATGTAAATGTTTGTAGATGGTTTTAAGACAGTTTTCTGAGGCTTTCCGTATCAGCAAAAACATCTTGGTATTCCCTCATACAGATCACCAGTGTAGAGATATGTACACACCCATCCCAGCTATTGCCCAGAGAGACAGGTTTTGCATTGCTGAGGCATTTCAGAGCCCCATTCTCAGAAGACAGCCCGAGCTCCCCAAAGTCATCTCAGATGGTATTTTCTCATACAGAAACTGGGTTTATTTCTTTTCTGTAGACATAAACTCTCACACATCAAGGCTCACTACAGAGCACCACACCACCTCAAGAAAATCAGGAACTAACTCTACCTCATTTGCTTTATTAGCAAGCACCCTACACTTATCCTTGCACCACCAAAGGCCTCAGGCAGTGCTCCTGTCAGTGCTTCATCATTCTCTTATAGAGATTCGAAGACCCTTGCTTTTCCAATCAAGAGATTTGGATTCTCCCTCAAGTCAAACCTAGGCATCAAATAATACTGAATAACTTCACTGCATTTACACATTAAGTTGGATTTTAAACTGTTCTTTTTTATCATGTCCCTGTTTTTCACATCTTCACAAATTATTTTTTCAGATAAGCAGCTTCACTAAAATGACAGCCAGAGAAGCATCAAAATAGGGACACCAACCACATAATATTGATTGCTACTGTAATTCACTCACTGTTTCATTACACATTAACTAGTCATGAGAAAGTAAGGGTGTGAGTAGCTTCCTGTTTGTAACCATTTGATATAACTTGTCTACTCCCCTCCCAAATACTGACCAAAATTATTTCCATCAACTTTCAGTTGTTTATGTTTCAGCTGTAATTTGATTGAAATACTATAATTTTAGCTTGGACTATAAGTTACAGTGCATCTCACCTGAAAGCTTTTCTACCAGAGTATCAAAACACAAAAGATGCTCTGTTATTGTTGCCAAGCATTGACTCATAGGCATTTTTTTTGAAGTCCAGTAATGCATTTGTGTCCATTGCAAAGTCCTGGTAACGCAATGAAACTGCCTCAAGAATGAAGGATAGCCCAAACTTAAAGATCTGTACATTTTCCCACACCCTTGAGAAACAGAGAGGTAGAATACCTTGAAACCTTCAGAGCTTCCCTGCAAGCAAGAACTGCTACAGCCAAGAAACAACGGCTTCAAAAAACAGAACTGTTCTGCCCCATGTTGATAACATTGTCTACGTTTACTGTAAAGAGAATGCAAACTGGAAAGCTGCTAGGTCAGATGCTTTAGTTGTTCTTTAGGAATCATCTTTTTTTTCCCCCACTATCTGCCAGCAAATAAACCTAACAACGTTCACAGAAACTTGACATTAAGCATTATTTGTGCCCCTGCTGCTAGAGGTTTACAAATTAAATCCACTCAAAAACCTAGACTTTATGAGGTTATCATTATCCTATGAATCTAGTAGTTGCAGAGACCACAGAATTGTTCCTATAAGCTTGGCAAACTGTAATACTGCCTGTTCACACTCAAAATACTAAGGAACCCCTGAAGTATCAAAGGAAAAAAAAAAAAGGCTGCTTTAATTGCAGAAGTTTCACCTTGAAAGAAAGCAGCTTGTAACAAGTCACTTACCTATGTGGCCTCAAGTTATGACATCTATTTTTAAACTAAAAAGAAAAAAAATAAAGTCTGTACCCATTTAAGTCTGTGCTATTGATATCTTTCTGACTAAGGAATAATGCATTTTTTTTCTCATCAAGTTTCTCTTCTTGTGTGCTCTTTTGTCAATGTTCATTACTCAAAGGAAGTATAAGAGTTCATTACATGTGAAGAATGGTTGTTAAATTTGCGCTACAGAACTTGCTTTTTCCCCATTTTTCACACAACCAAACACCTGCTTTATTCTAAATTGTTCAGTCTCATATACAAAAGAAGCAACAAAATTCACTAAATAGGCAGGAAATCTGTAACTATCTTGCTTGAGATATATTGTGTGGGGGTCTGTGCAGTTAACCAGAGGATCCAAGAAAGCCATGACACCTGAAGCTACCATCATATCCAGGGTAAGTAGGGAATATGTAAAGGCCCCCACCAAGGTCCTCTAAAATCTTACCTGCAGTGAGCTACTGAAACGTCCAAGCAGAAAAAAACCCAGGATACCATATTCAGTCCAGTCTGTGACACACTTAGTCTGTTCTTGCATTTAGAAGTATATCAGCACAAGCGATCATCATCAGCTCATCCCCTACATGTTGCTGTCAGCCTCCTGCAGCATCACACCGTGTTTTCCATCAGCCCAGTCCAACCCCAGCATGACACCTCCGTGAAACAACCAGGAAAATGCATCCAAGCGACCTGAGCAACCAGTCTCAGCTTAGAGCACAGCCAAACATGGATTTGCACCAGCAATGGCAACACTACAGAGCTGAGAGGAGTTGTGGGCTACGGGAACAACTGAACCTGTGCTGCCACATGACACCGTGCAACGCTAAACCACAGGCTCTGCTCACACCAGCTACAAACAAACCTGAGCGTATGAGCCAACAGAAAAGGCTCTGTCTCAAATCCAGTTCACCGTGGGTTTGAAATCCAGATTCAGAAAGCTGCACTGGAATTTCCAGTAGAGAATTTGGCATGAAAGAACTGAGAAGGAAAATAGATTGTATATTCATAACCATGGAAGGGAGTACTTATAAGCCACAGTTGTGGACCCATGTATCAGAAGGTACCACAACATGTCCAGACCTGAAAGATAAATGCAATTTAAGCAACAAAATTAACTACATGCTACAGACAAATTCAAGTCCAAAGATAGCAGGAGAGGCTAGGACTTTTATATTTTATATCTATTTTACCTTTATACTCAACATATTGCATGGGTTCTTTTAGACCAGCTACATTGGTTGAAAATTATACTTTCCAGAAAAAGCAAGCAGCTAGCCCAATTTCAGTTAGCAAAATAAGGAAATAAAACAACATAAAATAAAACCATAACAGTCAGACAAACATGGAACACAAAGCAGCAGTAGCAGAGAAATTGTCAAGAACTGTAGAGTTAAAGCATGCCTCCATTTAAGTAATCTTTATGTCATCTAACCTGGCATCTTTCCCCTGACATTTTACAATACCTGTGTCAAATTTTGGGAAACAATAGGCTGCTGTCAAAGTGAAGTATTAAAGAACCTGCTCCAGAACCATAACCAAATAGCATATATGCCTCAAAAACAGTTTCCTGTCCTAACTTTCCTTTGTCCTGCTGTGGTCACTGCCAGCAAGAATGTTACAGTATCAGCAGCACAGACGGCTCTTTCAGCATTCACATCCTACTGAGTGCTTACATTTCAATCCCAATTCTGACTGTAAAGAAGCTGTAAGTAAAGGCTGAAGGCAGAACAGGAGGAGGACATGACATTTAGCACTATTTTAAATGCAACTTACTACATAAGAAACTGCCAGGTTTTCTCTAGGATCATATGCCAAAAGTGCTTGAGCATTCAAGCAACAAATATTGCCCTTAAGAAGATAAAGCAGTGGTGAAGACGTAGTTTTACCGAAAAAAGATTTTGTAAGTAGCTTACAAATGGTTTAAAGAAGCTAATCTTAACCAAATTTTTCTTCTATGCTGATCACCAAGATATTTCAACAGAAAACTACTTAGTACCAGATAATTACAAGAAGAAATTACAGAAAGAAACTCCAATAACGAAAAGGAGCTCTAAATAGAGCTTTGAGGTATTTAACCTAAATAACATCAACCACGTCTACAAAGTCAATGAAATATTTAACTGCAGTAGTACGGAAAACTTCGCATTTTAGTCTTCTGAGACTAGCCTTCAATGGTTCTTCTGCTTGAGGAAATAAAGTATTTTCTCTGACCACAAGCCCAAGACAATCCAAATTTCTGCTAATATCTAAATAATTTATATCTATCAAACATATCATCTTTTCTAAAACAGACTAACAAGTCGTGTGCCAGGCTACCTATCCGTAACTTGACTGAAACTGGAAACTGCCTTAGATATTTAACTCCTTGTACTCTAGCAAAGTCTACGTGTACCGTAAGACCAGCCTCCTGGCAAGTGCGTTTAAAGCAAACACATTTCCTTCATTTCACAGTCTTCCAAACAACAGAGGCAACCTTGGATATTTGGCATAATATTATACACTGTCATCAAAATAAATAATTTTAAAAAACAACCAAAAAAACCAAAACACCGCGTAATCCAGAATTTCCATTAGGTCCGTGGTAGATTATAAAGGCCCTGACAGACTACAAACTCCTCGGAGTTCTGTTATGTGGCGAGAGCATTTTAAACCACGAAGCAACCGAAGAAGCGGCCACACAACACGCGGCTCTCTGTGGCGGTTCCTGAGGCGGGACAGTAACACCGAGCGGTGCTGCGACCCCCGGGCCCGGGGACACGGTC
>VWZU01005592.1:1606-25357 GCA_013397095.1 Sterrhoptilus dennistouni | reverse complement strand
CAGCCTGCAGAGGTATCTTGTCTCTGGCACCTGGAGAACCTCCTGCCCCTCCTTCTCCACTGACCTTGGTGCTTCACATGTTTCCCTCTCATGATCTCACTTCATCCTCTTCTCTGGCTAGAATTAAAACTGCACGCCTACTTTTGTTTTAATGTCTTCTTAAATATGTTACTACAGAGGCATTACCATCATCTCTAATTGGCCCAGCCTTGGTCAGCAGCGTGTCCATCTTCAGAGCCATCAGGGATTGGCTCTGCTGGAAGCTCTTCAGGTGGAAGCTTCTATAAACTTCTCACAGAAGCCATCTTCCTGCCCCCTGCTGCTACCAAAACCCAGGCCATGCAAAACCAACACACACACAAGTGTTGGGAATTACCATATCTGCAGAAAGTGTCAGCCTGTGTTTTTACAGGTAAGGCTGACACCTCCATGTGTTTGGTAGATCCCAAACTGGTCAACTCATTTCCACAATAAGGCTGTATTGCCTGAGACAGCAGATCACTAGAAACAAGGCTTGTCCCCAAACCTTTTGTTTCAAAAATTACACCAAAAGTCAAGATTCTCTTTCAGAATTTTAGTCGTTACTGTCTGCACTTCGCCAGCAGATTTATCACTTTGAGACTATCCCAGACATCCCCATATTCTGTAAGATTTCAGGTGGCCTTGGCTACTTTCTCCTGCACAGATGGCTGGCTAAATTTTTTGAAGTTGTAATTCTCAATCAACATCCATAAACTAAATACTTGCTGTTCTTCATGTTGTGTATAAATTATAGGGGCATGACCTCCTGTGATTCCCTCACTTTTCTGTAATGCTTGATCAGTCAAGAAGTGTGGTCTTAAAGGCAAGCAGGTTTACATGGAGATCCCATGTTTTTATACGTTTAATTTAAAAAAAAAATCGAAGATTATAATAGAGAACTTCCTTCTAACTGCAGCAGAGATCAGCTGCTATTTTTCTCTTTCAATTCTCCCTGTAAGAAAACTTCTTTTGTTGCAGTATATTATACCACCAATACTTCTTTGAAGGAAGTCCTACCTGTAGGAGCATCTTACCTTCAGTCCTGCTTTGCTGTCTGACTTTCCCGATTATTTTTGTTCACGCCAATGCTGTAATTATTTTTTTACAAACGAACACTGTTAGTTAGGTTTGCTACACCATATTGTTCCACTCACTATCCCTTGTACCATTCAGCTGCATCTTCCCCTTCAAAGACTCATTCATAAAAGGCCACTGGAAAAAGAACAGGAATTTCTATAAGGAACCACAGAAGCAATCTTTCTCATTTTGAAGGTCTAGGTTTTATTTCAGTAGCTTTCTTGTTCCCAAATGGAAGACTGATTTAGACGGAATATGAGGCTACTTCCTATTTGTTCAGCTTAAGTGATGACTGAGATTTCTGATGTAACTTCAGTAACAGACTGAGTGACCTGGGCTAAAATAACCTTTTTTGGATATTTGGGTTTTTGTGGGTTTTTTGCTAACCAGCTTTAACCCTGTGCTAAAATTACCTGACTGTTTCACTGCTAAGCCTAACATTTATTTCAGCTCAGAAGAGATGTCCCAAAGTCAGAAGAAACAGCTGAGGATGACAAGGCAGCAGGACTTTATTTGCTTCAGCAGCAGCATGCCTGATTGAAATGCCATTAAATGTATTGTCTGAGAATCTTGTTGCTCTATCAGTGTGCACATTTTTAATGTATAAAAATTACTAAATAAAATTCCATCCATGAAAACTGATTATATTTAAAACTTTATTGGTTTACTGCTTGTGCAAGAGACTTTACTGTTGAGAAAGGCTCTTGACACAAATAATCAAAATTCCAGTCCAAAAATTATATGCAGCTAGGCACCAATTGTGAGATTTGATAATAAAAGCTCAACCGATTGTTGCTTGAAATTTCTCAGATAGGTCAGTCATAGCTTACAGTGGGAACCTGTTCTCAGAAAAATTGCAGGAGAAGTAGCTCTCTGTTACACATGAAGGACATATAAGAAAATATGTAGGATAGGCAGCAGGAATGTCACACTTGAAAAAATTTGGATGGTTTTGGCACTGCAACTACTGCAGGTAAGATAGGAGATCCTTGATATGAATTCAGCTTTTCTGGATTAAAAAAGTTTAAAAGAATATTTGCATAATATTTTACTGACCTGTGGTTTTAAATATCCAAGGTCATACTGGAGAGGTCAAGCAGATTATTCAGTGAGTGCAGAAGGCTCTGCAGTGCTGGTAGCTGACCCCATTTTCATTTATTGTGGAGGCAGAAGTGTAAAATGCTACCATTTTTAAGAATACATGGTCAGAAAAAAAGTATTCTTTTTATTTATGCAGCTTGAGAGGTCTATGGGGTTTTTTTAAGTTGCTAAAGGTGGTAAGTCTTATCCATTTATATGCTGGCACAGTTCCTGTTGAAAAGCAGAGAAAAACAAGGTTGTGCCATCTATTACTAGTTTGCATCCCAGTTCTGACAACCACACTGTACTCCAGTGGGATGCTTGAGCTCCTGATTAAAAAGCTCTGATCTAACCTTCCCCTTTGAACTCTCATGTAGTCTTCTTTCTTCCTCGGATTCACCCAGAATGCACTGCAAGTCATTCTGGCCAAAAACCTTGGTGGGGAAGGTGGTAAAGGAGGGATTTCCTCTTGTGTCATAAGGTCAAGGCAGGGCAGAACCATAAACTGGATAATTATTAGATAAAAAATTAATTTTGTCTATTAGCATGTAGTAAAGATAGCACTTTAATTTTCATTCCAGTAATTGCTTTCAGCTTCTTAGGGATTAAATTAATTAAACAGCAATGAATTAGCATTCTACTTTGGATTTCTCTATGCAACCTTTAATCAAAATATAACTAGAAAATGGCACACATAATAATATCTCCATAGATCTAGATAGGGTTCATTAGGTTCAGCACAGCTGAAAATCTGTTTTAGAAGTACAATTCAGAAGGAAGATTAAGTACTTGTTCAATGTTTGTACTTTTTATTGCAATTGCTCTTGTGATATAGTCCAAAAGAATGAGTCATAAAGCTAATCCTCAGACAAAGCAAAGTAAAGAGACTTGACCATTCTTAATTTAATTAATATCCTCTATTTGCATGCAGAGACCCTCAGATCTTTCTCATTTCAGATTTCTTCTCAGATCACAAATATACCAAAGGCACTCTTAGAGCCAAGCTGGCACTTCTGTCCAATCATTTTCTTTCCTAATCGGCTAGTCTACTGAAACTGTGCCCTTTTGAAAGATTTAGGTCTAGTTCTGCCTCACACAATCCAGCAAGAATCAGCAGCTTTGGGTAGTGAACAGGCGGTAATACCTCTGTGTTACACCCAGGTAATTTTGTGCAGCACAGATTTTTCATTCATATTGCTTTTTCTATTAGTTGCAAAATATAATGCACAACCTGTTGTGGTCTTCTGATGTACATTTTTTTCCTTATGCAGATTATCACCTGCTATATGTTGGGAGATTTTTTTTTTCTAACTGCATATTTCAAATAAGAGCCTCTTCATTTGATATTAAAATAACAAGGTAAATAAAGCAGTATTTGAATCATTTGGAAATAAAGATATTTAAATTGATCTCTGTGTATGTATGCTACATTCTAATTTAGCTAAGTTTTCAGCAATAACTGCTGTTATTGATTTGGGAACCCTTTCTTTATAGCTGAGTTTCTAGTTTAAATTATTCTTTTCTAATAATAGGAAAATATGCCAATGATTAAAAAAAAATACTTCACTGGTTTTGTGGAGCAATAGCTTGGTCTCTAGCTTTGGATTAGACACTACAAAGTTAGCAGATGTATCTTTTCTCTGTTGGCTTCAAACAAGGCCTATATATTTTTGCTCTTCTTTAGGAAAATTTTATATAGGACAATTTAGCTGCCCTATATAAATAAAAATATTTTACTGGTTACTAGAAAACTTGCTGAAACTTGTGGACAAGGTCTCTGGAGATTGAATGTAGACTGTACCTGTTCCAGTCTGTAGTTAGGGATTTCTTCTGCAGTTGCTGCTCCTGACTTCCTTGAAACACCAATCAATGACAAGGGAAAGAAAGATTTGGAGTCTATTCAATTCCTCAAAGAAAAGGTGTTTAACTTTGAAGCCAGAAAGCAAAGTGAAAGAAGTGTTTCAGGAATGTGTTCTTACTGTCTGAAATACACTGCGGGGGTTTTGGGTGGTATTGCTTTATTTAATTGTTTGTTTGTTTGATGATAAGCCATGATGAACAGACACCTCAATTGGACAAATAATTTCTTTATTAAATTTAACAAAAGATTTTTTGTCAAAATGGTCTTCTTTTGTGAGAACCAAAGTATCACTGTTCACTTTGGAATGGTGAAGTATCATGGCAGTAAATTTGATACTAGCCGTAATTGAGACAGCTGCAAAATTGAGACTATATGCCTACTTACTGAGCTCTCTTTCAAAAAGCCATTATCGTCATTTTACTATGTGGTCATCTCTGCAATCCATTTAAACATTGTACCCCTACATTACTAAAAGTGGAACTTACTCTGACATTTCAGAATTAGCAAGCTGCATTACCATTTCTTAGACAATACCAATCTGAAGAAATGTTAATAAAGGTTAATGATAGATTTTATAGCCGCGTGCAAACTAAACTGGATTATTTTTAGGCAAGATATGGTCTAGGGTCCTGTGATAAAAAGGAAAACTTTTCATTAAATTAAAAAAAGCTGCAAAAAAATCCCACAAAAGAATTACAGAAATTATTTTTATTTTCTTACAGAAGAAAAATGTGCCTCATGTATAGATCAAAAGGATTGACTGCGGTACTCCTGTGCTAGATCAAGTTAACTGTACCAGGACAGGTAAGGTGCAGGTACAGATGTAGAGTGACCTCACCAGCTCTGATCTATCAACAGACCAGTGGATTGATCAGTCTTTGCATGAAAAGAAGAAGCTTTTTAAAACTTGCTTGAGACTAAGGATATAACCAGCTACTTGCATTTGTTTAGACTTACCACTGGAGCCTTTATCTCTCTGTTAACAGGGGTGATGTAGCCGTATTGCTTAGTTGTTCATTAAAATTCCCTGGTATTACAGCAGTTATAGCATTCCAACATTGTGTCTTGGTAATCAATTTAGTGATAAATTTGCTTGACAGAATTTTTGATATTCAACCATTATCATCCTCTTTAGTCCTCAAAGAGAACCTAAATGATTTGGAATGCCCTATCTGCATTTTATGCTTTCAGCCAGAAAAGTGAAAGGAAAGTCATGTCCTCCAAATGGCTTTTACATTTTATTACATTTCAGAAGTGGCCAAAATAAACTTAATTGAAAATTTATACAACCAATTCCAATTCATGCAAACATGGAAAATTCAAGTTTGAGAGAATGACTATAAATGAATAAAAGAATCACAATATAGAAGTTCATCAATTGTCACAGATACAACTACAAAACCATAATGTTCAAAGCAAGCAAATAACGCTACCTAAGAGGTATGTGTAGTGACCAATGTTCAGAAATTGGTGTTTTTACTGATTTATTTAAACATAACTGAAGCACCTTAACTAAATCTGTAATCATGGAAGTTCTGGCTGAAATAATTACAGCAATTTGTGCTATTTCTGCTCTCCTCTCACAGGGAGCTCCTAAAGTTACTCACCAACTTCATCCACTTCAGTACAAAGTAAGCAATAGCAGACTTCCCTGGGAGAATAGGAATGACATCAATATTCACAGCATTTTAATGTCTGATCATGTCAAAAACCTAAATTATTCACATTACCCAATACAAGCTGAATACTATCCTAGATAGGGCTGTGTGCATTAAAACTGTAAGGAGACTGTGAAAGTTAGAAATCAAATACAAATAATTTTCAGGACATCTATTAACTACAGAATGCCATTTTTAAAAGAGTAGATACAGTCTTTTCTTTGACTGCTTGAAAGTTTACCTAATTATTAAACCATGTGTCAATAACATGAATAATTTTGGAAAGTTTAAAACACAAGCTTTTGGGGTATTTCCCATGTAAATTCTTCTCTTCCAAAGGGCCTATAACATGCTGTTTTTTCATATATTTGCCTCTTCAAATCCAGCTCCCTGAAGGAAAAAAAAGAACAGTCTTACACTTAATTCTGCTCCAATGTATACTATGATCTAGACACATCAGAGGGATTATCGGTATCATGCCCGGAAGATAATAAAACCTAGGTGTTATTTTCTTCCCTACACAGATTTACAGAAGGGGGAATAGAGAGCTTATTATTTTAATTTTTAAGTGCCTACAAATAGTGAGTTTTCCTCCAATGTCTAAGAGATAAAGTGAGTATGCAGCTCATCTTTATAAATGTTACAGTCCAGAAGCATTTTAAACAGAGAAAAGTTCAGCTATATCTGGGCAAGTATCAATGTGTTTTCTGTTATTTCAAGTGCTATATAGAATATTTTCTAATGCTACTGTGCCAAAAAGAGAATGATCTCAAAAGAAGCTGCCAAAGGTGATGATGATCTACAAAATTAAGTAACTGTGGAGGTTTAACTGCTTGTGTAGAGGCACAAAGTTTCTATTTAGAAAAGAGCTTTACATGACATAATTATGACCAGATAAATCATAATGCAGGTGCATATTATGTTTATTGCCTTTTAGCCTGCATAATATAGTGGATGGCAGCTGTGATAAATCATTAGCTACAGGTATCTATGTAGAAATTTCTCTTAATTTCATGAAAGACCTGAAACATTTTTGTCTGCTTGGGCTTTCTTCTGTTGATATTATCTTGCTTCGACTGTCTTTGAGAGCACACTTAAAATAGATGATTCATGCTGTAAACTGCTGGAGAGAAGATTGGTGGAGAAATGACGAATGAAAAAATTACAAATAGTGACAGGATAATGAATACGCATTCTTGCAGTTATGTGGACATTTATGATGTAGGGCAGCTAAGTCTTGTTTCAAGTAATATTTTGTGCAACATGGTCACATGCTGCAATGGCTACTGTAGGAGTCACGTGCTTGATGCTAAGCCAAATGCCATTGAAATATGACTGCTGACTAAATGAAAAGTAATGTGAACTGTGTCAATGAATAGGAGATTGAAATGGACAGCCAGCATCATTTATAGGATTTTAAATATGGTGAGGTGATGTTTAACAAGGAAATATTCACTCAACAATGCTCATGGTTTATTGCCTGCTTTCTTCCTTTCCTACCTGCCTTCACCACTGCCAGGATTATGATAGCATATTTTTAAAATGCAGCATTCTTCAATATAAGATATTTCAAGATAAATGTCTGGGAATCACCACACATTATTAGCCATGAACTGCCATAATGATAAAGCTAAAGAACAGTTTTGATTATATTTGTGAACTGTTAACACTTGGAAAACATTGCTTTATAGCAGTAGAAGTTGCCATAATGCCTTGCATTATCTTTTACTATTATAGTTATAGGTCAGCTCTGTTCTCATCATATATATTGCATACTTTGAAAAGGAATGTAAAAGGCTGAGCACACCAGCAGAATGTTGATATAGCTTGTCAGAAAAGTATTTCCTTTTCAAGGGACAAAGAAAGACTTCCTATTCACTAACGTGTTGATATTTTTTTCTCCTCAGTAACAAATATGCTCAAGATTGTCCTGAAACACAGAGAAATTAATAATTTTAATAGCTCTGGATTTAAACCAGAAGTGAATCATTAACAGCGTTTTCCTCAAATAACGAGATAGGTAGCATTATGTTTTAACATTTTAGAACAGCTTTTAAAATCTATATTGCTCAAAATGACCAAGTATGTGCATGGACTCGAGTTCCTGCTGGTATCTATCTCAGGCTTGAACTCCTGTGTCAGTTTCACAGACTTAGAGGAGGAACTCACAATGTGGTTGCTCCCTTAAAAGCAGAAAGACATGGTGTTTCTCTCCATTACTTGAGTATTTCACAAAATGTCTAAGAGGTCCAGGTTTGGTGAAAATCAGCCAAGAGATTAGGAAGTTACTCTGAACTGAGAAGATAAACCTGTACCCTTAGGTGTCAGGAAGCCATACTAAAAAAAAAGGCAAGAAGCTCTGCTGCCTTGAAATTTACATAAAGAATCATATGAGTTAGTCACAAATAGGAGACAAATAGTGAAAAATGCTAGGGTCAAATTACAGCTCACTGGGATGTAGGTTGGTAACTGCTGATAAGGACAGGTACTGATCTGCTCCTCTCATCCACTCCTTTCTTCTCTCAAAGAGTAATTCCTATGCTTTGTTAAATGTAAGGATTGTATTTGTCTAAGGGAGCTGTTGTTTGAGGCCCAGAAATATTCCAGAAATGGTGGCTGCAAAAAGCAGTGTCAATAGGTTTGGGTTTGCATGTTCTGTTTGATTTCAGGGTAGCCTCAGAGACACATCTGATCACAAGGGAATTTTCACTCCAAGAACCTTCATTTCATGGCTGTCCTTGTTCTGGTTTTTAAATTTATACAATAGTTCAATTACAATAGTTTCTTTACAGTAGTTCAGATCTTAAAGGAGCATTTAAGAAACATTCGTTTATAGTTTAGTTGACTCCAAACTCTGACATGAGAGCACCAAAACCTTTCAGCTGTCTCATAAGTTGTTACCACCTGAATATCAAATACACAGAGCCCAACACTTCTTTCAGAAAGAGCCAATATTTCTGTTACCCTTCAGAAAAGGCAGAGGTATGGAGCCTTACACACCCTGTAAACAGACTGGAAAGCCTAACTAAGTCTAATGTTAACCTTTAATTCTTCTTCACCAGGCACACTACCACCTGGCTAATGAATTGCAGCACGGCTCTCTACCGGGGTTACTGGTATAATTTAGGCTGTTTACTTATTCAGTGCACTCTGCGACCTGATTTATCAACTGGCTCTTGTATGTTGTACTGGGTGCATGGATGAGGTAAGAGCAGAAATTATGTCTATTGGAGATTTATGATGAAGGTGACTTTCTTGAGGTTAAAAGCTAGATAATTAAACTGTAAGAGAGAAAATTAAAAATATGATTCCACACAGTAAATACTAACATCACACAAACCTTATAATAGCTCCAAGGCATAGATCAAAGTGTTTTTTCTGGACAATTTCAAGCAGTTCTTCTTCAGATCTGTCCCATATTCCCTAATGGAACACTATAAAGGCAAGAGGGTGTGAGACAAATAGCATATGATAGCTGTAGAACACAAGAATATAACCCAAATAAAATTAATGCAGTTCTTTCTGCTTTTTGCTTAAGAGAAAAAAAGGCTTATCATATGTATTAAGGTAGAGTTTATTAACATCCTGTTGCCATAAGGAAAGTTTTTGCAATTTGTCTTTTATGTTAGAAAATTATTTTTCCCTCAGAGCCTGGTCAAATATCAGACATAGGTGACATTCCTTTAAAACAAAAGAGGTACTTTATGTCATCCTCAGCTACTGTCATTCTTCGTCCTTCAGTTTCAGCTAGACACAAAGATTTCATGCCTTAAAGACTGGAGACTCTGAATTCTATAAATATTTATGGCTTGGTTTTGGTTTTTTTCTTTCTTTTTGGTTTTTTAGAAACTGTTTTAATTGTGACTATCTTCCACTTAGCTAATTATGAGATTGTGATGTCCATTTGCCATTAACCAATAAGCTCACAATTCTTTATAACACTAAATAGTATGGTGTTAATATACATCTAATTAGACCACAGTTACCTCTATTATCCATTTTTTTCCTTTTGTGAGAGATGGTTAGCATGAAAACCATATCCATAGGAGAGCCAGCTCAGTTGTCAGTCTCAGTGTAGCACACAGACAGTAATGGGCTGAAATCACTTTTTGCATTTCCACTTGACACATTTTTCCTTTTGTTAATCTTTAATCCAGCCTTCAAAGACTTCAAAGGACATTGGCTTTTTTGGTCTTCTATCTTCCCATCTTATCTTCATTGCTAGTACCAGAGATCTCCATAATTGTCTGTTAAAAAGATCACTCTTTCCTTATCTAGAGACAGGTTCAGGTATTCAAGGAGGGTCTTTGAGAATTAATGGAATAACAACATTCCCACCTAACTCAAAAATAAGTGATATAGATATTCAAAAATTACTCTCAAAATGTGCATATGAAGAGATCAGAAATTTGTCTTCCTTCCCCCAGAAAAAAAATAAATTATCAACAATTTGTTAACCAAAACTCATTTGTGCTTGGTTTATTCCCAATCTACACTTCTCTTGACCAACTGCAAATTATCAGGTGTCAAAGTCAAACACATGTACAACATCTGAAGCAAGAAGCCTTGTTGCTAATTGGGATTTCTGGATACTGTGTTGTTGATCATAATCACATCCAGTGGGCTTCTCCTCTGCTCCATTCAGAAAGAAAAAAGTTTTAAACACACTACTGCAGTGAAACAGTGGCCAAATCACTGCTACATTTTACTTACTTAGGAAATATTATGTAATTACTTAGGATATAGCAGCTACTCAGAACAAGTATTTGTATAAACTAGTACTGCAAAATGCCTAGGCAAAGATCACTGTTTAATATCACATTCTGTTCACGTAAAAGTGTCAAGGTGTCAGTAAAATATCTCTTTCTACTTCCTTGACTTACTTATCAAAAAAAATCCATGCACAAGGAAGTGAATTGTTTTTTGTCTAAGCATATAAGACTAAGGAAAGTTGTTCTTGTCTTAAACACTAAAACAGTTGAATTTTGCTTTTAGTCACACCCTATACCAGAGGAGAATATTAGGAACAAATTAAGATCATTTCAAATGCAGCTTAAAACAGATTAGTTACAACCAATATGACCATATTACAACTTGCAACTCAAACAGCTACCTCTAGGAAGTGCTCCCATAACTGTAATGTGCTCTGCAGGCCAGGCTGGGGTGCCGGGCACACAGGTATGTGCAGAACACCAAAAATGCAAGGATGAGGCAAAGAAGTACCTAGCCCTGGGATGACAAAGGAGTTGGAGAAAAAACATTACTGAGAATGCAGTCTT
Source organism: Sterrhoptilus dennistouni (assembly GCA_013397095.1). NCBI lineage: Eukaryota > Metazoa > Chordata > Aves > Passeriformes > Zosteropidae > Sterrhoptilus > Sterrhoptilus dennistouni. Next base: position 14,381 of record VWZU01005592.1, on the reverse strand, counting down.
TGTTTCAGGACCATCCTGGCCTGTGTCTTTGGCTTCCCTCATAGGGCCCCTAAAAATTCCTTGAGCCCCATTCTACTATGAGAAAAGATTTTCTGAAACTGGAGAGAGGCTGTGATGGTGGTATGTACTCTGAGACAGAATTGGTGTTTCAGAATTTGATATATTACTTCTACAATTGCTTTTACCTGGATTAATACTCTTCTACAGAAACCAGCTTTCACAAGAGATTTTGCAATCCAGTGAGCTGCATATGCTGCAGAACACTTAACTCTGGAGGGATCTTTTCCAGAGGATGCACCTCCACCATGGTCTCCCCAGCCTCCATACCTATCAACAGTGATCTTCTGGCCAGTTAGTCTAGCATCAGCCTGAAGGACAAACAACTAAATTTATTCACAAGACACAATAGCTCACCCAGTCTCATATTAGGTACATCTAGAGTACAGCTTTCTTTTGTATTTGTCATGTTTATGACTCTGTTCAGTGTTCACATTCCCATGCAACTGCTTAATGAAAGAGTTCAGTAGGTGGCTGGGGTACTCTTCAGAAATGGTCTAAGCCATCTGTGCTGCAGTCACTTTTGAAAACCTTTAACAACTGTAAATATGATAAAAAGAATGCTCCCTTCAAATCAGCAATTATGAAATACTCTCTCTGGGTTACTGGTCAAAGTCTTCACTCAGCAACACTTAGACGAAGGCCAAGAACTTAGAGACACAAAAACAGGTCACATACTATCTAAAAGGTTAGCAAGCTTCACCTAGAAACACACACACAATGGGAAACGGGGGCTTCACGGAACTGCAGCTCTATGTTGTCACCACAAGAGTACTGAGAAATTCTAGCTCAGTTCACGTTAATGGTTCAGTGTTGACACAAGTGATACTACTTCTCTCTTCTTTCTTCCTTCCTGTGCCTCTGATAATGATCCCAAATTCTTGCATAGATTTTGTCTTCCTCCTACAACTTTATGAGTTGATCCAGTTTACTCAATCAAGAGAGATATACTGCCTCTCAGATTAGTAAAGCTGGCAACTGCATGCTGATAAATTAACTCCAGAGTGCTGAGAAATTCCATCCTGAAAGAGGATAAATGGCATTAATCCACTTTTTTAAATCTCCAAATAAGTAACATGGGAGCAAAGCCAAATTTATGTCTCAATTGAAGTGGTATCCCTTCATTATCCCAGTGCGATTAAAAGTACACATTGTAGTTTTAATCCTTTTGAACTCTTTACACAAACTAGACAATTTTGTGTAATGTAACTTTTTACAATTTCATAGCTAGCAGTGGCTTTCTTGTCTAGTGGCAACACCTAGAAAGCAGAACATATGTCAAATTCTAATGGTTATTGATACTTAGTACGTTAAGTCTCCCTTGAAATTTGTTCAGCTTTGTGAATAATTTCAGAGTAGATATCAGATAGATTTTTATTTCTAGTTTTAATTTTTACTGTGGAAGTGAAGAGATACTTCCAGCCAGCCATTTTAGCACATAACTTAAGAACTGGATTTTCCTTATTTAAAATACTTTCTGGAGCAAGACAAAGATGCAGGAATGTGTACATGTGGCTCCCTGAGCAGGTGTAGCTTCAGTTTAGATGACAGATATCCAGTAGTAAAGCTCCAGTAGAAATAACTGAAGCTTCCTTAAGAAAGCAAAGACTTTTTGGTTAAAGGTATACCATTCCATTGCACTATTGTTCAAGAGATCATTTACAAGCATGTGGTGGAATCCAAGTCTACATAGGCTGTTATTTATCAAAATACCATAGCTTAGGATCCTTTCTACAAACTTTTCACTTGGAAGGAGATCATAAATGGTGCCCTCATCAAGGTACTCCTCTGGAATGACTTTTTAAACAACTTTCTCCTTCAGCTCATTCTGTACTTGTTGTAGCAGTATGCCCGATGCATGATTTACTGAAACCACAAGTGTGTACGCTTGAATGGGCTCCAGTGCACCATTACATTCCTCATATTCCATTGTGACCTAGTGAGGGAAAAAATGTATGGTGAACACTCAGGGCCAAAATGAACACTCAAGGCCAAAATCACCTCTCTGAAAGCTAGAAATGAACTTCACAGTTATTTTCCTGCATCTAAAGATGAACAGAGATGGAAATGGGATGAAAAAATGATAGATTGTCATCAATGCTTATGTAGGAAAGTAAAAACACTATCAAAAGGGTTAACATGTATTCCCACAGAGAATTAAAATAACAAAAAAGAAAGCTACAAAATCCCATGATTTTACCAATTGATGCTAATCAATCTGGTTTACTATGTTAACATGACTTCAAATTGCAGATTAGCAAAGTAAAGCCAAAATAAATTTTGGACACCCCTGCTAAAATGAACAACTGTAGATAATATGATAGGCTGTATCCTTTACTCCCTTCTACATGACTTTTATGCACATGCAAGTATAAACTGGCATTGCTCCATCCTTAGTACTGTTTCCTTAGAGACTAAAGTGGTCTCTCTGCTTTCCTATTCTTCAAACATGCTTGAATAGATAAATCAGCCTGTTGACATGTTCTGTACACTCCTAACGAGAGGCAGAGACAGAATCCATGTTGTATAACTCAGTTCACTTGATCCACACTAAATAACAGAAATTAAGACTAAAACACTTGGCTGTACTGGAAATGCCACATGTATGTTTTGCCTTTCCTGTCCTGCAGGTTTCATAGCCCAGAAAACAGAGAACTTAATGTCTTTGAAACAGCCAAATACATTGCCCTTAGAGTAGGCTCAGTGACTAATCCACTGAGCGCAGCAACACAGCTGTCAGCAGCTGGTAATTATTCAGAAAAAAACCAAAACCTGATTATTGGTAATTTGTTAATATTCCTTATCTCCAGGGGAAAACAAGAGAAAAAAAAGTATTGTTTTGAAGAGACCTGCTGAGACACTGATAGAACAGTTTAAGCAAACACATGTGTTATATACAAACATACCTTATGAAACCTATATCACCTTGGAAAATGAGAATGACAGTACCATTTTTGAAAAACATGAATTCTAATATAGTAGCAGACAGCGTAAATGATTTCTGTTGTTTCTCACCCTTACAGTTGATGCATCTCTTACAAACCTGTGTTTTCCCACCTGGTCTGACCCAGGGTCATGTTCTACTCTATTCCAGAGCCCTTATGCTTGCAGTCAGTCCGTGTGCCAGGAGGCCTGTTAAGGGCATATATTCCTCAGTTTCATCAGTGGCATAGCCAAACATCAAACCCTGCATTAAAAATCAGGGAACTGCATTGAAAAATGGGGAAATAAACTGCCCACTTCCATGTTCTCTTTCCATTCTGCACCTGTCTTTGCCTCACAGTACTTCAGGATTACTCAATATTAGCAAGAGACAGCAGTAATATGCAGAGTGAATACCACTCATTATGACATTGTTTTTTTTGAATAGGGTTCAAACCATTTGGATATTAAACCTGGGAGAGGAGTATGGGAAATGTTACCAGAAACTGGTATTCAGTTTTTCTTGTAGTATGTTCTAGGATTTAATTGAATTAGAGAAAAAAATATACATCATACAGGAAAAGGGAAGACTGAAGGGGAGTAGTGATGTAAGTAGTTCAGCTGCTGAAAGGAAACTCCTTTGGGATACATGTGAAAAATACACAAAGAATTCCTTTGGTGTGAACTTCCAGTGTCACAGGCTTGTGCACCCCAAGGACAAGGAACATCAGTGTTGTCACAATTTCACGACACACAGAGGACAAGCAGGCAGCACCAGGTCAAACAAGAAAAGCTCCACTTTATTTTCTGACTCCATCAACTTATACACACTTTGTACAAAAGCCAAGGATTGGCTAAAGAGACTGTCACCTCATGGACCTCGTTGGTCACCATCACATCAATCGTGTTCTCCTCCCAGAGGAGAACTATGTAAACACATAGATAAATTCTAAAAATACATATAGTTTACATTAAACTGCATGAGAACCTTGCTGTAAAGGCTTAAAGACTCAAAAGCAGGAAAATTCAGGGTGACACAGTGTTAAAGCTTTCATTGTACAAACCTACAGATATAACCATCTTCTGACATTTGTCCATATACTAGCTCTTCTGCATCAGAAAGGCAAGAGATACCTGACACTTTCAAGAATAAGTCTTTTACAAGTATGCCACCTCGAAATAGCTCCTTCAATATCATCAGTGAGAAATACATATCAACAATAGGTTTGAGTCTTCTCCCAGGCCTGGATATACACTTCATTTTATTCTTCAGAAGGCGATAAACACATGACTTTGGTGACATGCAGAACAGACCCATGAATGAACATACATAGGATCTCATTAGAGAATCATGGAAAATCACAGAATATTCTGAGCTGGGAGTGACCCACAAGGATCATCAAATGCAATTCTTAAGTGAATGGCTCATACATAATTTGAACCCATGATCAGTATTATCAGCACCAAGCATCTCACTAACTTTTGGAAGAGTCATCATATCCTGTCCTCTTAAGGGTCCCTCTTACAATTTGTTGATAATCTACTATAGCCTGAGATGTGATCTCTCCGCAGAGCAAAATCATTCCAGTTTTTGCCACACAGTCTAGAGAAAATATGTCAGGAAAATGTCAGAAATTTACTTACTCTATTTTACAGTTAAACAGAGAGATCCTGAAGATGATTCTGTGAACAAAGTATTAATCACTGGGGAAACTCAGTGTAAAGCCTTAGCACACTTATGCATCTTTGCAATGACTCTTCTCTTCAGCTAGTATGATCGTTCAAAAGACTGCATGCATTTGGGGCCCGTCATAGCCAATTATCCTATCTTCACATTGGCTAGAAGCAAATGTCTGTAAGAACAGATCAAGTATGTAGGGCTGTTTCTCCAAATACAAGAATTTCAGCTCAGTGTTTTCCTGAAGCCAAAGGAACATAATTTATTAACAGATGGTATTACCAGTCTTCGATATATTTTTGTTACAGTAATTCACCCAGTTGTCCTTGGCAACCACAAAAACTTTTAGCGTCTACAAGATCCTGGAGCAAGAAGCTATGCAACTTTATTAGAGATTTTGTGCAGAATCATTTAATATTTTATTTTGTTATTTTTGTAGTGTTGTTGTTTGCTTCAAGAGTCCATCTGGTCTGCAAACTTTGCTGTTTTATATAAAAACATATACAACAATATGGTCTACTAGGTCTATGTAATCATGTAACACCTGTTTCTCACATCCCTTACACACATTTTTCCTTGACATTTTTGCAGCATTTCTCTGTTACCATCTTCATCTTTTCAGCAGTTTTAGAAGCATAACTGCCTAAAGTATTGAAATACAAGCTTCATCAAGTCTAACACATATGCTGAATCCTCTCCTCACATCTTACTGCTCACATCTGTGCACCAAGGATCACATGAGATATTTCAGATGAAAAATATTATATCACTGTGTTTATGAGATGCAGCTAGTCCTCTGTGCTGTTACTATGGCCTTGGTGGCTTGTTCTAGAAATAAAATCACTGCATTTGGAAAGCTCTCTAGGACCTTTCTGGGTCTATTTTTCTGTGACAATCCAGCTCATTCCAATTTGGTAACAAGTTCATAGCCTCTATTGCTAGTGACAACATCTGTGCATAGTCCTAATGGAAAGTCACACAAAATAGCAAGCCACTTTGATCAGAATCACATTCAAATTATCTTATCCTCCTGTGAACAAAGGGCATCACCCTAATTATTCTGTGAAGTCATGTCATGAATTACATGTCATTACATTGACATGTATCTTTCCACACTTCGCTTCTTCCCTGATTTTCTTAGATTCCTCGGTAACATTCACCCTAACAACTCTACTTTTCCATTATACCACCTGGTGTACTTACATTTCATAATTTTCAATTTGCACTGGAATACTATGTCTTTCCTTCGTCCGGTTCATTTTCTGCAGCTTTTTTCCCTGCTTTTCCTTCTCTTCTGAATCAGAGTGCCACAGCTGAGCTCCCTACTGACTGTGCAAGTCTTGACTGGCAGCCAGCTATTGGAGGAATTTTGGAACAGAAGACATTATATCAACACTGATTACATGTTGTAATTCATTAATCTGTTTTTCTACCTGTATTGTGCTTACCACAAGCAACCTTGGAATCTGGATCAGTTCTGAGATGAGTATCTAGAAGAGCATCACTTATTGGATCACATAGCTAATCTAGAAGATAAAAATAAGACAGATATCACATTTCTTTCTTTGTGATTTAAAAAAATGGATTTCTCAATGGAATGTAATTTCCAGTGGTCTAGAGACTTCTGGTTTTTGGAATCTGCCAAGAATCAATTTTATCAACTTGCATCCTGAAAGGTTCATCTTACCCTGTTTTCACTCCTCTCTGCATGTCAGTTCTGACATTTTACTATTGCCTGCACAGGCCAGCAGCCTCCTTGGTGAGGGGACAACGAAAAATTCCTGGAAAGGCATCTGAAATAATCAGGATAAGTTCAGGATAATAAAATACTCTTGCAGTAATTTTGGAAGAACTATTTAAGCTAAGACCTTTATTAGCAGTTTTGCACTCTTCTCTTTTTTTTTTAACTTTGTGTTGCAATTTCTGTGTGTATTACCTGTTTTGATCCACATTTTTTAACTGTCAGAGGTCTGAAAGTGTTTATCCCTAAACATCCCTTCTGCAAGTGTTTTTCCCTTCTGTACCTGCAGTGTGGACCCCTGAAATAAGATGTGTGAATTTTTTTGGATGACAAGATGAATTGCTATCCCTACAAAAGGGTACAATTATATTGAGGTCTGCTTGTACAGTCATGCACTCCTATCTGGCTTATTCAGGTTCAGAAAAACTCCTGCAAACATTCTCACAGGGTCAAGTGTTGGCTCCTCACAAGTTTTTTACAGTTACATTTCTGAGGTGCTGGTCATTCTGTTTCAGGAAAAAAGCACTGGAGAAACAAGGTTTAACCTATACTCCCTTTAGCACCTATGATCTATTTTCCATGTAAGACCTGAGTATGTCAAATGCATTTGGTTTGTTAAAAGTTAATGAACAATTTAGGGAACAAATTGGGGTTGTCTCATCAGGATAACTGAACTAGTGCAAGCAATCCATGCTATTACTTCAAAACTACAAGTTGAGAGATGAAGCCTATCTGCAAAACCAACATGAGGAATAGGAATTAATTTTCACTCACCATCATTACAAAAAAAAAAGCCATCCAAAATATGTTCAGCTACACAGATACATAGCTGGATCTACAAGATTGTCTGTATTAGTGACCCAAGTGCCCACATAGTTTGTAACAGTCTATATAATTATACACATAATTGCCAATTGAAAACACCATCTCTGGAGGGCCCACAGAGAAAATTAATGAAGAAGCATAACTGAATGTCCACCTTAAACTGCTTATTTACTTTTACATATAATCTGGCCTGGAAGCACATAAACATCAGGATGAAATTATAAGTAAAGGGTACAGTTATTCTATATCCCAGAAGGTCTGTAATTCAATGCAGGGTTTAAGTATAAATAGATTTTCAGTATGAGAACTGTAATTATATTTCATCACAATCTAAAAGCAAGGAAATGGGAGAAATGCTAGCAGGTAGTTTTGATGAACTGATGAACTAGTTTTGCGCCACCAATACCGCCACACTCAAATACAAACCATAACCAAAAGTAAAGCATGAGTGGTAAAAATACAAGAGGCCCTTTTATTCACACAGGCTACGGTGGTCTCAATGTCTTCATGAGATTTCCTTATGGAAGTGAACAGGTTGCTTCTCGACTGACATAGTTTTCACAACATGAAGCAGCAATTTCTGGTTTTTTTACACTTTATTTCTAGCATTTTCGCCAAACAAGGTAGAAGTAAACATCTAACTTCATTTCTTAATCATTTGCAAAGTAAGTCCAACAATTTAGAGGTTTGGAAAAAAGCAAAACAAACTCCCACCACCTTAATAACTGTAAAATCCTGTCTTCAGCTCTTTGTGCTGCATTATTTCCCACCTTAAGTGTTATCTTCCTGAAATTTATTGCTACAAGGTTAAGAATTCTGATCAGTTCCATAAGTTATATTTCACCTTCACTGAAAAAAAATTGACCACTGATTGAAGACATGGGGACATAAGATGAAAGGCAGAAACAACATATGGTCATAATTTCAGACCCAGAAGTCATTTGTGCAAGCAAGCACAAAATCAGGAATGCCATGTCACGAGGCCAGTTTGATACTCTGAGGTAAACTGAGTTCTGAAGGTTGAGAAATTCATTCACACCAAAGGCTCAAGCAGGAATGGCATGACCTTTAACCACTAGTAAGTTTTATTGCCTATGTGCACCATTACAACATGCAGTGCACTGTTTTCACAGTGAACAAGTGGTAGTTCAAGGTATGGTGCCATGTGCTGCAGAGGTCCATGTGCTGCTATTCATTAGGGGCGAGGCAGACCGGCTAGTATAACTGGTCTCACATTGTATTGTCCTCTAATGAGTAAGAATATGGATACACAAGAAAAAGTCACCTCAAACCGTTAGTGTTTGACACCACCCTTTATTTATCTTTTTTTTCTTCTTTTTTTTTTCCTTTTTTTTTCCTTCCTTTTTTTCTTTTGATCTTTTCTTCTACTATGGAAAAAGTAAGAAGTAATGTTAATTTTACTCTTAACATTAAAATGCTCCATTTGAAAGTACTACCTTTACTATAAATTTGAGTCATTATCAAGTGTCCTGGAGGTCCAAACTTCCTCCAGCAACTCAGTTGCCATAGCTTCTAGATAAATATCATTACAAACAAAGCTGTATGACAGATAGCTGAATTTAGTAAGCAATTAGAGTTGAAGCATTGTCTTGCAGTTCAAGACCTGGAAAATACAATGGTTTTATACATCCTAAACTTGTCAACTTGTGTTACCAGAAACAATGTGACAAACAGACATATGCAGTATTACAGCAGTATCTGGAATACAGCTCTGATGCAAATAAATGCTTAATATTCCAAACATTTCAGAGAATCAAAGTTCAAAGATCGCCTATAATATACATGTGCATAAAGTACTTCTATTCTTCATTACAGAATAAAAAAAAAAAAGAAATTGCAACACTAGTACACATGGCAGCTTCTACCTGTAGACTGATCCATGCTTTTCTCAAGCAAAAGTTTAAATTTAACTAAGCCAGATTATATTGCATGCTAAGCAAATAAGACAAATACTAGTCAAGCAAAGGCACTAATGCAAAGTCTATTCAAAATAATTAATTTGTTTATCTTTCCTCCTTTGGGGGACATATCACTGAACTTTCATGAGATAGCATTCTTCTGTGTGCGCATCAATGAAAACAAAGGTACAATCAATATTTTTACTTACCAGAATGTCCTTCAGCAACAGATTCTGAGGCAAAAAGAAATAATTTTTCTTTTTTTGATGTTTTGAAATATTTAGCAGGTCTGCAAATGAAAAAGAACCAAAGCAACTGGACTACAGAAGAAACAAAGGCAGAAGGTGAAGTGGAAAAGTAATGTCTTACTGCAAACAGCTGATGTCATTGCTCTTCCCTGTTTGTTCTGCAAAGGTAAAGTAGGTAAGACTGATCTGTGTGGCTTTTACAATGCACTGCTACAGAGACTTCTTTCCTAAGACTTCAATGTGGGTAACCTAAACTGTGCAGGAGAGTACAATTATGAAAGAAATGTGAACATAGTTAACCCAAAGTTCAGTGCTCTTGCAGATTTTCCTGAGCTTCCATTCTTACTCTTTATTCTAAGTGCTAACTGAAGAGCATTTTAAAATATTAACACAGAACACAGATTTTATTCAAATTTGTAGGGGTAAATGATGTTTTCACCTAGGCATAATTTCCATACATTTTACTCAGCTGCAGTAGTGAACTATGCAGAAATGTATCTCTCCTTATGTGAGAACAAATGTTCATAACAGCTCCAGGTGGAAGAACTGCTCTCTCCCTCCACAATACTGTGGCTAAGTCGGGAGCTGTAGAACAATAAAACAGCATGCTCTGTAGAAATACGGATGAAGACAGTGGGTTTGTTACAAGTTCATTACCTTGAATTCTGAAACTGAAAGCTATAGCCTAGCTCAATAAATTTTTGATTTGTTAATGATCAGGTTCTCACAATTCATTTTAAAGACTCATACTTTTTGTCTCAATGGATAGACACTAGCAGGAAGCAGGTGGACTCAAGTATCCAAACTAAGCCAGGAAGTGCTGCCCATTAGGAAGCATTGTTTCCCTTTGGCTTGTTTCAGAACATAGGCCAACAACACACCAGAGCACTTGAATACAGCAGTATCAAAAAACTGTCTAGGAATAACAACAGTTGTGTCTGGTCTTAAAAACCCTTGTCCTTCTGAGCAGCTCTACGCTGCTGCTATACATCATGGTGAGCTCAGCTTCTCTAAATCATTTGTCAGTTCTGAAAATGTAGCTCCAAAACCTAAGCATGTTAAATAGAAGCAAGAGTGGTATTGACTGACAACAGAAGGATTTACAACTGTCCATCATGAGTAAACTATATTCCTCAGAGGCCACATCTCACAAGAGATGTATGTTCATTCTTAAGTCTTCAGTGCTAGGAAGAGGCACGACTTCACTTCAGGAGACTTCCCAGTATTACATGACATAATAAAATCAGTAATGAAGGCAGAGGACTTAAACAAATGAGACAAAGCCAATCCTCAAAAAATTATATCTCAGCTGCAATGACTGGAGAAGGTACAGCCTAACTGTGGCAACAAGTGATAGTGTTCTGCAATAGGCCAGTCACTAACAGTGAAAACTACCTCTCTGAAAAGTGATATGTGAACAGGACTTAGTTGGAGGGAAAAGACCATATACATCTTTTTTGTTTTGTCTTGCCTTTTTATTTTTCTTTAAATGTAGAAACAAAAGTTTTCAGCACATAACACCAAGACACACCTGTTCTCCAGAGAACAATGATTGCTTAAGTATTTGTGGAGAAGGGCAATAAAGAAGAAGAATTCAAAGCAAATTAATATTTATCACACATGCCCTGTGAAATCCATTAGCTATTTCATTGCCTTTCTTCAGTTTCAGAATTTATTATGATACATGGGGATGGTCTGAGCCACAACTGCTCTTCCCGGTCCACTATTGAGGAGAATGGACAATTGCCTTTGCAGCTTCAGTCACTGCAGAGCCGGGAACCCGCCCTCGCTGGTGTCCTTGAACTCCCTCAGGCCGGCCCAATCCAGGAGTATCCCCCCCTTCTCGGGCACTCTTAAAGTTACAGCGAGATGCAGAAAAACTGTCTGCCAAAACTCTAGGGCATAGCCAGTTCAATGCTGTCTTTGTGGATCCGGATCTTGCGTTGGTTTGTGTCAGCTGGGGACTTTTGGTGCCAATTAGGTCTTGACTCACGGCGAGGCTTTATGGGAGTTTCAGTGATTTCCATGGGGGTGGTAACAACAGCAGATGCCAGCAGGAAGTAGACGGGGAGCACGCGGCCGGAGGGGCCCGACGGCAGCGGGGGAGCAGTGGAGACTGGCTCAGGGGAGGTAAGGGGTTTTGGAAAAGGGGCATGCAGTTCAAAAGGTGAAAAACTGGGGTCTGGAGTACAAACTATTTGGAACATTGATACATTTGCTACACAACAATCAAGAGGATACAATTATTAGTTTTTAACACTTTAAACTTTCAATATGTTAACAAGGAGTCTTTTTAACATTATTCACTTCAATTCCTACATTGTTTGTGCCATGGCTACAGTCACACCTTCAACTCAGTGCTCCATCACACCTGTTTGTAATCAATTTTTTGGAGTATCCCTATAGGGCAATTCCTTATCCTTCTCCTGAACACCTTTCATTTTCATCCATCAGACATTATGTGTGGCTGATGGATCATTACACATGTTTTTACATACCTGGCTATTATGAATGCATAACAGTCAATATTAAAAGAACAACAGTGAAACAGTCTACTGAAAATTTCCACAGCAGTGAGTGACCATCTGGAAAGGGTGTCCCACCCCTGATGCTCTCCATCCTTCTTCACTCATTCCAAGACACCATATATTTCATCTGCATTATGATGGACAGTGATCAGAGCCTTTTATCCATTTTCATGGGTCTGTTTTAACAGTTGTAAATCATCATGCTATAACAACTGTAATATGTGACAGGACTTGGATAATTAAAGACACAATTCTAAAAAAAATACAAGCACAAATATTCAAATGATTACTTTTATCTCTGGTAATATTATCTACAAATACGTGATCTCAAAGGATTCACATAGAAATAAATCCCTTTCCAATATGTCCAAATGTAGTATTAGAAGTTGTCATAGATGTCCATCAGGACTCTGAGCCATTTGGCCATCCAGAAGGTAGTGGTCAATGGCTCAGAGTCCTGATGGACATCAGTAAGAAGTGGTGTCCCTCAGGGGTCTATACGAGGACCAGTGTTATTCAATATCTTCATTAGTGACATGGATGAAGGGATTGTGTGCACTCGCAGCAAATTTGCAGATCACACCCAGCTAAATGATGTGGTTGACACACCTGAAGGACGGGAAGTCTTCCAGAGGGACCTGGACAGGCTGGCGAAGTGGGCCCATGGGAATCTCATGAGTTTTAACAAGACAAAGTACAAGGTGCTACACTGGATCAGGAAAACTGATCCGGTGGGTGAGAGGCTGGACATGACCCAGCCATGGGCACTCCCAGCCCAGAAAGCCAAACGTGTCCTGGGCTGCATCCAGAGCAGTGTGGGCAGCAGGGGAGGGAGGGGATTCTGCCCCTCTGCTCTG
>VWZU01005591.1:1170099-1191655 GCA_013397095.1 Sterrhoptilus dennistouni | reverse complement strand
CTCCTCACCCTGGGCAGAGCATCCTACAAATAGCATGAGGAGTGTGAAGTGGGTCCTTGATGGCCCATTAAACAGAGATAACCCCTGGAGGGAGTTACCTGTGACTCGTGGGCAAGGTGTTAATGGGCCATTAGCAGAAGACACCCCAAAGGCCATTAGCAGAAGAGGCAGGGGGCTTGGGAAAACACTAGCCCACCTGGTTTCAACAGTTCATGAAGATGGTGATAGAATAAATACTTTGTGTACATCCTACACTGCAACCCAGGACAAGGCAACATTCCAAACTTTTTTTTCCCACATTTACTTTGTCTCCCAGATGAGGTTGCCTTGAAGAAGCAGGGGGTACAATGTTCCTAACAAAAGAGCAGGAAAATTGATTGGTGGCAGCAGGCATGAAATTAAAGTACGAGTGCAGGTACTTTTAAGATGCTTCAAATTCCTTAATAGAAATGGAATTTAAATTCAGGCACGAGTATCCAAATCCTGATGAGCTTATATGAACAGCAAAGCCTCTGCAAGTGCTTTACTTTCAGGAAACAAGTGCAGTAAAAAAAACAAACAAACAAACAAACAAACAAACAAAAAAAACCCCACCAGTATTTATTCTGCTGTGCCTCAGGTTTGGAACAAGGGGAGCAGTGAAAACCCATCATGTTCTGGTCTCTCGTGCCTGTTTAGCAGCAGTGCAGTGTTTTAATGAGTCTCTATTTTACATATTTATTAAATGCCTGCACAGTCAGGTAGGGAGACAAAGATCTGGAATCTGTCATGAAAAACTGGCTGCTTGTAGGTTTGAACAAGTGTAGGAATAGCTGTACATTCTGTGGAGCTGTCCCTGTGGAGAAAGGCTTGTTTACCTTTATTAGTTTTGATTCAACATGCTTTCGGAAGTATTGGAAGTACTCTTGTTGAAATGTCTGATGTGCCAAATGCCTTCCCCAGCCAGAGCTCAGAGTCAGCCTTGTGAGAAGTGCTTTAATGCCGATTTTCCTGACCCCTCAAGGAAGCAGCACTTGCACCCAAACCTGGGCTCAGGATGGGGAACACTGGCAGAATGCAAATACAGATATTTGACAGTACAAGTTCACACTGTTCCTTTAATCCCAGACCTGAAGTTGTGTTTTATAAATCCCAGGAGCAGCTGTGTCACCCCATTTAAAAGCCAGCATTCCTCCTGCTCCCTTAGACTTCCTGTGGCTCCCTTTGCTGCTCTTCCCCACATTATTATTATTATTACCCACTAATTTTCTTCTGTAATCTTTTGCTTCCCAGAGGAGTTGCTTTAGATAGACACTGTGGCTGGGGGAGGGTGGCTTTTGGCTCCCACCACATTCCCAGTCCCCATCCCCAGCTGTCCCTGTGCTGTCCCCAGCAGGTCAGGCAGAAGTGCCTTTCCTCCCTTACCTGCTGGAGTTTGGCTTTTCAAGGGGTCTCTGATGACCTGAGGCAGAAGTTCTTGGTCATTGCGTGACAGGATTGTCCCTTACCACGCTGAAAGCAGGAGGAATAATCATTATTTTGGATACATATTTTATGTTTTCTCTCTTGTTCTGACACCATGTCATGAGGCAGCAGCTTCTAATCTCCTCAGTAATGATCTCAGGAATAGTTTTGGTTCATAACTGGTAAACAAGAAGTTGTAAACAGCCTTGAGGCAAAACTGGAGCTGAGTCTTATCCCAGTTGCACTAATGAAATTTTGGCTGTGGCAGGCAAAGGGAAGTGGCTGTACAAACACTGCAGATCACAGGAAATGGAAAAGCTCCATGGATTTTTATTATCCTGAAACTGAGGAGGAGGAGGATTGGCTGGAAGAAAAAATTAAGCTGGTGCCTTGTGTTTTCACAGCGTCCTTGCTGGCTAAAACAAGCAGTGATAAATAATTGACAGAGGCACAGAGGACAGAAACATAAATCATCTAAGAGAAGGAAAAAAATAATGCAATACCTAATTGTTATAAGATGACAAATAGCAGTAATTCGCTTCCATGTGGTAATTTGATAAGAGCAAGGCCTCCCTTCTTCATTTAATATACCAGAGAAAATCTGCAAAGGAATAAAGTGGGAGGCTCCCTGAGTGAAAACCTGCCCTGACACACACACTGGGTTTCCAAACACGAGGCTCATTCCCTGCTGAAATCCCAGTCACAGCCTCCATAGACAAACACACACTGTAACATCTCACAGCCTGACCAGGACAATCTTGTACCTCTGGGTACAGAAAGTCAGTTTCCAGTTGTTAAAGTAGCAGTTCAAAATCATTATGGAGTGATGCAATTATTTTTGTTGGACATATGGAAGAAATCCCAGGGAACAGCCACCACTGCTTCACCCCTGTGCACAACCTGCTGGGTTTGTCAGCCTGATGTCTTGATTTTTATGTGTGACATACCCTCACAGAATCCCTCTGAGGCTGAAACAAAAATAAGGAAACTTTAGAGACTGGAAGACCAGTAGGAGCATGTTGTTGTACATAAAGAACATTTAATGTGGTATGTGCTAAAAAAAAAAACTTGTTCTTCCCTTGTCCTGAGCTCAGCAATGGCACAACAACACAGATTTCCCAGGGACCTTGGAAAACAATCCCTGGTCTGTTGAAAAGTGAGAAAGTCCCAGGGGCAAAATACAGCCCCTGAAGGATGGCAAAAAGACCAGGACATCGGTCTGTGAGTGTCTGAGGAATAAGAGAGAGAGAAATCTATGGATCATCCTCTGCCTCAGGGAACCAGGAAGGGCCACTGACTAAAACGCTAAAATGCTGTTCCACAGGGCCCCCATGCACAGACCGTGGCAATGTGGGCTCATCTTTGCTTCTCCTTCAGAGCCAGGGGGAGCTGCAGCCAGACCAAAACCCCAGTTCCTGGGGCTCAGGCACGGAACAGGCACTGGGGCAGGAGGTGTTTGGTCTGGGTCATACAGGGCTTGAGCTTGAGCTGCCACCTACAGACTCTGGGGAGATTTGTGAATTAAGATAATAGAATTTACTCTTCAAGTGTTTAGCTATTTCATCCATCAGTATATCCATGATATTTTATATGACTACCTCAGAGTAGTTTATCTCCAAATAAGCCTGAATATCCCAGTAGGTTTTCAGCTGGGAGAAAGGAGCTGTGGAAGAAAACACACCCTAAAAATAGCCAGTTGCAATCAAATAATTTTTTCTTACTGACATATACTTTCATAAAGAAAAACAAGTGCACCTTGAGAAGCAAATTTCTCCATTTGAAATGGGCAGTCCCAGGGAGATGTGCCAATCTAGGAACTGCACACAGATCTCCTCTCAATGGGCTTAAACTGCTTATCCTCCCCTCAGAGCCATTTATCTGCATAGTCTGAGCTGGGGCCAAAGCACATAGTTTGTCAAGGTATTTATTTTTAAAAGATCCCAAACTTCAAATGATAAAGAACATGGCTATCAGCAGGATGACTGTAATAAACACAAGACTTAGTTGCAGATTACTCATCCACTTGAGCTGGGAAGAGAAAACATTTCACTCCAAAGCCAAATCACAAATGTAAATCTGGAGATGAAAATGGCAGGTGAGGCATTCACAACAAGTTTGTTATGGCTCTGTATATATATATATGTGTGTGTGTGTGTTTGTGTGTATATATAATTTCCACCCTGCCTCATTAGAGCTGAGGCTGCTTACCTATTCCTTGTCATTATAACCTTTTTTTTTCACTTCATGCTCAGTCAGCCTTTAAGCTTCTGAATATATATATACATTTTCAATTTGATGTGTCACAGGCTGTTTT
Organism: Sterrhoptilus dennistouni; assembly: GCA_013397095.1. Lineage (NCBI taxonomy): Eukaryota > Metazoa > Chordata > Aves > Passeriformes > Zosteropidae > Sterrhoptilus > Sterrhoptilus dennistouni. Next base: position 1,187,898 of record VWZU01005591.1, on the reverse strand, counting down.
AAATTTTAACTAAAATCTCAGCCAACTGTTCCCTGAAACCAGGTTAAAAAAAGATTTCCACACCAAGGCACACTTATGCCATCACTTTATTGAGAAGCCTGGCAAGCAATAAGATTTTAGCTGCCTTACCTTGGAAGCAAGTCCCTGTTTTAAAAGCTTTCAGCAGGAAATTACTGAAGTTCTCCCGGGATCCAGTCTCCAAGTAGCATTTTCCCATCCATCACTGGAAACTGGGCAGGGACCCCACAAAATATCTGGACTGGTCCCAGTTTTTTTCCTGGAGAGATGCTCCAGCGGCGTTTAGCAGTGAGTGCTGGGCTTTAGTCTGTAGGAACTGCTAAATCAGTGATCCCTGCCAGGCTCTTGGCAGCACTAAATTCCCTACTAATGAGAGATGAGCCGCCTAAATTGCACCTTTCCACTCAGCCTCTGCTCATGAGTCACTCCCTGACAGCCCTGTCATTTGGGGCACTGAAACTGAGGAGAGTAATTGGGGGACAGGTAGAAAGAGGTAAAAAAAAACCCTGAAAAGTGAGGCAATTATGAGATAGTCCAGTGGAGGATAGAATTGGCAAACAAAAGAAGTGTTTTGGAGCCCATCAGCCAGCGAGGGCTAATTCACCAGGTACGGGAGACAGTGCTGTCAGCAAGTGGTTTGTGTCTCCCCCTAAAATGAGGGGCACAGAGGATCCTGTGCATCCTTACTGCAAAGTAAATGACCAGAAGAAAACCAAACCAATTCCAAAGCACAGAGCACATCACAAGGCTTCTTTGCACCAGGTGATGTTTCTGCTTGGAGTGAAAAATGAGCGAAAAATGAGCAAGAGCCATGGAATTGTTTGGTTTCCACCTCTTTTACCACGGAAGTGTCATTGCCCTCTACGGCACGGGCAAGAGAGCAAACAGCCCATGACCTGCTCACACGGGGCATCGTTAATTAGAGCTCGTTACAATAAACAGCATCTCACCCCAATTCCCGGGCTGCAGAATACTCGATTATGCCCCACTAGAAATTGGGCAGAGCAGCCTGCCTGGCCCGAGGGTAGAACAGGTGAGCTCCCTGTCCAGCACGATGGGGTTGGATCCTTAACAATTCCCCACAGCCTAATGCTGGATTTGCCCGGAGGCGACACCTTCAGCCTTAGGTAACTGTGCAGGCTGCACAGGAGAAGAACTGTCTGCAAAGGTGACAACAGAGGCTTAAATACAGTGTCACCTCTCCAGGAAGATAATGGTTGTGGAAGGGCTGGACTCTCCCTGTACCTTCCTACCCTCCGACTGTTCCTTTTTACATTGCCATCCACACCCACGCAGGGACTTCAAGTACTCATTGATTATTTTTTTTTCCCTGAAACCCACTCTAGAGGATTTGAACCCTTTTGGTGCTCTTGAATTTCCATTTACTGCTGCCTCAGTGACTCGATTTTAATCAACACCAAATTCTAACCCCTACCTGGATAACATGGATAGGTGCCTCTGATTGATGTCAGGAATTTGACATGCTGGGAGGTTACCTCGGAAACCCCTTGGTTTGACTCCAGTTGAAGCCAATTCTGTTCAGTAAATGACAGCAGGAACCCACAGCTCTCCAAACAGCAAGGACTGGAAGTAAGTTTCCCTTGCTAGGATTTTCATTGGAAAAAAACAGCAGCACAGGTCCATTCTTTTGGGATGAGGTGCCATCTTACAGGTACTTACCTGCCAGCCTCAGAAAATACTCCTCCTTTGCTCAGAGTTACACTCAATCTCTATTTTCCCAGCAAAACACCCCAAACTGATCTCACTGCATTTTATACTTTGCAGCCGCTGAGGTGGTTCAGATTTAAAGGCTAACATGAGGTATTCCAAGCTCCAGATACTTTTCTCCTATTGGAGGTACCTGCTACTGATAGAAGAGTAAAATGAAATTATGTCTTAGTCACTGGGGGGAAAATGAACAGCCCCAGGTTCATCTTTTCCCCATCCTGGAGCTCTGGTCCAGCTCCCAAGCCCAGGTGGATTGGCTCCCCCAGCAGCAGCTGCAACAACAGGCGCTGGTGCGGGCTGTGAGTGTCCTTCACCTCTGGAACCCCAAAGCCAGAGGGTCAGGGGCACCTGCTGCCACCCCTGTCCCCCTCCAGTGCATGAACTGCTCCGTATTCCAGCCTGGCCCACGCCGGTACCAACTCCAGCAGCACAGGGAGGGTTGTTCCCAGCAGGCAGGTCCCTGGCACCATCAGGATCCCCGTGCAGGCAGCGTCGTGCCCCTACCCCCAGTAAATCTGGGCGCCTCTGGGCAGTGGAAACAGCATTCCAATTCACACACACACGCACACAGACAGACCTGTTGCTGGCAAAGCTCCTGCAGTTTTCCCTCAGCTCCCGGCTCCGGCAGGGAGGCAGGAACAGCCCAGCCCCAGGCACAGGCAGCCCCCAGCCCCGTCCCCCAGGGTACCCCGCTTACAGGCACCGGAGCTCCGCCGCAGCCGCTGGTTCCGCGCAGGCAGCAACGAGGCTGCAGCCCCCGGCGCTCCTGGAGCCCCCGCAGCTCCTGCCTCAGGCAGGGAGGAGGGACGGGAGGAAGGAGGGAGTGGAGAGCCCAGCCCAAAGCCGGGCGCCAAGCTTGGGGGCTGTCACCTGCAGCCGCCGCTGGCCTGGGGGGGTGCCTGGTTGGAAGAGTTTCTCGGGTATGTTCCATTGCGGAGCCTCCCTGCTCTGCTGTGTTTGAGGCATCCCTTTGCCTCGGGAAGCTCGTTCCCAAGGTCAGGGACTCACGGTTACCTCTGCAGCTGCCACCCCCGACACCCCCCGTCCATTACAGTCCGGATTCCCCCCGGGGCTCTGAGTGCTCCCAGGGCATGTCTGCTCCTACCTGCTGAGCTCCAGCATTTAGAACCAGGCTCTCAGGAAATTCCAGCTTTTACATCAGGAACTTGGGGAAAAAAAACAGTCTGTGTGGCCCAGGTGAAACCAGGTGGCTCTTATAGCTGAAATGGCAGGTTTTGCCTTACCTGCCTCTGCATAAGATTTTTCTGGAAAGGAAAACAGCATCCCAAAGACAGGTTATAGGAGAACAGGCTTCCAATTAATGATTTGATGGGTATAGGAATTATTCTTTAATAATAATAAATTCCTATTTTTTTACACTCTCCTTTTTATTCTACTCCCCTTTTTATTCCTGGGGTAGTTTAAAAATTAATCCCTTGACAAATAATTTAAATTTGAGAGAACAAACAATTATCCCAATATGAATTTAACCAACAAATCGTTTTCCAGCATAACTCAGTGTGGAATTGCAACTCTGTATGTAATCATCGTGTGCTGTAAATGGAGGCTGAGAAGCTCCGGCCATGCACAAACAGTGTAGTAAGGGCAGTTTAGCCACATGTGATGCAGCAGATGGAATCCTAAAATCCCAGGATGATGGGGGGCCTGGAGCTGGATGCACTAAAAAGCCACAGATAGAGAAACCTCTGACCAAGAGAGGATCCTGAAGGCCCTGCAAACAGGTAAGGGGATTTTGTCTAAAATTCCTACTCCAGCTCTCCCTGCACACACACAAACACACACACACACTGCTGCAGTTCTGTTTCCTCATCACTTTCTCATATTCACATTCCCTCTGCCTGGAAGCCCAAAACGTGGCCAGTTCACTTTGGAATCCAAAGAGTTTCAGATGGAGAGGTGTTATTCATGTAAGCGGCAAAACATGCCAGGAATTGAAATTTGCAGGGAAATTTTAGCTTTCTGCTTCCCCCCCGTAGCCCGTGGAACACCCCGACATTGAGTCTTCATCACAGATCATTGCAGAATATATGTCTTTTTAGTTTTAAAAACAACTTAGCTATAGGCAGGGCTGACCGCGTCCCAGGACGCTTCCAACTCTTTTGAAGGCCGACGGCGCCATCTGCTGCGAGCAGAAAGGAGGACACGATGCAAAATAAAAGCAAGGAGAGCTCACAGAACCATCATGGAACACCAGAACGGTTTGGGTTGGGAGGGACCTCAAGGGTCATCCATCCTCGGAGCCTGCTCAGGGCAGGCTGCTGTCCATCGGCCCCTGGTTGCGGATGGGTACAAAATGATGGAGGTGTTCAGGGAATGCTGGTTGGTTTTCCCTATTTTGTGTAATCTGGTCATTAAAAAGACTAATTGACCTCTTCCAACAGGGGAGCATATAAGCAAGAGGTGTCAAAAAAAATTGAGTTTCTGGGAAATGAAATCTGCAAGTAGCCGACTTAAAATCCCCCTGGATGGTCACCGGTTTGACTTCTATGGACTGGCCACATTGTCCAGATGTGTCCAGCTCTGCTGTAAATGCATTTCTCCGTGGCATAATTCCTATTTTTTTCCTTGCAAAGAGCATCTGGGTGACAGAGAGACATGGGGGGTAGAGGACAGGAGGCCGAAGTCCCTGCACCTCCTCCTGCCGCCTGAAGGAGCGGCCCCCGGGGCGCAAATGCCCTCGGACACCTGAACTGCCCCGCAGCCCGCGGCTGCCTCGCTCCGCCCTCCGGGTCCCGCCGTCTCCCACGGGTCTGAGGCTGCTCTGAGCCCCTAAATGCGGGTTTTTGGCTCTCTGATCAAAGCCTTAAACTGCCGGGGTGAGCCTCCCTTCGCACTCCCAAGACAGGACTGGAGTCTGTTTCACAGCCCTAAAACTGCCCGGGTGGGGCTGGTTCCAAGTGCCAGCAACGGAGGACTTGGCCTCCATTTCTGAGCCAAGGAAAAAGCCTGATTTATTACAGTACCCTAAAACTAGCCAAATGAGCCTGGTGCCCCCCAAACACAAACCTCAGTCTCTGTTTCCAGGACATGAAGGTGCCTGGCCCAGGCTCAACATGGAGTGCCCTGTTCTGATCCCCAAAACCCCACACAACTCAGGCCTCCTCTTTCTCAGCCAGCTCTGAAGCTTCCAGCTGCTGGAAATGGGCTGGAAACAGGGAATTTGGTCCCTGAAACCCCAGCCTGGACTCCCCCTTGGAGTCCCAAGTGTGATGTCAGGACAGGCTGGAGAGCCAGTGGTGTTGAGACATGAGATAAGGAGGGGGACGGAGCCCATCCAGGATACCCCAGCACCCCATGAACACTCCAAGGACCCTACTGTCCTGCCCCTCTCTCTGCTGCTTCCTGCCTAGCCCCGGGGACTGCAGAGGAGGAGCCTGGACACTGCTTCTTCTCCCAAACCACATCCATGGATGTTGCCAGCACCCTCCGCAGCTGAGCACGGCGGGAGAGAGGCGCCAGAGAGCAAAAGGCAAAGACTCGCCAGCAACAGTGCGTTTACTTCCACTCCAGGGCAAGCCAGACCAACGTTACAGGCACACCCTCCATGCACCCACCCAGCAGTAAGGCACTTTTGACAACGTGTAAAACATTTTTCCCAGCTGCAGCTGCCATCCCCGGGGTGTCCATGCCCGTAGCCTCAGCGCAGTGTCACCAGCTCCTCGGCAGACGTGGGGTGAATGGCAACGGTGTTGTCCAGGTCGGCCTTGGTGGCCCCCATTTTGATGGCCACAGCAAAGCCCTGCAGCATCTCGTCACAGCCCAGCCCCTGCATGTGTAATCCCACCACCTTTGGAGAAGAAGTGAGAGGCCAGGTGGAACCGAGAATCCAGGGTGAACTCTAGGGCTCGGTGCTGGGGGAGCTGGATCCCAGCCCGAGAGCTGACCACACGGGGACAAGAGGACAGCCAGCTGTGGTCCCCAGGGAACCTCCACTGACCTTCTCCTCCTTGCCAGCACACACCAGCTTCATGACACACTTCACCTTCCTCTGGGTGACAGCATGGTACAGGGGAGTGAAGGATGTGTTGTAGATCTTTATGTTGTCCTTCCCATGTATGGCCACGGCCTCCTCTGTAGCAGAAGCCATGGCACAGGGATCAGAGGGAGGCACATGGGGCATTTAGAGGAGCCAAAGCCTCCTCTCCTTTAGTCAAGGCTCACTTGCTGGAGATCACAACATCTCGAGCATCAAAGCAGCAAGCTCTGAGCCAGTGCCCACAGCCCCTTCATCCCCTCAGGCGCCGTCTGTGCCCACCTTCAGTGAGCCCCACGGTGCCAATGGGCGGGTGGCTGAAAACCACCGTGGGGATGTTTTCGTAGTCCAGCCGGGAGTCCTGCTTGCCCTGGAAGAGCCTGTGGGCCAGCCTCCTGCCGGCTGCAATGGCCACTGCAGGGAGGGACAGGCGCCTGAGCCACGGCAGGGTGTGGCACCGAGGGGCTGTGCGGGGAAGGGGGCACAGCTGCAGTACCTGGGGTGAGGAGGGCTTTCCCACAGATATCCCCAATGGCATAGATCCCTTTCCTGGTGGTGTTCTGGTACTCATCCACAACCACATGGCCCATTGGGTCCACCTGCACGCCCTGCCATGGGAAACAGCAGCCATGTAAGCTCTAGGAGGGATGGGACAGCCCATGGAGCACCACTGCTGGTGCCCACAGCGTTCCCAGGAGGGGGGCAAGTTGTGGGAACACCATCCCATGACAGGCTCTGGAGACCCAAGGGAACCCCAAATCCCCATGGGACACCCAGAGACCCATGGGCATCCCCCCCCCAGCACGGAAGGGACACGCTGCCATCTCACCACTCGGTCCAGGCACAGCCCGTCGGAGTTGGGCTGGCGCCCCACGGCCCACAGCAGGCAGTCCACGTCCCGGATCACCCCCTCTGTCGGCTTGTGGCCGGGCACTGCCGAGCTCACTGTCACATCCAGCAGCCCACCAGGTGACTTAGTGACCCCCTTGACCTGAGGGGAACAATAGCAGCAAGGGAAGGGGCAGGTGGCTTTTGCCTTGCAACAAGTGATGGCAGCCCTGCTGCAGTAGCAGGGACATGGCCAAAACCATTGCTCAGCAAGCAGCACCCAAAATGGCAGCTTTCCCCCAGCCCTGCCTCTGCAGGAGGGATGGGACAAGCTGCAGGGCTGCTCTGTGCTTTCCCACCTGTGTGTGCTTCCAGACATCCACCCCGGTGTTCTCCAGCTCCTGGGTGCAGTTTGAGCTAATCAGGGAGTCAAAGGTTCGCAGGACCTAGGCAAGGATGCCCCCAACCCTGTCAGATAAGGGTCTGCAGGCAAAGGCACCACCTGGAACCCTCTCCAGCAGCATTTCCCTGCTCCCAGAACCCAAGAGGTTTGGGCTGCTTCTGGTTAAGAAACTTCTCTGTTTGTTTCTTTGCTATTTTCTTTTCTTTTCTTCCTCTTTTCAAGTCGTGACTTGAAATAAAGCTCAAGGGAATGGACGTGGTGACACATGTGGCTGCAGGAACTCTGAGCACGTGGGTGGGGGCTGCTAAAACACAGTCCCCCCAGGAGCTGACAACCAGCAAGGCCTGTTGGGCTGGGCTGTGACAGCGGGGGACAGGTGGTGGCAGTACCTTGTCGTGGCGGATGAGCAGGGACGACTTGGAGCCCAGCGTGGAGAGGATCCCCGCGATCTCCACCGCGATGTATCCGGCCCCGACGATGACGCTGCGCCTGCGGGGAAGCGACGGTGCCATGGGCGGGCGCCTGGAGCTGGCGCCGGTGGCTGCGGGGGACGAACCCCACCGTACCTGGGCAGCTCCTCCAGCTCAAAGAAGCCGTCGCTGGTCATCCCCAGACTGGCACCTGCAAAGCAGAGACCCTTCTGCACCCTGTCCCCCTTCCCCTCCCAAAGCCTGCTTTGCTTTGGCAGACCTCTCTGTAGCCTGGGGGATTTCATCGGGCTCACCAGGAATTTCACTGTCGGGAGGGACAACGGGACGCCCCCCCGTGGCAATGAGGATGTGAGGAGCCGTGTACTTCTTCCCATCCACCTCGATGGTTGGCTCGGGATCAACGGTGAACTTCCCATAGCCCCGGATTATGTCAATGTGAGCCTTAGGGGAACAGTTATGGGGTTAACAGCGGGATGAGGCATGAGAGACAGCTAATGGAGCCAGGGCTTCCACAGCTGGAGGACGGCCATTAAGGCTGGAAAAGGGGCTAAAAATCCGCCACTTTTGCCACTCGGATTGCAGGATAAACACATCCCATGCTCACCTTCCTAACATTGTTCTCATAGATGTCATTGAGGCGCCGCACGTACGCATCACGCTTCTCCTTGATGGTCCTGGAACAGAGCAGGGAATGCCATCACTGCCAGAAGAGGAACCTCACAGAGTTTGGGAAGAACCTGGCACTCAGTGTCATGGTCCAGTTGACAGGGTAGTGGTCAGTCAAAGGTTAGACTCCATGATCTCAGAGGTCTTTTCCAACTTTAATGATTCTGTGAACTCCACCCTTCTGGCACGTGGCAGCCATGCCACAGAATAAAACAGCTCCCTGTGACCCTTTCCCCACCAAAGCAAGATTTCTGTGCCTGCCTTCCCTGCATTTGACTTTTCCAGAGTCTCTTCCCACAGCCAGCTTGGCACCCTGTTCTCCAAAATGCAGCAGCAAAGCTGGCCCTGTAACCAGCTCTGCACAACCCACAGGAGCCTGGAAACGGGCAGGGACCCTCTGAAGTGGACAGTGGGCTGCTCCCCATGGGACACGCACTGGGAGATGCTGGTTTCCAACCGGCCCTTTCCATTCTTACCTCCAGTTGAACTTGACACCTGGTGTTTCAAAGCCATAGTCAGCATGGTCGTGGATAAACTCCGCGTGCACCGCCGTGTTCCACATCACCTGCCCACACACAAGCTTTGGGTTGGCTCAGGAAGACTACTTTGATTCTGGGAAAACACCTGCCAGGCTTCCTGATTCCTGCCCTTTGCCCGGAGCACCCGTGGGCCACAGGAGTGCCCACGGCATCCCAATGGCTCAACACGCTCTGAGGCTCTGCTTCCTCCCCACACCCTTTGCCAGCACCTCCCTGGGATTTGGCAGGCACCACTCCAGACGCAACCCGTGCTGCCGGAGCCGGTGGCAGAACAGTCTTACCTTCTTTGGCACGCACCCAACATTGACCTGGGGGGAATAAGAGCAAGTCTCAGTGTCAAGGCCCAGTTTTCCAAAGGCAATGTTTCAGAGAGCATCCCACATCAGGCTGGCGCCGCATCTCAGCTCTCTGCTCAGGAAAACAAAGGCAGGATTACGGGTTCCTGGTAAAAGAGGGGTGTAACCGCCTCGGGAGACTAAAGGTCTTGCGGTTTGCCCGTTTTCCTTCACTTCCTTGAAAGAGAATAGGGAAGGCGAAGCCTTCAAACACAGGGTTTTTTCCATTGATACTCTAAAAATTATTTACTAGAGAAAGGTGTTTCCCATCCCTTGCCTGTACTTGTGGGAATATGGTATTTTTTCCAGCAGAATGCACTTACGGCATAAAACTAGAGCCTGTCCCTGGCTTATCTGAGGAATCAGTTTGTTTTTTGGCTTTTTACCAGCTCACCGTGCTCTTGAATTCTGCTTTACCGCCTTGAAGTTGTGCTACACAGATCCAGGATCCATCGGCATCCTGTCACTTCCCTGAAAACCGCTTGGAAACGGCCAGGAAGGAGCTAGAGGATATGGGGGATTGGGATCTGTCCTGCTTCAGCCTGACAAGGCACAACGCCCGGATCCCGGGAAGGCGATTGTATCTCTCCGACTTCCCGCACTGCGACCCTCCCCGGGGGCTCCGCCACCATCCCGGGGTGGTGGGGGACAGCTCGGGGACACTGGCCCCGCGCCNGCTGACAACAGCGAGTTTATTGGTTCAGGTACAGCGAGGAGGATTGCAAGCACTTCCAGGACAAATATACAGAGGGAAAGGGGAGGGGGGGGAATAACAAAAGAGAAAAAAAATTAAACAAAATACCCCAAAACAACAACCCAAAAAAACCCCCAAACAACAACAAAAAAAAAAGGGGCAGGATCAGCACAGAATGGGAATATGGGAATAGAGCTAAAAAGGGAACGCTTTCATCTGGGTTATGACAACATACTCCCAAGCAGGAATCACTTCCTTTCTCCAGTTAAGTTGAGCGGTCTTTCCAATGAAATAAAAAGTGGTGGGGGATGAAGTTAGTGTGCACTTCCCTGGAAAACAAACTCTAATTCATGCCAGTTAAACACTAGAACTAAAAATGTACAAAGAAGCGTCAGAGGAGATGAAGTGTTGTTAAAGAATTACTTTTTCCTCTCTGAACAGTCCAGAAGGAAAACAATGACTACAAATACAGCAGGCAAACTGACTTTCGGGCTGATGGGCTTGGGAGAGAGAGAGAGAGTGTCGTAAGGAATTCAGTCTCAAGTTGTGCTAAATGCTCTTCGTCCTCTGTATGGCACATTTTGGTCCATGATGGGGATTTGAGTTGAGACGAACCCTGATTTCTTACAGAAACGTGTAAATATTGTTGCTTTTTTAAAATGCCAGGTGTACTTCCTTCTACAAAGGTTGGGAGAGGTTTATAGGAAGTAGTCTGGGGTACGACGAGTAACATGAGGCTCTCCACGACGAGGTGCTGGGTCAAACTGGAGGCTGCAGGAAAGAAAAAGGCATCACTTACCCTCCTCCACAAGTCATTTTCCAGTGCCACCATAAATATCAGGCTTGTTCTCCTGCTGCTAGTGCTCTACTCACCCCAGCTGCTTCCACATAAAACATCCCAAGCCCCAAAACAAGAATTCATGGGAGTTAAAACTCATTAGAGTGACCCAGCAGCCTGTCACTGCTTTCTCATGGAAGCAGCTGAAAGCACAATTCAGAACCTCTCCCCCATCTTACAAAGCTCAGTGCTACCAAGATGAAAACAAATACACAAATCCATGTGTTTTCACTCTCTCCATCAAGCTCAGGCAGTAAAGAGATTGAAGTGCAAAAGCTCCAACCCTCCAGACAGCCAGGAAGATGAGCTTTTAGGAGCTTAATTCATCACTTCTTTTAAGGCAGAGCACACATTAATTCCAGAATGGTCTGAGCTGGCTTTTCGTGGAAGAACCCCTTTGGGAATGATCAGCCACTCTTCACAGAGCCCAGGTGAGCCAGGATACTCACAAGGAATATTTTAAAGTGTCATCTAGTTCCATGATAGCAGCCTGGTTCCCACAGCGGTAGCAGTAATTGGGGGCACTGAAGATGGTCACCACATTCCGGTCGTGGCACCAGTTATAACCCTGCCAGGCAGAGAGAGAAAAAAGAAAGGTCTCTGTTAAACCTCAGCCCAACCAAAGTTCCTCTTCAGGCCTGAAACTCTCTGAGGCACTTTTGAAACTGGAGATTTCCGGAAGTATTTCCAACTGACTTAGTTTCATTTCAAAACACGTGCTTTACCACAAGAAGCAGCAGCAGGTACCTGGCAAAACCAGCACCAAGCAGCCTACAGGAGATCATCCACTCCGCACTTGTAAATTATGGATTGTACTACTAAAAAGCCTTGGGATTTTTAGGGATGCCTTCGGTTTTCATCCACCACAAGTGACAATTTGCCTGCTGGATGCCAGTGACTTCTGACACACAGCTCTGCTGAAGGGATCTACCTGCACTAGATTTTAAAAATGCATCTGCTCCATTGACCCACCTGGCGTTTTTCCAGCAAGACATCCAAGAATAGCCTGTCGACAGCTAGAAATGGCATAATCCCTGTCACACTTGACTGCTGAGCACTGTGGGACAGGCTGTCGGATGTAGCAGCAGTCAAAGCAAGAGCAAGCCAGCACCTAAGAAGATTATTCCTGCTACAAACAGGGTGTGACACGGCCCCTTTGGCAATTTACTTGGAGGGGGATATTTGCTTGGAAAGGGCAGAACATCCCCTTATTTAGGCTGCAGGTCAAAGCATGTAATTTTATGTTGTTGTTTTCACGTGACTAAAGCCTCTTTGGTGCTGCCCTGCCTCAGATTCAGGTGTCAACAAACCCTTGAGTGGAAGATGTCCCAGAGGAGACCCCTGTGCTGTTGTCCCTGGCTAGCAGAGAGCCTGCCCTACCTCCATGACCAGCTGGTGAGCGCGGGAGACCAGTGTGAGCCCGTTGGCGTGGTTGAAGGTTTCGGAAATGTCCTGCCCAAAGGTGTATCCAGCACCACGTGGAGAAATGCCCCAGCCGCCGCGGTCATCTGGGTCCGACCACAGCAGGTCACACATCGGACCCTGGGAAAACGTTCAGAGTTCTTTGTTACATCACTGCCAAGATGCCTCAACATGTTTTATTTACAGTAGCGAGACTGCCAGCACACCAAGGCACGAGAGGAGTTTACTGAACACACATCTGCGAGCCCCAGCCACTCCCAACACCACTTCCAGCTGCCCCCGGAGCTCCAAGCGTGGTTTTTCAGTCCAGATTGCAGGCCCCAGGAAGCTCTAACAAGGTGAAACACCATAGGAGGCTGGGCTGGCTGGGCAGGAAGGATGGTGACACAGTGTGGCTTCACATGGTGGTTGTCAGCTCACAACCACATATGTGATGAGGCTGAAGAGAGTAAACACCCTCCCCTGACAAATCCTGCTCTCTGAGTCAAACTGAAAGGCCAAAAATCCCAGTTCTGGGGAAAACAATTGTGAAACCCCCACAGCTCTCCTTATGTAGGCTGCTGTAATCAAAGCACACTGACTTATGTGTGTTTTGGCCAAATGTTCATCTGCTCTAGCCCCTGGAAACGCCATAATCCTCATGTGTTCAAATGGACTGCAGTGTGAGAAAACATCTGCATCTTCCACCAGCAGACATGTAAGTTTTTGAAGCATTTCCTTTCCTATTACCTCGTGTGGAACTTCCTGCAGGCGGTCCAGAGCCCTGATATGATCCAGTGTATCTATGGATGGAGAGAGGCCACCATGGAGGCAGAATATCTGTCCAAGAAAAAAAAAAGAGCAATGCATTAAGAGCATGTTGTTAAGGGAAGAATTATCTCCAAACCAGCCGAGTTTAATGCTGGTAACACTCATTCACAACTCCAGTCACCTCGCTTTGGATCCTAAGTTAAAGGAGCTTGTCTGGGACTGTTCCTGTGGATGTCAGGCAACACGGCCTGCAGAAATCTATGGAAGGGAGGGTTTTCCTCATGGCAGACTCACCTGGCCGTCTACTAGGGCTGTGAGTGGAAGGTAATCAAACAGGTCTGTGAAGTATTTCCAGACGTTGGCGTTGCCGTACTTGCGCAGGCACTCATCGTAGAAGCCATACACCTGTGTGATCTGCCGGCTCTCGTGGTTGCCCCTCAGGATGGTGATGCGCTCCGGGTACCGCACCTGGCGGAGAGAACGCTCCCTCAGCACGGGCACGGAAACAAACAGCCATGGAATACCACAGGCAGCAGCCAGGCGCTCTGCTCCCAGCACATGCCCATTGACACGGATCCATTTACACCCTTGGCTCCAGCCAACGGCGGCGTCACCGGGAGGAGAAAACTGTTCCAGAGAAAACTGTTCCCAGCTCCCAGGTTTTGCCCCCAGTCGCCCAAGCCGTACCTTCAACGCCACCAGGAGAGTCACCGTCTCCACCGAGTAATAGCCTCTGTCCACATAGTCTCCCATGAACAGGTAGTTTGTGTCTGGAGACTTCCCACCAATCCTGAAGAGCTCCATAAGGTCGTGGAACTGCCCGTGGACATCCCCGCAGACAGTGACGGGGCAGCGTACCTCCTGCACATTTGATTCTTTTGTCAGGATTTCCTTAGCCTGAGGAGGAAAGCACATTTAGGACAAAAGGTCAGAAGCTTCTCTAGAAGCAGGTGATGTTATTCTGCTGCATTCCCCACTGGAAACCCCAGTTTCATCCTCACTGCTCAAGCTGACCACTGGAAAAACAGTTTGGTGGTGATCACGGACAAGGGGTGTTTCCCAAATCCCAGCACATGGATTTACAGGCTTACTACAGTGAGGCCAGATTCCCTTGCCCAGAGCACATTTCGCCTGCCCGAATTCCAATCCTCTTCCAAGCACAACAGTTTAGCAGCTTCCACAGGCAAGTCCCATACAACTGGAAAGCAAAGACAGAGGCAATGGGAACATACAGAGGCACAACCAGCTTCCCTGGCTGTACCCAGCTGGCAACAAAACCACCACAGATGGAGAGGGAAGGCATCCCTGGATTTAGTCATCTCTTCTTCCACACCCAGCAGTTCCTCTGCTAATTACAACTGTGCAATGCAGCCTATCTGCACCACCTTATTATCCTTATCAAACACCAGGTTTGTTGTGCTGCCTCCAGCTCACTGACTGATGCTGATCAGTGCTCCAGGCACATCTGAGGCACAGGGAACACCCACAGGAGGCTCCATCTGATCAGAACAAAAGGGCTGGAAGATCACCAACACTGAGCAGTCACCACCAGGTGATGATCTGGGTATTTCCTGCCATATCCCTTAGCTCAGGATGAGCTAAGGCTCATCCTGTGCTGCCAGAAGGGCTTCCCAACGATACCCTCTGTGGGCTTCCTGAGGATGCCTGCCTTCCCATTCCAATGTTTGCTGCCTTGCCTCTTTTAGGAAAGACATGTATTTGGAAGGAGCAGCTAAACCCCAAGCAGTTTGGGCAGTCTGGACTGCATCCAGCATGGTCTCTGCATGTAACCTAACCTGAGGGATCCCTGAAGTCACATCCTGTCCATGGACCTGATGACATGGGCTCTGCCTTGCACTCCTAGCACGGCTGGGAACTGCTGAACGTGTTGTATTTGAGTGCAGTAGTAGCACTAAAATTCTGCTCACACATCTTTAAAAGCATTTATAGCACCTTCTGAGAGCTTCCACCCTCTGGGAGAGACAAATATAAACCCACAAAACAGCTGCTCCGTGTGTTCTGACTGTTGCACAAAGCAACAGGCAGGGGTTTGTTCCAAGCTGGAGCTCAGCAGAGCTCCTTTGCCACAGCAACAGGGCAAACAGGCTCCCTTTAAATCTACCCTAGGAAGGGGGGCCAGCCCACGAACTGAAACGGTGGGGCCAGGAGAATCCAGAAGTTTCCCCTGATGAGGAAGAAGGAGCTGGCAGGTGACGAGGAGCAGCTCCTTGTGCTGCCAACCAGCTGTTCCCCTGCAGTCCATTTTAGCTCACCCTGTGGACACTCATCTGTGCACGTGGACAGATCCAGTCTGCCATTTTAACTCTGCAGAGCTGGTTGAGATCAGGCTCAGGAGTCCCTGTCTGCCCTCACATGATGATTTTCTAATGCAGAACGAGACTTTCAAATCCTTCACCATCAATAAGAACACCCCAGAAAAGCAGTGACTAACCAGTGCAGCTGCCTGCAGTGTGAACACTGGAATCAAATGACTTAAAATAAAAAGCACTATTACAAAGCAAAAATAAAAACCTCTGATGCAAGCAGCCTGCCTGGCATCATCAGCACTTACTTAATCCAGGAGACTAATAAATAACTATGACTTAAAAGTCAAAATTTAACTACCTTTGTTGCTGAAAACGGTGACTAATGGAATCAGCTTCCTGTGCATCTGTCCCACTTGCGCTGGATGAAAACCATATCCAGGT
This sequence comes from Sterrhoptilus dennistouni, assembly GCA_013397095.1. NCBI lineage: Eukaryota > Metazoa > Chordata > Aves > Passeriformes > Zosteropidae > Sterrhoptilus > Sterrhoptilus dennistouni. The sequence goes on along the minus strand of VWZU01005591.1, from coordinate 1,172,544 downwards.
CAGGATAAAAAGCAGCAGCTTTTAGGTGTTTTTATTAAATAAACCTCCCTTGTATCAAACAAACCAAACCAACGGTTGCCACGTCTGTGCTCCAAGAGCTTTTGAAGAGCAGCAGCCTGTCTGCTGGCCGTGAGCTTGCCCATCACCCCAGCTCCTTGCGTGCTCCTGAAGAGCTTCGGAGAGAGGAGAAACTCCACTCCTTCTGGAAGATTCATTCCCTCTCCTCGGTCTGACCCAGAGAGGCTCGTTCCCTGGGAATCTGAAGCCAGGCAGGGAGTTTGGGATCAAAATTCACCTGAACCTTCGTCCCACCAATCCCCACAGACCAAATACCAACAGGTGGGCTGAGGATATTATATGTCAGGGAGCCAGGCTGGAACAAGAACCAACCCAGTGAGATGGAGGCCAGAGTGATGGCAGGGATGGAGCTGTCTCACCCTTCAGGAATAAAGCAGCAGCCTCTACTGAGGGGCCCAGGAGCTCCAGAGATACCTGAACCAGCCCGCCCCAGGATGAGCATCACCAACAGAGAAATAAAACATTCCCCGTCACAACACAACACTGGGAATGTCATGCAATGGGACTGTGTCCCCTCTTACACCTCCAGAGAACAGGGAGAGGAAGGAGAAGCTACAAGGAGAGGGATGGTCATGGGTGATGCTTGTTTAATTTAGGAGACAGCCTCTTCCTTTGCCTTCTATGGCCCATCTCATCACCTTTGTGAAAAACCCTTTTGCCTGGATTGGGCAGGACAGCTCTCAGCCCCCTCTCCTGTACCCCAAACGTGCAGTGATCAGAATTAATCCTCCTATCAGCCTCTGAATTTCTGCAGGATTTGAGCTAATTTTCATTTTACACACCAACAGGATGGGAACAACGTTACCACGTTGAGAAGCAGCATCTCCAGCACCTCCAAGAGCCACACGGGGCTGAGCAGCTGCCTGAGGATGGTGTCACTGGGCAGGTGAGGACAGAACAGCACTTCCACAACTTTTAATAGTGCAGAATCACAAGGCAGTTCTCACTGTGTCCAATCCCTCCCTCATCACTGTCCATTGTGCCCGTACTTAAAACCAACAATGACCCACACAGGTGACTCTGGGAATTTGCTGTTTTGTTTTTTTTTTTTCCCACTTCATTTTGATTTTTTGTTTTAGTAGTGAGTTCCTCCACAAACTGAAACCTGAGGCAAAAGGTACTACTGTGCTGGCCCTCTTTGCAATCAGCCCCAAAACCAGGAGTGCTGAGAAGTTTTCAGAATCTCCTTTTGTGGAGAAAAGGATTTCTACAAGTACAATTTCAAGGAAACCAACTAAACCAGCTTTGTGGCAGGGCTGCACACCCAGAGGTTTTTTGTAAGCTCCTCTCCAGGGTGACAGAACCACTCCCCAAAACTTAAACAAGCCAAGTCAGTGCAGGACACAGTGTTTCCTTCATGCCCCAGTCGTCCCCATCAGTTTCCAGCAGCCTGGAAGAAGGAGGTGCTGTGACAGGTGACACACCCACCTGTCACCTGCCTCCTGAAGGACAAATACCATCCCCACCTCCAGCTGAGCTTTCCTATCTAGCTTCTCCCTGTTCCCTGTGTGTTCAGCCACAATCTGCTGGCATCATCCTCCAGCTCCCCAAAACACAGCAGCCACAACCCCAGCTTCCCAAACAAAACTGATGGAGCTCCGGAGAAAGAGTCACAAAACAAAGGGGCAGCCCCAGCATAGGATTAAAAAATGAAACGGGAGAAGACTACAGAAGCTGTTTGGGGGTTAGGGAGACACCAGGACCACTGCCGGAACAATATGCCAAGGGAAATCCTCCCTTGGTCAGGGACTGCAGTGTGGAGGGAATGTCCACCACAAAGAGCTATTGGACCCAGCACAAGCCTAAGGACCTTCCTCCTGACGGGAAAAAAAGGCTCTTGCCAGTCTCTGCTAAACAAATCCCAGCAGGCATTTGCCAAGGCCTGCCCAAACCACGGTCCGAAATAGCCGACAGTGTCCTTTATCCGACCATTTCTCGTTCTATTTCGGTCCCCCCAGCGGCCTGTGAGCCCGTCTGGGTCTCACCTCTGCCCCCCCTGCTTCCCGCGATCCCCCCCTCGGGAGGCGGAGGGTTTCCTCGCTGACCTGGGGTGGATTTTCCAGCACGTTGTCCAGGACACCAGGACGCCGGACACCCCCCAGACACCGCCCCGGCCTCCCAGGGCTGGACACTCCGATAGCGGCAACCTGGTCACCCCATGTCCAATCCCACAGAAACCGCGCCAGTCATCCAACGCCGGATATCCCACAGGCACCATCCTGCTCTCCCAAAGCCCACAGGCACTGGCCGCTCTCCCAGTGCCGAATATCCCACAGGAACCACCCGCTCTCCCATTGCCCGATATCCCACCAGGCGCATCCCTGCCTCCCAAAGCCCGATATCCCACAGGCACCACGCCCGGGATTC
>VWZU01005591.1:1143814-1168943 GCA_013397095.1 Sterrhoptilus dennistouni | reverse complement strand
GGCACCACGCCCGGGATTCCAGAGACACCACCCCGCCGCCCAATGCCCGACATCCCCCCGGCCACATCCCAGTCTCCCGACGCCGGATGTGCCACAGGCACCATCCCGCCCTCCCAACGTCCGGGCCCCGCACTCACCTTCTCGCAGAGGCTGCGGACCTGGCTCTCGCTCAGCTGCCGACACTCGTTCAGCTGCTCGATCCACTGGTCCANCGGCTGAGCCCGGCTGTGTCAGCCCCGGGCCGGAGCGCCCGGCACAACCTGCGCTCTTCTCTCCCGGGGAAAATGGACCAAATGCTCCCTTCCCTCTAAGGAAAAAGGATAAATTCACAAGGTAAGGTTTTGCACCCGCTGTGGGTGTCGAGTCGCACGAGTTGACAGCAGGGCCCGGGAATGTGACAATCCCTGTCTGCCTTTCAGTAAATGCGCGTTATTAATTCGTTTCATCATACTCCCGTGAAATACTGTGGAGCAATATCAAAGCTGGGGCACGTGTACGATGATGTACCAAATATGACACAAGATTAGTGAATATAAGCAGTAAAAATTAATACATTTGCTTACAATCTGGCACTCTATTCGTCTTTCCCTCAGCATTAAACTGTGGTGGACCTGCACAAATTTCTACCCACTGCTCCTTATTTATCTCCTTCAGACTTGTTCTACTGTCTCCTCTATACCCAAATGGAGCAGAAATATAATGATACTGATGTGATAACTGAGGCTATGACACTGCCCAGCCCAGGCAGTAAGGACTGGGATTTTAGGAGAGCCCTGACAGGAAACTTTCCTGGGATTTTCAGCAGGATAAGATAGATCAAGTCCGTGTGGGGTGTTCTTTCATGTCACATGGGAAGGCTGAGGTTTGCTGAGGTGCTGCTCAGGGTGTCCTGCCAGGAACACTGATACTGGTCACAGTTCTCTTAATCTCCTCTGGGTAAAACACACAGATTTGTGGACTTCACCCTGAGGTGAGGGGGAAAGATTAAAGGATTCAAAACATCCCATCCCTGAAGTGAATTTTCTAACTAAAAATACAGCTAACAAAGTAAAAGAGAGCAATTAATATAAAATACAACTTTGTAGCTGCTGTTCTAGATGACAATCGCTCACCATTCCACTTCCCAGGAAAGAGAGCTGCCAGGAGCTGTTCACACTCCTCTGGATGTTTTATTTGCTGATTTGTTTGCCAGATGATCATTTTTAACCATATTGCTCATGTTTGTGACACAGCAGCAGAGAACAGCTGTGGGGTAAGGCAAACCCTTCCTCGTGGCAGTGGACAATAAATCTTCCCACCCCGGAGCTTCCCAAGGACAGCAGGCACCCCGTGCCTTCAGGAGCACACGGGAGATCAGCACACCCCGTAAAAATCATCTCTGGCTTGTCCAAAACGACCCAAAAAAAGCAGCCGGAGCCAGGAGCATCCTCAGAGAAACAGGACATGATTTATTGGAAAGAGGGAGCTCTTGGGATGAGCCGTGGATTTTCCTGCAGAGGAGTGGCAGGCACAGAGCCTGCGGAATCTCCCGGCAGCAGTGGGGGACATTCATCAGGCTCCCTGGCAGGGAAAACTGACAAGCCTCACTGAGAGGGAATTAATGAAGGCAGGATTTTCCACCACCTTCTCTAAAATCTCATCATTTCTGTACTAGAGCCTTCTAAAAAGGCAATGCTGGCGAAGGGGCATAAAAGGCTACTTTATTAAAAAATACATTAGTGTTGTCTGCGTAACATTAAAACCCCCCCATGGGGTACCTTGCTTTCTTATTTTGTGATTTTTCCACGGAAACGTGGCTTTTTTGGGGTGTGACACAAAACACAGGACAAACAGAGGCAGAAAAAATTATTTGTGGCCACTACTGCCTGTGGAATGTTATCCACTGCTTCCCAAAGAGTGCTGGATTCCTGTGTTTTAGAGAGGGGGAAAAAACACCCCCACAGTGAATAAATAAAATAAATCAGCAGCTGAGGGTGCACAAGCCCAGCAGGAGCTGCTCCAAGGACACCTGATCCCCCCGTGAGGGTGCAGGGGAGCACCGGACTGCCCCGGGGCACAGGGATCCCTAAAACACATTTTGGGGTGCAGACACGGCATTTTTGCAGGGGATGGGAGGCAGGTGTACCTGCCAGCACCCTCCATGAAGCCTGGATTCTTTCTCCCAGCATTTCCCCACGGGATTCATCTCCCTCGTTCCCATGCTGGCTTCTGTTGCCATGGGCAGCACTGTGAGAAGCAGCAGGAAACATTGCAAAACCCTGATAAACTGAGCAAAAAAGGTCAGAGGGGAGGAAAGCGGCAAAGAGAGGGGGAATGCTGCCAGGAAAAGGGGGATGAATCTCTGAAAATGGACTCTGTTGCTGTAACATACGCACAGGGACGGATTCCGAAAGAAAGGAGAGTGACCAAACCCTCACAAGGATCCTCCTGAAATGCTCCTCTCAGATACAGCTGCATCTTTTAGGAAATAAAAAATGTCCTGCAGCAGCAGCCTGGAATAAATTTAATCCCCAAACAGCTTTTTTTGGGGAGGGGGAGGAACCTCAAAACCTGCAAGCCTTGCAACAGGTTTTGTTTGCAAACGCAGGCGAATGTGGGCTATTTGCTTATTCCTTTTATTGAACCTGCTGGCTGATTTGATTACTGCCCTGGAAACGCATGTGCAAATCGGTTTCCCGGCCCTGTGAGGGCACTGCCTTCCGCCGCGCCGTCTCCGCTGACGGATGCCAACGTCTGGCTAATGCAATGTGCAGGAAGAGCCGGCGTTGGACGCCGACGCGGCTGCCCGGAGCTCCCGGCCGTAAATCCCTCCTTGCCCAAATGCAAAACGCGGCCGTCGGAAATGCCTCACCCCGAAAAAATGTGTCAGAGACAATTGGATCTCTCAAATCAAGCGGGCTGAGGCACAGCCGTTCATTCCTCTGCCAGAAGGATCCGATGATGGAAGGCTGGGGGGGAAAAAGGGCATCGAATTGAAAAGCCCTGGGGAGATGAATGGGAGATGAGGGAGGGAAAAACATTTACAGCCTGAAATGATTTCCCCTCCCAGAAAAATTTCCTTCTCGCCTCCCTGGGAAGCGCTCAAAGGAGAGCTGTGGTGCAGGCACCTTGGAGCAGGGATTAATCTGATGGTAAGAATCAGAGCAGACAGTTAAGACTACACAAGTAAGCAAATTTATTTGAAGACAGAACAAATATCGTGGCAAACAACAATATGCAAATTCAGTTGAGAACAGGGGTAAATATCAGACTTTGTTTTCAAATCGATATAAAATATAGTCAGATTTCGTTTTGTCCAAAAAGCAGCTCGCATCAGGGTGGGGGGTTGGAGGGAATGGCCCTGTTCACCATCCGAGGTGGGTGTCACCTGGAAAACCTCAGGCTCAGGAGGTGGCTCAGAGCCAGCGGAGATGAGTGATGCTGGGAGGAGATGGAGGCACCTTTGGGACCCTAAATTTCTACCTCCATTCTCCTTAAAAGCCAATTTTTGCCACAAAGCAAGGGGCGAGTTCGTCCCCTCCAAGACCCTCAGTGCCCACCCACCTGTGTTTGGATTGTGCAGTCGCGAGGATCCCAGCTGCTTTTTAGGTTTGGGCATCTCTGAAGGTACCTGCACCTCCTCTTCCTCACTGGCTGCTGATGAATCAATCTCCAGTGGCTGAGCCTGAAAAGCCAGCCAGGGAGCAGCTCACCTCGGATGCCAGAGGAGTGAACAGGGCGAAATCCCCTGCCAGGGCCAAGGTGCTGGCGGGCTGCTTACTAGAAAAACCATCCCAAAATAAAAGCAGACATAGAAAACATTAGATTGTCAATGAGGCTTTGAAACAAATTCAAGTTTATCCTTAATTTTTCTCATATATATGTGTGTGTGTGTGAGAGAGAGACTTCATACAAAGAGACAAGAAAGACGCGGTGAACGTCAAGCCGGGGGCGGGCATGTGGTCAGTTAGCGTCCGCAGAAGCACCATCGGATACGGAGGAGTTAGCACCAGAGAGTTGGGAGGACCTAACTGAGCACATGCCTCCTTTGGGAAACGCGGGAACGGGCACCGGGGAGACATAGAACAGTCCATTAGAAACAATACAAGGCAATTCATGAGTTTTCATACAGTACAATACAGTCACTGATCAATTAACCCTTTCAGTACAGTACATGACAAGTAACACTTTGCACCCTGTTAGCACTAGGAGAGGAGGGTTTGGGCTGCAGAGGGGCGGCTGGCGGGCTGTCCCTCCTGCCCTCGGATTTCAGGGACTGCGGGTCGCTTCGGCTGCTCTCCCGCCCCAGCTCGGACAGCCCCACCCCAGCCTGGCTCCCGGGGGGATGCCCTGGTGGAGCTCAATGCCACCAGCCCATCCACCCGCAGCCAGGGCTGCACCCAAATCACAGAATCCCAGAATGGAAGGGACCTCAGAGATCATCTAATTCCACCCTCCCTGCCACGGGCATGGGCAGGGACACCTTTCACCAGACCAAGTTGCAAAATCGTCTTGGTTTGGCCACGGGGATGGAAGAGCCGCCCCACTGTGCCCCGTGCCAGTCACCGAACCGATGGGAAAAGCTCCAATTTAAGTTCCCTCCGGCCAGTTCTGGTGCCAAAACATGCAGAAAAGGGTTCAGTCAGCCTCGAGCCAAACCTGCTTCTTCCCTCAGTGTAGTGAGAACAGGGTCCGTTGGAAAAGTGCTAAATTACAGTACATTGGCATTTCCATATGTCAACTATTGAACAGCAAAACAGATTGTTTGAAAACAGAATCAGTATCGTACAGTAAGTTCACACTTAATTCTTCACCGTTTCTACACTTGTAACACATGCATTTTATTTCCATTAGTTTAATGCCAGTAGGACCAACATCCTCCAGAACAATGATCTAACATGAAACAAAACTTCCTAAGGAAAATATTAAGCATCACATAAAGTTTCAGGAAAAAAACCTGTTAATTAGCATCACAAGGTACTCAGATTTACATTTAGGAGTTTTCATGCCATGACTTTAAAACATCTTTTGGTTAATATCCTTGGGGATGGGGGAAAACAAACCCAAAAAAAACCCCCAAAACCAACCCAAAAAAGAAAAGAAAAAAAGAAAAAAAAAAAAAAGAGGAATGTTTTAGGAAATAATAGATTTCTCTTACACACCCAGGGAGACAAGCACGAACACGCGGGCCGGTGCGTGGGTGTGTGCACAATTTTGTTTTGATAAACTTGATTCATTTCAAGGGCATTTTCATGGGTCCAAAAAGATTTTCAAGGAAACAAACCCTAAACTACTGAAGCAAATTAAAAGGTCTCTCTTGGAGGAACAGAAAAGGTTGGAAAACATTGCCTGTGTGCTGTTACAATGCGCTTCCCACAAGCTATCTGAAAACCCGAGCAACTAACAATCCTTTTTTTCCACCTAAAAGGCCTTTCCAGAGCAGAGGGTGCTGTGCTAGGATTTGCACTCAGGCCTCAAGTGTGACGGGCAGAAGAAAACACCTCATTCTACCTTCCCAAAGGATGAGATGCCATCTCCAAGGGACAAAAAACTACATCTGAGGGGGAAAATAAGACAAAAATACCTGTTCCACATCGCCCTTTCTCCCAAGCTTATTTCCAAGGACTCAATGAGACTGGTGGGCTTGCTGGGGGTGGGGGGGGTGAATTTTCCAAATGGTTTGCCTTATCCTGGTGACAGTGAGCAAGATGTGGGCTCTGAGTCACCGAGGTACTTTCTGAAGAGGCTGTTCCCTCAGCCACTATAATTTTGGGGGCTCAGACAGAGCAGCAGCATCGCCTGGTGCTATTTCTTTAAAGCTAAATTTGCGGGGATAATTTGGTGGGGGGAGACGGGGGGAAAGAAAATAAACCAGCCCAGCCCAAAATGTGGATTCTATTTCTGTTTTTACATCCAGTGATAGAGGATGTAAGAGCATAATACTTGGGGTTGCTCAAGATTTGGGGGTTTTAACCATCTTGGGTTCCCACTGAATATCCAAGCTCCTGAAGGTCTATTGAAGAAGGAAGCCAAGAAAACCAGTCACTAAAACTGGAGTTGTTTAGGAAAACTCCTCCATCTGCTGCAACAGGGAAACCCAACACACCCATTTCCTTTTGTTGCTGAAGGTTATTTCCATGATGGCCCCTTGCTAACAGCAGTGAAGGAGAAGACCTAATTCCCTTCTCTGCATTCACACTGATCATGCTGTACTGGCAGGGTTTATCCATCAAGTGTCCCCAGGGAGAAACTCCCATCACAGAGGATTGCCAGAGAAGGATTTGGATTGACTGTGGGCTCGTCAAGGATGATGAGCAGCAGCCCCAAGTGCAGATACCCCATTGTGAAGGGAACATGGGGCTCCCGCACCCACCATGATTTATTTGCTGCTGTGGAAAACCCACAGGGGCTTTTAAAGAAGTAAAACCCCACCAGCTGGTTGGGAGTGGCTGGTTTGGGATATCAAAACCCAGATTATTCAGCATTCCAGGGATCACCATCCCATTTCAAAACCTAGAGGTTTTTGACTATGTTTCCTACTAACTTTACCCTGCTGCTTTCTTGCTGGCAAGGGAGCTCTGATCCCTGGCCTTCCATACAGAAATACCACAGGAATTTAACAGGAATAGCACATCTGAACTGTCTCTGAACATGAGAGCTGATCAACTCCTAACAACGCTTTCCAAATTCAACAGCAGACCCCGGTGTTATTATGCTCCATCTTCTAAATCACCTGTAAATCTTTTTTACTTAAAAATACCTTTTGCAGTTGGAGCCCACGACCAATCCCAAGAGCACTTCCTGTGCAGGCACAAGGATGGCTTTTATTGCAATGGCTTGAGCGCAGCCTCTGTTGGTACCAGGATCGCAGACTGGTTTGATGTGGACTCACCAGGGTCTCACACCAGACACAAGAGCATCTGCCCTGTGACTCCTGCTCCACTCAGTTCCAGGTGTCCAGGAGGTGATCTTGCACCATCCCAATCCCTTTTGGGACTTCTCCTGTATCTTTGGTGTTTTTAAAAGCCACGCTCTTGGGTCTCCGGGTGACTTCGGAGTTTACAACAGCCACGCCTGCCTGGATGTCAGCGATTCGGGTGTTGGTCCTATCGTGTAAAATAAGCTTGGGTGGGAAAATTCCCTACTATCAAGTGGCTAATGGATATGTAATGGAAATCAGGCACCAGACAGTGGTCCAACATGCCTCAGAATTTTCTTCTGATGGCCCCTACGTAATTAACACTGCGCCTAGGAGGGGAAATAGATGGGGAAGAGAGTTCAAAACTCAGTGCTAACAGTACATACAAAAGTGCAGTGCTCAGTTAATTCCGAAGCAAAGTGACTACTAGTACTTAAAGTGCTAGTCCCAACGTCGGTTTGGTTCAGTGTCCGAAACACGGGGGAACGCAGGAAGGGTGTCCCAGGGGGAAATTAAAAACAGACAGCACTGCAACTGCACATGCCACACCAAAAGTGCTTCAAATCACGCCACGGCTCAGCTTGTGAACACATACGAGCAAACGACTGACACCTTTTAGGTTACTATAAAGAACAGCTCCATTAACTCCATCACTACGAACCCGTTTGGGAAGCAAGTGCTCACAGCGCACGGAAAACAAAAGACAACCCCACTCCAAAACCAAGAGCCTTTAGGAACATTGACAAGCCTTTGCAACTAGGATACTCAAAGTCTAGCGAAAGCAGCCTTGCCCAGTGTCTGCAACAAGCTTGGCGGATGCTTATCATGCACGTTACAGAGGCAGACTGCCTCCTCTTACACGCTATCTTAAAGCTTAGCCTATGTACCTACTTATTTGTGGTCTGCTTTGTTAATTGTAGCTCTCTGACCATGTATTAAGCTGGCTTGTTTCTCTTAACCACCCTACCAATCAAAGGACAATGAATGCAAGGACGAGACGATGAAGGCGGTCTGGTAAACACCGATGTTACCCACGGCCCAGCTTCATTTTCGTGAAGGAAAAAGCTCCAGAGAAGGACTTTGGATCAGCACGCTCCTGGAAGAAGGCTGGGGAAGGAGGATTCATCCCAACAGATGACAGGCATAGCCTTTTCTCTCAGTAAACACACACTTCCCACCAACTGCCCCATCAGCCAGCCCTACCTTTAGACTTGTGCTAGAAAAGCAACTGGCTCCGCTTGCTGGGAACAAGGTGCAGGAAATCTCACTGGAAAGGGAGTGCAGGAAATCTCCCTGCTAAGGACTGTGCTGGTCCCAGTCCTCACCCCAGCCTGGAAGTGTCTCCTTGTAAGCAAAGACATGTTCCATCAGTGTCGTCCTGCCCCCTTACCTTGGGAGCTCAGCACTTGCAAAAATAGGGTTTTTTCTACCAAAACAAAAGTGCCAAATGGGAAAGGGGGAAAGCAGAACCTTCACTTCTCACTATGTTTCAGCAGGTGCCCAAAAAAAGGTCACAGGAGAGCAAAGTGGCTCCCTGGGCCCTGCATGCATTGCCACCAACTCTCCCAAGTGTTGTACAAGGCAACATCTGGCTGTGCAACAAATGGTGTGTCCAAGGTGGGTGTGGATCTTTTTTATGCAGAAAGTTCTTTTTAAGTCAAAAGTACTGACTTGCTGGAGCAGGCAGGCTACGTTGGGGATGCTGCAGGTACAGCTGCAGACATGCTTCTCATCAGAGACCAAGCACTAGGGAGATGGTTTTCCAGCAGGAAACACTAATATCCCAGGAGTAAAAACAGAGCTACAAACTCAGATCATTTATTTCCATTACTGCCAGAAAGAGGTGGATTTAACACGCAAACATCAAGGTGGTACATACAGGGGATATGGATGTAGATCCACCTTTGCAGGTGTACAACTGGAAATAAAGGAGCCTGAAAAAGATGTGGGAGCTGGAGAAGTGCAGTGTGATGTGTGCAGTGGCCCGCACTGAGGAGGGCAATGAGGTGCACGGTGGGGAAACACGACCATCTCCGACCACCATCCAGACAAGAAACTTCTGGAATGATATAGGCCTAGGGAATGTACACAAGCACGTGGAGTGGCCATGACCCTCCACCCAGCAAGTAACAAGTCCATCATTGGGGGAAAAGCATGCCAGCTCGCACACCATGGCTTTCCCTAAGTGATGCTGGAGTCTTGTGGGATTCAAAGCAATCATTGAGCAATAGACTGGGCAAAGAAGCATCTTCCAAGACTGTATCCAAGCCTGGTCCTGCAAGACTGGCACATTTCACCATGTGCTACATGTAGGCACTGGGATCACATTTGGTTTAAATGTTGTTGACCTCAGTGTTGAGACCAAACCCAAACACTGCAGGCATGGACAATTACCAGCCTGAAAACTCCCGTGCCAAAGTGCTCCTTTTCCAGGTCTTTTTATAACATGTTCTTTCCTGTCTTCCGACTGAAAGGATTTTTGGCAGATTATTTGGAAGTGGATAATAAATCTAATGCTAGGACACCGCGTCCAATTGCACAGTAATTTCCTGCACGGCTCTCACAAGGAAGTTTACGCCTCCTGCTGCATTTCTGCCGCTTCAGTTTCTCCTGCGGATACACTGTTGTCCATGTGTGACCCTCCTTACAACTCTGCCTCCACCTGCACTGGCAACCCTGTTAAATTTTTAAAAAGAAAAGCTATTACAGGTTTTTTTGGAGAAAAAGCTGCCTGCTTGCCCGTGACCTCACCTTTAACCCGAGCTCTGGAATTAAAAGGTGTTTATAAAATCCTGGCCCGGCCGCTGTGCTAGATTTTCACCTAAATATCCTCAGCAACTTTTCCAGTCTCCCAAAAAAAACAACTGATTTGAAAGTTTATTAAGAGCAATAATTTATTTTTGTAGGTGGAGGCTTTTGCTGCATTGAAGCCTGCAGATATCCGTGCACTGGTTTTCAGTGGCGAATCAAGTGATTCCCAGACACAGCCTATTTCCAAGGAAAACACCATCCCAGACTGCTCGGTACCAGAGGCACTACAGTGCAAACTGAAGAAGCGGGGCCATTTTTAATTCTATGCTAATTATCGCAATAAAAACCAGATCCTGCAGCGGAAGACCCATTTTGGGAAGAAATAATCATCCATCTTTCCTGGCTGTAGCCGTGCTGCTGGAGAAGAAGATTATTTACAAAATGGCAATCTCTGGAAAAAAAGCTGTTATTGTTGCCTGACAAAGCCATATATTCTGATACCTTCTGGGGGACTCTGTCTGGGAAATTCCTCTTTGAAACCAAACGTTATAAACCTCAAATATGGAATAAACCCCATCCTGTTCAACAAAAGAACAGCTGTAGGGCTAATGCTACCCACCGTGACACAAAAATGATGCTTGGAGATCCCTGCTTTGAAATCCCTGCTTTTGGTTTAGAGCAGGAAAATCATATGACCTCTAAATTATTTATGTGTGAAAATATGCTTTTAATAAAAGCATCAATGGCGTGTAAATGAAAATGAAATTCCTAAAGCAGACTTTCCACATTTTGTATGGTTACCTAAACGTGGATGAGAAACATTCCATTTTCCCCCCTGGACAGAACCATCATCCATCGTGCAGGATGGCATGAAAATCCCTTTTTTAGTATGCAGGAAACACAAGAAGCCAAATAGAGCCATGAACCTGCAGAGTGGTTGTGAAAGGGATGAAGAAAACCCAACGGAGCAGCAGGACTGCAATCTGTTCCCGCTGCCCCCACGTGGTGCCGCGGTCCCCGAAGAGGCTCTCACTCCAGATTGCACTGCCAGACAATCTTATGGAAACGGGAACCTACACTTGGGTCTCGGCCAAGCCAGACCCCCAGCGCCTCTTTCCTGGACTGCCAAGACACAACCTTCCTCTGAGAGCCGCTTGCACCCAGGGATGCCACCACCCATGGAAAAGGCTCTCCTCCACCTCCTCCATCTCTCCTCGCTGGATATCCGTGAGGCCTACATCCAGTATTCCCAGGCACGTTCCTGGGGAGCAGCAGAACAGCTCCAACACATCGCCCTGCCGTACTGATGAAGCCTGAAGACGGGAACATTGGACCACAGGGACAGCATGTTGAAAGCAAAACATTTTATTACCATCGGTTAAGCTTCATAATGCACGCTTATGACTAAGAGAGAGGTTATATGGAGATCACTTTGCTCCCTACCAACTGCAGCTTCTGGGATTAAATGCAGCAGCTGTTGAGCGGAGCAGAACGGGACCGGTGCAAAGAGAAGGAGAATAAAATACATTTGGAATGGTGGGGGGTAACTTGGCAGAAAACAGGCCCCTCACTTGAAATTCAAAGAGCAAGTTGGGGTTTTTTTTACTGCTGTACCAAAAGCCACAGTGTTCTGGACAACAGCTGGTGACCAAGCCCTGCTCTGGAAACGCACCCTCTAACTCAATATCCACTTCAGCAACCACCACCTGGAAGAGGCGCTGCGGCTCCGACACAACGTGGGAATGTTGGAGTGGAACGCTTTTCCTTGGGGCCACCTCTACAGCCCAGGATGCTGCAAAACCAGGAGCTCCTGACCAATCACACTACCGCAGGTGTCCAGTAAAATTTTGGTGGCCATGGAACACCAGAAGGGAGGACGACAACGGGAATCTATCTGGAATTCTGGATGGTTGGCTAGCTCAGCGACAGTGGCCTGCAAGGCTTGCCTGGAGTTGGCTCAGACCTATGATTTTCCCCTCGTTTTCTGTCTGCTTCCATGAAATGTTTTTGTCAGTAAATGCCAGCCTGAGACAGTTTCTAAAGAACACAAGATTCTTCCAGCAGAAATTGCCCCTTCAATCTAAGATCAAAAATCCAGTTATCTTTCCTAGAGGTCAGAGACCATAAAAAAGCTATTTTGGACCACCTGATGAAGAGTCTCTAACACACTTTACCAGCACCAGCTTTTTTAGCCCAAATCAGTTTACCTTCCAGCCAATCTTCCACTAGCAGCTCCAAATTGTATCAAATCCTATCCAGAGGAACCCTCCACTTTCCCCTTTCCCAATATTACTGCTCTCATTTCACAATGGTTTCTGCATTCAAACAGAATTCAAAGGAGAGAATGCCTGTGCTAGTGAAAGAGGACTCCCGTTATTGCTAGCACAAAGCTACCAATTTTTCTTCCAGCAAACAAACCACTTGGCTAGAAAGCTGGGAAGCTCTTGGAAGACTGAGAGCCTGGAGGAGGCTGGTTTATAGGCTGAGGCAAGTGAAACATCCCCATATTGTGGCCTCTTGCTCGTTTTGTTTTGCACACCATCTTCGGCCTCGCTGGGAGGAAGAGGCTGGTGTGGGTTTTGAACAAGGGGAGAGAGCACCTCAAGGACTATTGCAACAGCTCAAGGGCTGCAATGGGGAGGAGGAGGGTGAACTTCCCTCTGTGAAGAGCCTGAGAAGAGAGGTTTAGGGAGGTTATCCCAGCTTTAGAAGGTGCCTCCTAAGAGTAGGAAAGAAGTGTGAAAAGCAACAGGTTAAACTGCAGCTTGATGCTGCAGGCAGGGCACCACTCCTGCCTCTTGCTCTGGACTGGGGGTTTTCTTGGGGTTTCACATATGCCAGAACAACACACTGCCAAACAGACAGTTTTAAGCAGCTCTTTTTAAAAGAAAACTCTCTGTAATATGCCTTCACCAAGGTAACCCACAGTAAAAAGCTGGCAGCATCCATGAAAATGTTCATCAGGCAACTACAACACCTCCCTCCTTTTTTTTATTTCTTTTTTTTTTAAATAAGACAGCTAGAAGGAACTTATCAGTGGTTAGCTCAAAAGGTTACCCCTGGCAGTGCTGAGGGATGACTGTGCTGACATCAGCAATAAGTGCTGCTATGGAGAGAGGGCCGGGATGCAGCAGGATTATGTGCACACTGCATGCTGGCACACGCTGATCCCAGGGCAGACATGCCTGTAGGCTCACCAGAGCGGATGCGCCAAGCAAGAGGTGAAAGCCCCAGAGGCAGAAAAGGAAGGATGAGAGAGTTGGGCTCCTGTGGTAGCCAGGATAAAGCTTGACACCTTCCCTCTGAGTTATAGTGGGATACACAATACCTGTGGGTGGCGGTCCCTTGCCTAGCTCAGGTGTTTGCTAACACTTTGACCCAGGTCCCATGGGCAGGCTCTGGTGGTCTCTGGTCCTGGTGGCTCCCACTGCAGCAACTGGAGTCAGTACAGGACTGTAAGAGAGTAGACAGGAGCTTGGCAGAGGCACAGCTCTTATCTCCACATCTTCATGCCAGCTTTGCTGTGGGCACGCTCATCCCATGTGCCTGAATTTACTAACCCACATCAAACCCCTGGGTCGATTCCTAAACTGATTTGGAAGCATTTGCTGTTACACATGCAGAGAAAAGCGACTCTAATTACTCTGCACCCCATTTAAATGTCCCGGGGAGAATGAAATCCTGGCACTGCTCAATGAAACCAAATTGAGGTTACACATAACAAAGGATCCAGGCATGCCACTGAGCTGTGCTGGGAAGGAAGAGCCTGAGCTCAGAGCAGCACTTGCAGCAGATGCAGCAGAGCTCATCCCTGGGGAAGCTGTCAGACATTGCCTACAAGCGAGATGGTGCACGCCGGCTGCTCGCAGGAAGCAGTGAGTCTGCTGCCAGCACAGGATCAAATCTGCCCCAGGTAACTGGTTCATGCAGTCCTGCTCCACGTGGGAGCCATCCCTGAGGGAATGGCTGACTGCAGGGTTAAATGACTCCCACTTTGCTGCAGCTTCACCCCAAGGATCTGCCCCAGCCTAGAGGTGACATCTGCCAGAGCCCCACCACCCATGCGACAGCTACAGAGGCACACGGGAACTGCAGAACAGGATCCCTGGGATGGTTAGGGCCAAAACACACCAAAACAGACACGGAGCAAAACTAGTCTCTGGGAAAAATATAACCAGCTCCACCACATCTTTTTGTCCTACGTTGGCAGCAGCAGTTAGCAAATGCATGGTGAGGGAGGGAACCAAGGCACATTCAGGCTTTGCACAACATTCCCAGAGAGATCCATAATGAAAGCTTAAGAAAAAGATGCTGAACTTCTAAGAAGAAAAGAGGTTTAGGGCCCTCAAGCCGGGTCATGCACAAGACATGAACTTGGTGATCCAACAGGGAAAAGGAACAACACAAGCAGGATCTAGCCCTGCTGGCAAAGTGAGAGGAGAGTGTCCCTATGCACTCAGCCATATAAACACCTACAGGGGTTTCTGCCTGAGCTGCATTAGTGACCTTGATGTTCTGCAGCCAGATGGAGGAAGAAATAAAATGCCAGCTTAAAGGATATGCTCTGAGGTAAGAGGCACAGAAGTTTGGTTCACCTTGTGAAACACAGTGCCTACTCTCAGTTTACAGGTAAACATTTCAGCCAAAAAGCTCTTTCCCTAATTTTACCAGGATAGGGGAGATGATTAAAAATGCTTAAATTAAAATACTTCATTACTTCCTACAGATATGTGCACATTAACTGAGTTGTTGAATCTAGGATAAATCCTACTGCCAAGAACTAGATCAAACCCTTGCCCTCTGTTCTTGGCTGTCAGTAGCCTCTGCTCACCCCTGCTGTGACATCTACCTGGGAAAAACTCTTTAAGAAGTGCCACCAGCACAATGCTTCATTTTCAAACACTTTGCCATGTTTACTGGAGTCTCAGGAGAGAGGCTGTCCTTGGGGGCAGCTCAGTTCCTGTTCTAGGCAGCCTGATAGAGATCTCAGGAGTGTTCAAACATCTAGAAGGAAAGAACAAGCAGCTGTTGTGAAGACAAGCCGAACAGAAAACACATCTGTGTTGACTGCACACTGAGCTGCATTTACACCAGAGAGCTGCTCCGTCACCTCTCTCCCAAAGCCTGAGGTCTCTGGCCCTAGATTCCCCCTGCCAGCTGTCTCTCCTGCGGGGAGAGACAGAGAGAGACTCTCTTTTTACAACAGGTACTTCCCCACCAGGCAGCAGCACAGCAACCTCCTCCATGCCCAAAGCAAACACGACAATTTGCAAAGCAGCAACAGGTCCGGGAGGAGCTTCCAGAGACAAAGCAGCTCCTGCTCAGCACCAGTTGCCAAGGGAAGCGGTGGGAGCGATGCCAGCCCCGGGCTCGGCTCCCCGTGAGCCCTGAGTTTGCTCTCGTGCTGCAGAGCCCACGGGGTCTGCTGCTGCCAGCACACGACGTGCTCCAGCTCACCCTTTAGCATGGAACAGCAGGGATAATTAATTTATGTTAAAAATACCAGGGCTGCATTGGCACAGCCAGCCTTTTCCCTAGGAAGAGGAGGGAATAAATAGCTGCCTGACACATGTTGGTCATAGGCCTAAATGCCCTCCTGGAAGGTGCTGGGATGAATATACGTGTCGGGTGGTGACACTGTGGGACAGGGGAGCTCCTCTCTGGTCAGACCTACACAAAACTCTCAGATCACCCCACACTAAAAATGTTACTGAGGGAAAGCTCATGCCAGTTTTCCCGTGACTCTTCATATGATGACAACACAAAATCCTGGGAGATTTAGGAACATAAGGGAACACCTGTATTTCCAAACATGCTGGCACAGGGAGGTTATATTGTCACTTAGTGCTTTCCTTACATTTGCGTTTGAACAGACTCATCAGAAAGCAACAAGAACATGACCAGGGCTAAAAATTACCCTTGGTGGAAGGTTTTGTATTTCCTTTGCAAAGGATGCAGAAGAGACCTGACAACAACCTTTAATTATGTGTAGGAACTGCAGCAGAGAAGAAACCAAACTGTTTTTGTAACTCCTCTAGAGACCATGGCCTGTAAGGCAAAACAATAGAATTAGATGGAAGAAAGGGACACATGGACTGGACAGCAGGAAAAGTATCTGAGAGGAAATAGGGTGGAAGCTGGGAATATCCAGCATGGGAGATTTGAAAGAGCAGATTTTTTCCACGTTGTTCAACTTGGGAAAAATATAGATGCTTTTTTTTGCTCTTTACCCAGCCCTGAAATGCACAATTAGAGGCAGCCTTCCACTTGCAAATTCAAGTTTAGAGTCAGGTAGGTTCCACTCCAAACCTTCCAAACACTACATTTCATCCCAAATTTCTCCCTGTCTCACTTTCGGATATCATCAGTATTGATCAGCTTCAGATCATCACAGGAACTCTTGCACACCTTTGAGGTAGGGAGGTATCATCCAGCCTCTTTTAGTGGTGGAGAATACAGGCACAGGCAGGATAAAGCCGAACTGATCCCATCTCCATTATCAGGAGGCCCAGCTCCACACACTGACAGCTTTCCCAGAGTCCAGGCAATTACTCCAGCACTTCACTGGTTCAAAGCATAGCTTTCAACAGCTGTTGACACCGAGCCCTGCTGCACCTCAGAGCTCCGAGTGGCAGGCCCAGGAAAGCAAAGGTGCTACAAGTGGTGACCATCTGCAGAGCCTTGTTAGAAGTGACACCAACCCCTTTGCAAAGGCAGGCACAAAATTGCTTCTTGAAAGCCACTTTCTTTTCCCTCTGATCCCTTCCAGCCTTCACCAACCCTTTTCCTGTACAATGGAAAGAGCAGCTGCCCCACAGATGCATACAACACTCCATCACTCACTCCTGGAGCAGGAGACAACCAGTGTAGCATGCGGAGCGAGGCTCCTGTGAAAAGCACACGCAAGCATCCCTAAATTGGGATGGCATCAGCAAACTTTACAGGCCACCAACACTTGTGTGCTCCCCTAAGCTTCTGCAGGTATCCCTGGGCAAGCCTCCCAGCTCAGCAAGAGCCAAGCCATGTGAGCCTCAAAGAGTGCGCTGTAAAAGCAGTAACTCCACCCACTGGGCACGCTTGGTCCCCTTGGGTTTGTTGGCAAGATTAGACACTTGCAGAGTGCTACTGATCCCAAAGAGGAAGGAGAACCAGCCCAAGAGAACCGCCCTGGTCCCCGAGTAGAGCATTAGGATCCAGGCTCTGTGTCTCCTTCCCCAGCTCTGTGGGACTCCAATGCTGAAGGTGCCGCCTATTCCTCCTACTACGGATAAAACCATCATCATGCTCTATGATTCCCTGGAGCACGCATCTTGTCCTCGCTTCCCTCCACCCCCTCCTGCCTTATCGTTCCTCTGCCTCAGTGGGAAGCACTTCTCTCTGCTCTTACTCGCCCTCTCCCTCTGCATTGTGCCAACAACATGTGCTCCCAACAAGGACCAGATGGGAATACTTGTAAGAGCCTGGGGTTAACCCGTGTCTTTTATCCCACATACTCTCTGCTGTTTTGAAATGCAGATTCTATTGCACACGCTTTGCAGTGTAAAGATTTAAGGTTAGTAGTAGAGTATGTTGATATTGCTTGTGGAACCCATCTTGCTCCTATTGCACACTGAATGTCTCCTATATGGGAAACAGAACAGACGACAGATAGTGTCTTAATATCTCCAAGGGAAGGACCTATTGGAAACGGGGGGGAAATGAGTCTTTGTAGTATGTCCGTGCATAAACATCTCTAATATTCCCATTTCCCTTGCCTCTGCCTTCATTTGTGCCCACACATGAACCCACAGATGTTGTGCCAGCGGGGCTGGGCACGCAGCCTCAGCTTTCTCTGGCTGCCAGCAGCCACCACCGAGGGCCATCTCTGCCTCCAATTAATCTCTGCGTGCCAAATGATCACGACCAAGAGCAGATGCAAACTCCTGCCTGCAGGATGGATTTCCCCCACTGCGGTCGAGAAATCCGTCTGGCTGTCTGCGTGTCCAACCAATGCCTCCAAGGCAGGAGCCACTGTCCCTCCCTGTTTAATACTGGTGTCTTGGATGGGTCTAAAACCCCTAAAAGACGGAATATGCCTCTTTAAGTTTCGACCCTGCGCAGAGCTAGCAATTTCCATGTGCCACTCCGAGCGTTTCTGCGCAGCCTAGCAATTAAGAAGATGAATTAGCAAGTCGTTAATGACGGTTTTATTGGGGGGGGGGCAGCCAGGCCCCTCGAGGCTAGGCCAGTAGGAACACAACCACACTCACCACATATGAGAAGGCAGCAGCACCTGCACCTTTCCAGAAGCTGGTGAGAGCCCCGAGGGCTGCAGGTTGGGGCTCTGTGTGATGCCTCCCTGTGCACGGGGAAGGAGCAATCTAATTACATCCGTCACAGAAATGCCAAAACGACATCCGGCTTATAAAACCTCAATTTATGCTTTGACATTTCTGGAAAACCAATTTTTAATCCATGTCATCTATCAGGAGTTCTTGATATTTTACTGCACCTCGGTGCTTTAGAATACTGTTGCCTTTATTGAGGTGCAGGTGGGGAACTGAACACAGGCTGACAAAATATTAGGAAGAAAAATTGATGTCAGCCCAGGAAAGCTTCTGCAGGTTTTGGAGAACCAGAACAGCAAAAGATCTGGCTTTAGCTTTTTCCAAATGCCCCCAATCCAGAAGCACCTTGTGCCCTAGCTGGGGCTTTTTTCCTGTAGTCATGACAGGATTCAGCAATTTTTAGGCAAGACCAGATCACCCCAAAACAATACATTTTTGAAGAGGTTGTGATGTGACAGCCTCTCTTGGGTATAGCTTATGGTGTAGCCTTTAATTCCACTCCTTCTTGAATAAACTCTTAATTTCAAACGCAATCTTTACTTGAAAGGAATGGAGGAGCAGGAGGGGAAAGGTGAATTTTAGACATCACAACATGTTAAGTCGTTAAAAATAAAGAGCAACTTCATTTTGGAGTGAGCAGCATAGAAAATTAAATTCTAATTTTCTTCAGGAATTCTTTCATAAATCACATATATCTAGTATATGTACAGCAAAAGTCGGAATGCCATGGAACTGAAAATGCTTATTATGTAATTTGTGACCTGGTGCAAAATCTGCCCAATAAAAATACACAATAATAAACTCCTTTCTAGTATAAAAATTACTAGAATTGAAAAACTGGACTGCAAGTCACTAGAGCAGAAGGCTTCCTAACCACCACCAGCTCCCTTCCCTGGGAGTTTAGGTCACTTCAATAGGACATAAGGGAAACAAATGATGCAATTCTCAGACTAGGACATCTGTAGATGAAAAAAAAAGTGCTGACATTGATTTTGGCAATTGCTTGGGGGTTCCTTTTTGTATAAAGGATGGGATTTTAATACTTCTGCTTGGGATTTTATGAACATGGCAGTACAGATTTGCAGAGCCAAGGGTTGTAAAATGGCATGGAGACATGACACGGCCAGCAGCTGCCTCTTTACAGCTCTCACCTCACCTCAAGGATGCCTCCAAGGAAGAGCTTGGCCTTCTTTAACTACGCTTTCCCTTGCAGCCTTCCCGAAAACCTATGGAATTCTTACCAGGGCTGCAGCCAAGGGCTGGCACCCAGCTCTGGGCAGAATGACGTGTTTATCCAGACCAGTGGTGGGAGCAGATGTCCCCTCCTCAGACTGCCCTTCAGATAAATAAGATTATTTCGCTACGAGCTACTACAGGCTACAGTATACTCACATAAATATATTAATGCCTATACGTGGATATGAATTGGTATATATCGGATACAGATAAGAAACACTTACGACGACGAGTAGATACCAATAACCACTGCAGCTTCTCGCTGGGTAAAGTCCATTGTCCATCCGGGCTGCACGCAGGGAGCCTGCCAGGGAGGGTTTTGCCCTCTCCACACCAGTGCAAAACGCTTCCCAACCCTTCCATAGCTCTGTACTTTACCAGGAAAGCCAGCTCCAGGGGCCGGAACAAACACAACATCCCCCCAGCTGCAAGGCAGGGGAAGCCCCCGCACCCCTTCCATCCAGGATAAGCTGGACCACCCCACCTTTTGCACCAGCAGCAGGGAGAGCCAGGTACGAGGCAGCTGCTGGACTGGGCTTTGCCAAGGCTACAAGCGCAAAGCTCGGCTTTAAGCCTCGACAGCAACACGGGGGACCCAGTTCGGAAGGGGCGAGGAGCCGCTGCGATGGCAGAGCTGAGGATGCCCAGCAACTCTGCACATTGCAATTTAAAGAACCAAATCATCATCCCACTCTTGGCGGTTTGAGAGGATCCTCAACACTGCGCCTGTCCTCCTCTAACGTACGAGCGGAGCTGGACCAAGCAGGATCAACAGGTCTCTTAACAGACACGTGCATGCAGGAGACGGCTTCTCTCAGCATTAGACTACGTTACCAAAGCATCCCCTTACCGGAGCGGGAGCAGAAATGTGCTCCTAGTATTATTTACACAATATAAAGTGCATCAGGATTTAATAATTCAACTGACAGACTTTCTGCCGGGACCATACAATTTCGAAACAGAGGTGAGGGCTTGAATAGGAAATTCTCTCATGAGAAAAAGAGGTTCAGACCGGTGCTCTTCACCCTGTCCTCCTAAAGGATTGTTTTTGGCCGTTCTTTCTAGTGCAAATAAGCTTATGTTTTCTCAAGTTTAAGGGACATGGCAGTTTCGGGGTGTCAGGAACAAATATTTAAAACACATCAGGGATTCAGTGTTCCCGAGCATCTCGCTGGGCCCTTCTGGGCACCAGCATCCCGTGTGGTCACTGCTCTGGGAAGCTGAAGACGCACTGCCAAAAATACAAAGGAACCCGTTTCCGGATCTCACCGTTCAAGTCTTGCATTGCTACACTCCGAGTGCATCCCTACTACCCTCCAACACAACATCCGCTTCCCGTGGTGCGGAAAGCTTTATCCTCCAACCCAACACCTGCCAACACTGGTGTTCCCATTCTGATGGAAGCCCACAGCCACTGGCTTACCCATGAGTGATGGGCAACGAACGTGAAGATCCCGATCCAGGTTTGGATACTAAGGTGCATCCCGTGCCAGGGGAGTAAATGCATTAGCGGATCCTACAGGATACCTGCCAGCCCGGTAGCCAGCAGTCGTTGGATTCCTGGGTGATATTTACAGAAAACTAACGGCATTGGAAGGCCAATCCATTAACAAAAGATAAAGGGGTTTTTTTAAGAAATGGGCAGCAATAAGAAAAGCCATTTTGCATCCTTTTTTCCTTTTAAAACGGTGAAGAAAACATCCCTTTCCAATGACGAGTAATTTCCTCACCGTAATTTCCTCACCAACGCTACAGGAACACAGGGGGAAGGCATGAGCACTTACAACACACGTGGCCACTCGGGCTAATTCCAACCCAGGAGCTTTTACGATCCCTTGAGGCAAAGGCGGGCAGGGATGGGAGACGCCTGGGGAGCTCAAAGGGGAGGAACACCACACAGAAACGGGAAGGAGAGAGTAAAAAGTTCGTACATTCATAGCTCCGGCTTGTTGGACTACAAGTGAATTTTTTACCTCAGGCACTGTGACGGGCAGCAGCAGTCAGCAACACGCTAATGTGCGCATCGAGACTCATTCACTAAATTCTGGTTTCACACCACAACAAGAAGTGGAGTTCTTTTAACGTGGGGGTTTGTGGGTTTTTTTATTTGACCTGTTAAAACCATTGGGACCAAAGCCGTAAGAGCAGCGATGAACCAGTGCCCCGCACAACTCCCGCTGGCTCATCGCGGTCCACGAGCTCTTCGAGTGATGGAGAGAAAACACCTCTTCCAGGTCTGAAAAGGGACCTGAAAGAGCAACCTATGGAGAAAGGGGTGGGAGTTTTTGACACTAAGCCAAAGGCTTGGTTGCTGTAACTGCTATATGTGGTTTTAAAGGGTGAATCACCTAAAACAGTGAAATTAACTTTCTTACTTCTTGTCACAACTGTAACATTTTCCTAAAGGTTCTTTGGTGACTTTGGTGCAAGCTGTTGTTTTTTTTTCTTTTTTTTTTCTTTTTTTTCTTTTTTTTTTAAGTTAAAACAGATTGACTAGTTTTAGTACCCAAACTAAAATCCAGATTATCCTCTTGGTTCCCAACCCTGTCTCCCTAACCTTTCTCACTTTAACAGGCAACAGCATTCAGATTGAGTGTGGCCATGCAGTGTGCAGGTGGCTCCAGACTCAGAGTGGTGAACATTCTGGTTGGAGAAAAAGATGTCTCTTAAAAGGTTAAAAAATAAAACGGGTCATGGTTGCATGGAAAAATAGCTGGTCCACATGCACACTAGGCCACTCTGTAATGAAACAATTTGAGTGATTACAAATATCTGATCAGACACAGTAATGCCTGCTTAAAACAATCTTAAAGGTGAGCAACACGCTACTGGAACTACCTGGAGCTCAATCAAACTCCCGCTGGTTCAGGGGGAAGGAGCTGGTCGCCCAAAGGCTGGACAAACCCCTTATGATATAAATATTCATGCTTTAAGAAACACAGAATCTTTCATCAACCTCCCGACCAGGTAATTGCACACATTCTCCCCCCAGGCAGAGAGTTAATATCATGAGATTTCAAATTTACATCACAAAGACTCCAGGATGACACCAAAACCTTGGGACTGGAGCCGCTCAAGGACAGCTCCAGTTCAGAGCTGGGGGGAAGGGGGTGATGGCAGGACATGGATGTTGTCTCCCCAACACCACCCACAACCAACACAACAGAAAACCCAACGGGGCATCCACCACAGCACCCGAAACGCACCACGGGTGAGCAGGGAGGAGGTGCCCTTCTACATGAATCCAGCGGTGCACCCAACAGCCCAAAGGTCTTCCTCGTGGCAGGAGGAAAACACCCAAATGCTTTCCTGGCACAGGGAACATCCCGTACCTCATTAATCTGGGAGGGAAGCTGGGAGCCTCAGTTGTGGCGTTCTTTCCACCTCCCAACACCCGCCCCACAGTCGCTTGCTGGAATGCCTAATACAAAAATACCTTCTGAACTTTGGGACAAAATGCATTAAAAATAAAAAAACCCATCACCAGCCTCTAACAGGCAGAACACGGAGATGAGGAATGGGCTATTATTCACTGCCATTAATTCAGAAGGCTGAGCACTCCACTGTCCTGGGATACTCAGGTTATCTGGTCAGTACAAAACTTCAGAATGAATGACAGATCTTCTGCCCTTCACTGGCACGTGACCGAGGTCTGAATGGTTATCAAGATTTTACCCATAAACAACCATTGTTTCCAACTCAACAACCAGGAGATGCCAACTTTAAAACTTCTCTCCCTCCTCACACACAGACCAGAGATTCATGTGGAGCTGATTTTTGCCATAAATGCTCTACAGCAACGCTGCTCGGCCTTTGGACCGAGCGCGGGCAGAAGCAAGTCCTGAAAAACTCGAGATAAGCAGAAACTGATACATTTCATGGTAGGGTTCAGGGTGGGGATACTTTAGTATCGTGTTTAAGTGCAACACAAGCCTTTTCTAGACTATTTAAAGGTCAGGGTGCCGGATTTTGTTTGTGCTGATACTCCTACTTCCACAGTCTCCAACACTCGAAGCAGCTGACTCATATGGACTCGGGAGGTTGGTCCTTTCCTAAGACATAGATGTTTTGGGCATAGTTTAACGTGATAACCAGACTCCTATAACATTATGTACTGGAGTTAGCAAGAACTACCAGAAAAGGACTTACAAAAAACTGGGGCAACTTGGAATTACTATAGGTCAGTCCCTCTCACCAATTTCTGCTTGCTTTGTTTGGTTAATTGTCCAATGCACTCTATTCCAGACCCTCTTGCTCTTCACCACTGTCCCCTCTGGCATCCATTCTTTTCTCTTTATGGCTGTTGTAAATCCTCCTCATGTCTTCTTCGTACTTGATAAAATTTTCCCCGAACCGTGTCCACGCTTTGTAGGGAACTGTGATGGTGTTACGGTAGGGCGGCCTCACCTCACTTACCTTCAGGAAGATGCCGTACCTGTTGGATCCCACGTCGAAGTAGAAGCGCTTGTTGTCCACTCGGAAGGAGGTGCCCTCGGGGAGCTCCGGGGGCTCGTCGCCTCCCCCCCGGCGGTCCTCAATGTCCCCCTCGCCGTATTCTTCGATCAGCTGCACCAAAGCATCCCTGAACTCGATCATCCCTTGAGCCGGGAGGACAATCGTCTGCTCCTGCCCCAGGCTGTGGCCAAAGTAGCCCATCATACCGGGTCCCCTGCTCATGGTCTGCCTGATCCGCAAGAAGCGTCCGCGCTGGTTCTCCTTCAGGTCCAGGTAGTA
Source organism: Sterrhoptilus dennistouni (assembly GCA_013397095.1). Lineage (NCBI taxonomy): Eukaryota > Metazoa > Chordata > Aves > Passeriformes > Zosteropidae > Sterrhoptilus > Sterrhoptilus dennistouni. The sequence goes on along the minus strand of VWZU01005591.1, from coordinate 1,144,997 downwards.
CTTCCTGTTGTCCCTCTCGATGTACTCCGTCTTGAGGACGCTGTGAGGGGGCTCTTCCGAGCCCACGGAGGCGGGGGGCGAAGGCGGCGGGTGCTGCGGCCGCCTGCGGGAATGCTGCTCCTTGTCGTTGCTGTGCTCGTGCCGGTGGCCATGGCCGCCCTTCAGGCCCAGGTGCGCGTAGTGCTCGATGAAGTCCCCCAGGCAGTCCTTCAGCTCAGCGGCCACGGACAAGGAGAGGGTCAGCTTGCTCTTCCTGATGTTGTCCTGCCTGCCCCTTCCGATCCAGACCTCGGCGATCTTCAGGAAGCGGCCGCGGGAGCTCTGTTTCACATCCAGATAAAACCGCTTCTTCTGGATGTCCACCCTCTTGGAGGCCAGCTCCTGGATCTCCATGCAGCCCCCCTGGGAGGAGGCCGGGTAGTGGTACTGCTGTTGGGACTGGGAATAAATGCTCCTGTGCAGGCCAGAGCCTCCCAGATTCCTTCCTCCTCCTCCTCCTCCTCTCCCTCTTTCCATCTTTACCAATCAGCTGGAAATAATACACAACAGAGACACAGATGACAACATCAGCACCAGGGGCCTGCTCAGCTCCTCGGCAGCGGCTCCGCTCGGCGCCACTCTCCCCTACAAAGGCTCCTGCATCCCTCTCCGCTGCCACTGGCACGCAGCATCGCAGCCCGAAGGATCCCGGCCGCTCCTCGTGCTCCGGCTCCCGGAGACGGGAGCCCTGATTGCAGCGGCACTGCCCGGCAATACTCTCTGCCCTGGAGCCCCCCTGTCCTGCCCCTGTGGTACTACAGACCCTCCAGCTGCCCCACGGGGCTGGGTTACGGTGCCCTGTTTCGGGGGGCACTTACCCTTCTCCCAGGGCTGCAGTTCCCCTCTGCAGGGTCTGTCCCCGTGCGGCGGCTCCTTCCCCCTCCATCACCCCCTCAGCTCTTCCTCCCAGGGCACGGGGGGCACCGGGGGTTCCTCCCCAGCACTGCCCTCCTGCCCCCCGGAACCCACGGAGCCCCTTCCACCGCTGCATCTCCTGCCCCAGGGCCCCCAGGGCTCCAGTTCCATCCCCCCAGCACTGCCCCACTGCCTCCCTGGCCCCTCACTGCCACAGCGCTGCCCGCTGGTGCCCTCCCTGCCCTCCAGTGCCCCCAGCACCGCCCTCCCCACGGCCCTAGTCCTGCCC
>VWZU01005591.1:1114002-1142963 GCA_013397095.1 Sterrhoptilus dennistouni | reverse complement strand
GGGAGCGCCCCGCGGCCTGCTGTGCTGGGGGCACCGGGGCGCGACAGGGGCAGCGGTGAGGGCAACGGCGGTGGGTTCTCAGCACTGGGACAGGAGGGCAGCGCTGGGGACGGCGGGGAAGACAGGAGGGACGGGGAGGTAGCCGCTCCCAGGGGTCCCGGCAGCCTGCCCAGCGCTGAGGCTGCTCTTTCCTGCAGCAAACAAAGCGCGTTACCCACGGTGTGAGGATTGTCGGCGGCTCCCCATCCCCTGCCGGTTATCCCGAGGACTCCCTAGCTGGATGGCCGCTCACCGCTGGATGCTGAGCGATCCCGAGGTGCGGATGTTGGCTTAGCTCCGGGCCAGGTGGGTGATGCCGTGATGGGAGATGGTGTGTAGGTACCAGAGGTGCTCTGGAGCTTCCAGCTGGTTTTGGGGGCTGTGGGTGCTGCAGGGTTTCCTTTATTTCCATCTTCTCTGCTGCTCTCATCTGTTCCTGGCAGTCCCAGTGCAAAGAACGGAGAGGCTGTAGAGGAGAGCTATTGCCACGTCTCTGTTTTAGTGTTAAAATCCTTTTTGGAGTTGAAATGGAGGGGACAGTTGGTTGAGCTGCTGCACACCAAGGGAAAGCGGCTGCTTAGCCTTGAAAATCAATTTTAAAAGCTTTCAGTAACATTGTTCAAGCCTGATGATAGTGACAGCTCCTCTCCAAATGAGCTGCTGACTGTTCTAATTTCTCATTCTTCTTTTTTATTAATGCAGAAGTAACAGAAATGTGTCAGAAATGGATGTGGTGACTGCTGGCCTGCGGGATAAGTATCCCCAGTGGATGCTGACAGAGAGCCAGGAGGAGGCTTCTTTGGGGCATAAAAAGGTAGATCATGGCTGGGGGATGCTTTGCAGGCTGCATAATAATAATAACAATAATTCTCCAGCTCTGGAGAATGTTCTTTTAGTTAGGCCTGTGCCTCTAAGGGAATTTTGGTGTTCCTGCTGCTCACCCAGGAATGTGGGTGCAACATCAGTGAGGATGGGGGGTTTCCCATCCATTTAATTCCAGATCTTCCTGGCAGGGAAGTTGCCTCTGGGAAGAAGGCCTTTCTGGTGCCCTTCACATGTTAAATATTCCAGGATGTTTTGAAGCTCAAGTGTGTCAGCTGAATTAATTGTTCATCAGTTTATCGTGTCCCATAAATGTCACTGGTCCTTGGGGGGTTTTTTGTTTTGTTGTTTTGGTTTTTTTTCCTGTGTTTTTATGAGCAGGTCAGTATAGAAGTACTCACAAGAAGGGACCATCTCTGTAAATCTGTAAAAGCTAAAAAAAAAAAAGCTAAAACAGCTTCAACAGTTAGAAAGTTAGTTAATGAGGGGAAAAAGCAAAGGATTCAGTTCAGCAGCTTTTATTCCCCAAAGTGGGAGTAAATGATTAGTTGACTAGTAAGCTTGGATATTAAAAATTAACAGGTGGAACAACAGTCAACTTTACTTTTTGTTCACTGGGTACTCAGAGTTCAGCAGAGAAGTTGGGGCAGAATCCAAATGTTTTGATGCTGGGATTGTGTGAGCCTGGCTGGGATGGATGTCCCTGGAGAGTAAAGGTATGGCAGGTAACCAGACCTCTCCCAAATTCTGTTTGCCAGAAGCCTGGTGCCCAGAGGAGTGTCCTGGAGGATGGGCTGCCATTCCTGGAGTTCTGTGGCTCTGTTGTTTATAGCTATGAGGCCAGTGACTGTTCTCTCCTCTCAGAAGATATCAGGTAGCAGCTCATACTCAGTTTTTTTCTTCTTTCCCTTGAGTGCTCCTTTCTTTTTGGGAGGGACTGGGCTCTTGGGAATGGTTCCCCATTTGGCCTTGCTGGTGGGAGATGCCAGTGCTGAACCTTCCAGTCCCTCAAGGCACAAGTTTTGAAGGCTCCAATGCAGGCTGAGTCCCTTTCACAGTGTGGATAATCCCAAGAGAAGTGTTAATTCCCAGCTTGGGACTACATGTTTAAAGAGCAGACTGTAAATTTGTGGTGCAAGTACATTATTATTGTTCCCTTTTTTGTGCAGCAGAGCTCATGTTGCTGGGGGAAAATATTCCATACAAAACTTCCAGGACTATCTTTCAAGGGATCATGGGGTGAATCAAGAAGAACCTTTCGAAGCAATGAAAACTATTCCATCATCTTTTCCCTCTGGCTGTCCTTGAGGCCAAGTTTTAGTACTGGGGAGCTAAAGGCCCTGTTGTGGTGCTGAGGGGGAAGAGGTGGGAATTTTGGGAGTTCAGTTGAGCCAGGAAAGAAGGGAGTGGTGTGGGAAAAGTGTTTTATTTCCCATTATCCTGCTCTGGTTTGGTGGGCAGAAAATCAGTTCCTTTTGATGTGTTTGGTTTGCCATGCCTGTAATTGCTGAACATCCTCTCCCTGTCCTTCTCTGCAGCCACAACCTGCAGGTATTTATAAACAATCTGCTGCTATTTACAAGCAGATCTGCAGAGTTCTGAAGCACTTCAGGTGGCTGTGTGGATCAGCACAGAGTGGTCTGTGTTGTGGAATGGTTCCTGTGCCTTGCAGGGGTGCAGTGGAGAGAACCACAGCCAGTGCAAGGTGACTTAAGGTTGATGTTTTACGCACTGATAGAACAGCAGATAAACCTGAGGGGTGTCTGTTCCTTTCCAGGCAGAGCTTGTCAGATGGGGCTGCTATTGGATTTGACATTGAATGGCCACCTTCATACATGAAAGGGAAGGTGGCCAAAACAGCTGTAATACAGATGTGTGTCACTGAGGACAAGTGTTACTTGTTTCACGTCTCCTACATGGCAGGTACTGTACTTCCTCTCTTATTTAGGGCATGAACTATTCCTTATTTCTTATGGACTTAAGCCTTGAGGAATGGCTGATATATCCTACTAGGGGGGACAGTAAAAATCCATCCTTTTCCTCCCCTTTCCCACCTATAATAAAGGGATTTATTCTTTAAGTGGTGTCTGTATATTAAGACAATCTTGGCTTGCCATGTGTGCTTGAAAAGAGGGTGTGGCTTCTGAGCAGGGAAGAAGGGTCTTGGGGATTATTTTTCTGTCTGGGAGAGAATATTTTATTCCAGTTTTAAAAATTCAATTCCCCTGCTCCTGTAGTGAGTTTTCTGTTTAGTGCCAAAATAAACAATGAACCTAAATAGAGCAGGCTGTGGGTTTGGTTTTTTTTTGGTGTTTTGGTTTGTTGTTTTGTTTTTGGTGTTTTTTTTTTATTTGGCTTCAACAAAAATCCTCAAAAATGATGGCTCTTGTGCTCTTTATTCCCAATACCTGCATTATATGACATCAGCTTTGGGAAAGAGTCCTGGGTACCTGGTGTGATGCGGCAGTGGGGAGAGAAGGGGGTGTGCTTAGCAGAGGCTGAATTCATTATGGATGTGAATAAAAGCTTCCAAATAGGGAAAATAAGGATGAGAGAAGGAGATGGCAATTTTATAACCTTTGGTTTAAAATGTTCAGTTGAAACTATGCCTGTGAGAGGTTTCTGATTTCCCTGGGGGACTCATGCTGAGGTATAATAGCGATAATTTTAATGTTGGTGTTCAGTCCTTTGTCATTTAGAGCAAATGGGGTGGAAAATTTAATTGCTGGAGGCTATTCCATCAGGGAGGCTCGACAGCACAAAGGAAAATGATGTGAGGAGAGGAAGCTGAGGGAAGAAGGGCCATAAAGAGCTGGAATGCATTTGATTCTGGCAGAGGAGATGTTTGTGTGCCAGTGCCGAGCGTGGCTGCACGTGGCTGCTGTGTTACAGCAAAAGGTGCTGTTTCCTTCTGGGTGCTTCTCCAAAATGCCTGTTCTGGCCCATGGAAGATGCACTTTGGGCTGAGTGACTTGTGCAAGAACCAGAGCCAATTTCTGCTTGTTGTGGCAATATATATGATCTGCAGAAATCACAATAAAAAGCAGTAAGTCCTGGCAAAACAAACTTTCTCCTGCAGGAGGAATTGAGCGTTCTTGGGCTATGTAAAAATGACAAAAACACATTTCTATATTTATTGGGAAGATTGTTCATAATTTTCCATATTTTTAGGATTTTTTTTTCCTCACAGATTTTTCAAAATGTTTCTCAGGTTGTAGCTTTTGCACAGGTGAATATCCCCTGTACAGCAAGCCAGCTGTGTATTTTGCAGGCTTTTTATTTGACTAAATTCTCTCTCCTTTGTGGAGGATTTTCCATATTTTCCTATGGCTCACATGCTTTGGAAATGCTGTACTTTGTCTGCATTTCACAGCACCAGACTGCTACTCTTTTTTGGGGAGCTTTTGCTAGTTATTTTTTAATGCTTTGGGGTGGATCTGCAATTTCCCAGTCCACAACACAGCTGACTGTGGCTGCAGATGTACCTGTACAGTGGAGGCCATCAAAGGGCAGAGATAATTGTGCAAAAATAAAACCAGTGATGCCAATTGTTTGTTGAAGCACATAAATACATATTGCAGGGCTGAGAAAAGATGGTGTTTGAAATTAAACTCAAGGCAGATGAGCACTGTGTGCCTGTGCACTTCTGTGTGTTTGCAGGTACTAGATTTGCACTTGAGACTTAATTCAGGGTATCCAGCTGTGGGGTCCTGAAGGTATGGATTTAAATAAGATGCTCTGAATTTTAAATGGGAGCAAACGCACAGGGGAGGGAAAGGCTGTTATTGTTCAAGGATGAAGTGTCTGTGGCTGTTCTTCCGGTAGAAAATGAGATGAGAAAAGCTGCCTGCTTTAATTCAGTCCTGTAAGCTCGAAAATACCCTTTGATCCAGGATTGCTGTGCCATCAGTTTGGGGGAGAAATCAAAATACAATACTCAGTATCTGTGTGCATCTTTGAACATGGTGGGGTTTTGCTTGCTGACAAGACTGACATGTTTGGGCTTGGCACAGCATCTGGTTGGTGAATTCTGTTTTCCAAATGCTGTTGTTGGAGTAGCCCAGCCTTAGCTCTGAGTGTGTCTCCAGAGAATCTGTGCTTCTGATGATTTCCCATGGCTTAAACTGTTGCCCAGAAATGTGAAATAGCAAAAACTGTGAAGAAATTATGTGGAAAACAGTAATATAATATTTGATTTCATGTAATGAACACTGAATTTTGAGAATTAACGTGTCTTCCAGCGAGGGGTTGCTTTTTTTTGTTGTTGTTGTTGTGTGATTTAACAAATCAGAAGGACAAATAAGGTTTTGGGGTTTTTTTACTTGGTTTGTTTCCAGATGCAGGATGATTTTTTGTATTTCAGGTATTTCCTTCTTGCCTTTCTGCAGATGATCCATCACAACCAGTTGGAGTTTTCAGTTATTCCGGAGAGAAATCAAATAAACAGAGGAACTTTGGTGGCTTTCCCTTTAAAAGCTCAGGGTTTTGCAGATGGCCTTTGTGCTTGGATTTTGTCATTTCCATTAGACTTTCTGGCATCTTCCAGTATTTAGTTTCTCATGTTTGGGCTTAATCTATTTTAGGTTTTCCCAAGGGACTCAAAAGGCTGCTCGAAGATGAAACAATTAAAAAGGTTGGCGTAGGAATTGAGGGAGATCAATGGAAGCTGATGAGTGACTTTGAAATCAAGCTGAAGAGCTTTGTGGAGCTGACTGACGTTGCTAATGAGAAAGTAACACTTAAAACCTTTTTGTTGTGGGAGGGAATCTTGTTATGGTGCTGTGCAAAAGGAGGCTTCTTTGTTTTGGTTGGAGTTCCATTCCAATAGCAAATGTGCTCTGTGGAATGAAGCAGAGATCTATTGTAACTTATTTAGAAACCATTTTAAAACACCCCTCAAAGCCTGCAGAACTAGTGACTGTCTTTCTGTGTGCCAGTCTTTGATCAACATTTGTCCCCTCTCAGGTCTGCTCACTCTTAGTATTTACAAGATGTACCTAAAGTGCTTTTCTTTTAATTATTAGTGATGGAAATGGCCGGATTGTTCTACTGGCAGTGGTGTCATTGTCCCAGCAGTCCCCAAACCTTATAAACAGGGTACAAAGAAGGCAGCTCTGCAGCTGTGGCTCGCTGGGTGCTAGAGGGAGGCATCAAGGTCTTCCTTGAAGTCCTCCCTGCAGGTCTTCCTTGAAGTCCTCCCTGCAGAGGTGTTTCTGCCACACAGTCTGGAGTTGTGGAAATCTGTGGATTCCTGTGATTCTCAGGCTGGTGTCACCTCAGCTCTGGTGTGGGTGCTGTTTCTTGGTGAGCTGTTTACAAGCTCTGTTGCATTTGGCACACCCTGAATTTCAGTTCTGTTTCAGAGATTGCTTGATGCAGGGACACCTGTGCTGTCTTTTTAGGGAAGGGAGCCAAAGGTTCATTGATTCCCATTGATTCTTATTTCTAGCATGTCCCTTAAAGCTTTTCTTTCTGTGTGCACCAGGGATTTCCTTACCTGCCCTTGGTCTCTCCATGTATTTCTCATTCCTTCTGTGATGCAGCACTAACATTTGTAGCATTGTGCTTTTCATATCCAGCCACTTCAGAGTTTGGCTTCCTAGTGGATTGGAAATTATACAGATTAACTGTTTTGCTCAAGCAATAAGAGGAGCTGTTACTTCTCAAACTTGGAGCTTCCTCAGTCACCCACCTTTTAATTTCTTTATCACATCATTCGACTGGGGATAATTTGTTAGATGAAGATGAGCAATGTGATATCTGATAGCTTAAAAGTCTTCTGCTGAAGAGAAAACAAACCAAAAATAAACTTGAAAGAGAGCAAAAGAACAGGGTTATGTATAATGGGAGGGGAAGGGCTGGGGGAGCCTAAAGAGAGCAGTTGGGAGGGTTTTCTTTTATACCAGACTCAAGGCAGTGAGCTGCTGCTGGTGCTTCACTGCTGCTGTTCACCTCCATGGTGGGGCACGTTTTCCAGCCTGGAATAGCCTGGATCCTTGGCCTCTGAGGCAAAGTGTCCCAGACTGGCTCTGGAGACAGCAGCGTGCAGCCACTGTGGGTGACAAGGGATTGCATAGGCAATTGGAGGCAGCAGCCTGGTTGGGGTGGATTTTGGAGACTTGGGATGAGCTGCTTCCCAGCCTGGGCTAAAGCTGTGCTCTTCTGCTTTGTGCTTGACTTCAGCCTGACAAAAGATGTCCAACACCCACAGGCAGGCTTTAATATTCCTATGTTTTTATTAGATTATTCCCTGGTGCTTGATACTGAAGTTTTCTAATTAGAAAGGCAAATAGCTGGAAAATCCTGGAGGAGAGAGGGGTGCTGTTCAAGTCTAGGGCTTTTATTTTATCAACCCAGAGGTTGTTTTGTACAGATATCTCATGTTTTTGGTAGTGTGAGAGCACTGAGAGGAGTTACTGCTTTGGAAAAACTAAGTATGCTTTGACTAACCCAGAGCTCTTCGCTTCCAAAGAGGGACTGAGTACACTTTGCTCTTTTTGGGGAGGTGCAGGTGCTTTCCTTTTTAAACAAATCCTCTGCTTTTGGTGTTTTTGTTTGGATTTCTTTCCCCAGCTGAAATGCAAGGAGACGTGGAGTCTCAATGGGTTGGTGAAGCACCTTTTTGGCAGGCAGCTGTTGAAGGATCAGTCCATTCGCTGCAGCAACTGGGAAAAGTTTCCACTCAACGAGGAGCAGAAGCTCTATGCAGCCACGGATGCCTATGTATGTACCACAGGGGATCACCATTGCAACCTCTGGGAGTAAATCCCTTCTCCAGTGTGCTCTTAGCTGCTGGTTATTTCTTTATCCCTTGTCTCCAGGTGTTCACTGGAGCTTGTGACCACTTTTGGATGCGTTTCCTTCTGGTTTAGTAATCTTTCTTGGCTGCTAATGAACACATGTCTCTTTAAATTTAGTATGTGATGTGAAATTCAAAAGCAGCTTGGAAGAAACACTGGTGGCTAATACAGAAGAACCACAATATGGATTGTCAGGAAGAGTTTAGTTGTATATGAGTTTTGTGGTTCTCCAGAAGCCCCTGGTTTTTTTCAGTATTTTGGGTGAATTTTCGTTTATCTGCAGTTCTGTGAAGGGTTTTACCAGATGCCACCTGCTTCCTGGGAGAAAATCTTGCCTTATGGCACGAAAAAAAAAAAATCCCTTCACTCTCTTATTTCTAGGCTTAAAGAAAGGGGAGTGGGACAATGGTTTCTTTTCTGACTTTCAGTTTAGTTAAAAGTTCAGCTGTGGAGGGTTTAGCACCTGTGAAGACCTAAAACAGCAAGGAAAACATTTGATTTTTTTTTTTTTGCCTTGTTCAGCTTTTGCAGCCTTTTTTTTTCCCAGGCAGTGAATCTTTCCCACTATGCTCTGTTCACCTGGCCCGCCTTTTGGAGCCTGCCAGGAAAACATGAGGGAGTAACTTGTTTCTTTTTCAACACGTGTAGCCTAATTAGCACATTGCTGGCTTTAGGCTGTATTTTTCTGTTAGAACTCATTATTCATACCAAGGGAAATACTAAACACACCAAATCCATCTTGGTAGGTTTGTAGCTGTTCTACTGGAGCAGGGCATGAAATGTGAATGAGATGAACAGATGGTGGGACTGGGAGCTGAGTACTGGGAGGGTTTTTGTGCAGCCAGCTTGCTGAGATGGCCCACTCTGGGATCTGTGTAAGAGTATCCATTCCAGAGGGAGCCCCAAGTCAGCATTTGGCCCTTAGTGCAGCCTTCTGTAACATGTAACCTGGTCCTGATAGACAGTGCAGTCAGAGTAGTAATTAGTATGATGTGAGCTGTATTCCAGTTTGGAATTCTGCTGGTCACACTGTATTGGTGCCGTGTTTTGCCTGATTAACTCCTGATTAATTTTTTTTGTTGTTTTTTCTCTCTGTGGAGTACTGAGTACTAATTATTTCTTTTCTCTCCTAGGCTGGCTACATAGTTTATGAAAAACTGAAAAATATGAGTAAGAGTGACCAGAAATTATTGAGCGTGGGGAAAGGTGAGTTGCCCATCCAGGCATAAGGAATTTATTCCGTGTACAATTGCACATTCTGTTTCCCAGCAGGCATTTTAACAGCATCAGGTTTGTTTGGCCTCTTGGTGATTATAGGTGGCTTGCAGAGGGAGCAGGTAGTAAAAGGTCTTGGATGCCCAGGGTGACCATACTCTGTGACTGTTTTCTGTAGGATGTAGGAAGGTGCTCTCTGGATGTTTGTTTGTGTTTGTCTCTGGGGAAGAATTCCTGCTGTCATTCCGGTTTGTTTATGGAAACACTTCAGTGTGTTAATTTCAGTGCTGCTGGTGCAGGGACAAATACCTAATTTAAGACTAAATAGGGCCACAAAACAAGCCATGTTAGGAAGTAATGTTTTTATTGAGGCATATCAATAGGACCCAAATGTTTTAGAGCAGCTCAGCATTATTTACATCAGAGAAAATATTAAAATTTTGGGGTTTGTTCTGTTCTGTGTTTCATAAAGAAGAGGCTTAAGGCTGAAAAAGAGGTGGTGAGGGGTTTGTTTCCTTTTTGTTTTGGCTGAACTTTGCATTTCTATCCAAGGCAGAATTGGCAGTGCTGTCCCTTGATACAAAGTGCAGGATTTGGCCTTGTTTTAGTCAGCATGTGTGTGTTAGAGTTCTTTACCAGGAGCTGGAGGGAAGCTGGGAGGGATCACTTTGTAGCAGTCCCATTGCGTACCTGTTTTCCCTGAGCTTGTGTAATGGAAGAGATGCAGTGCTGAAATACTTGGAAGCTTGGCCTGATTCTCTGTGCTTGATTTTTAAGCCCTGGAAAATGCGGTCTTGTCAGCTGTAGATCTTACAGGAGTGCAGTCACAGGAATGTGAGTTCTTTACATGGACATATTAGGCCCCAATTATTACAAAATAACCAATTGTTCCACTCATTACAGATGCCACCTCTGAGGGTGTGAAAGAGCGCTTGGCTTTGCTGGCTGAAGAGATGAGAGACCTGGCTTCTCACATCCCCCACTCTTCCAGACAACTGGAAAACTGCCAGAGGTCAGTTTTTTGCTGACTTGTCTCTACCTCCACAGTCAGTATTTTGCTTTTGATCTCTGAGGTCCCACATAACAAAGTACGTGTTTGAACAGACATCTATTACTTGTTTCTTGTTTTCCAAGAAAATGTATTTTTTTAATATGTAGGAATATGTGTTTGCACTGGTCTAATTGCAACAGATTTGACACTGAACTTGGCTGAATTTTGTCCTGAAGTGTAGTAACTGCCTCTGTAATTCTATTTTACGTTCCTTGATTTTATCTCCTAGGGCTGCAGAAATATTAGCTGAGATATCAGAGAACATCAATGCCTTAAAAACCACCTTGTTGGGCTCAGGTTCCCCTTCTGGACTGGAGAGGAGCTGTGGTGCAAGTACAACACAATTTGAAGCCAAGTCAGCAAATGCCAAAGCACAAAAAGCAGAATGTGCTGAGCAACCTGAAGGTGACCTCAACATCTGCTCTGATGCTACGCTGGCTGTCCTCTGGGAGGAAGAAATGACTGGAGAGGAGAAACAGAGAAGTAACACTGCTCTGGAAAATGGGGCTCCAGCAGCCAGATTTACAGACGAAGAGGACAGAGATGACTTCATGTCCCTGGACATTACTGAGCAAGAGCTTCAGGTCTTGGAACGTCAGGCTGCGAAGGAATTGGTCAATGAAGTTGCACCTGAGGTAAGGAGAACTTGTTAAGGTCTAATATTTCTTTCATATATTTTGTTTTTAATGGACAGGCCTCAGAGCTGAATGTTGAGCTTAATTATCTTTGGTAAGAAGTTAAAGAATAGGGAGAAGTGGCTTATGGGAGGTACAAAAGGTTGGAAGGTTGTGGGTAAAATAGAAATTACTTTGCTTCTAAGAGAATTGTGTTGATTTTTTAGGAGGCCTGTTCCACAGACAATGAGCAAAATGTGTCCTGTGTCATTGAGAGTGATGAAGAGCTGGAAATGGAGATGCTGAAAGTGAGTGCCTCAGGGTTTATTTTTCAATTTTTTTTCTAATGATGCTGCTCTGGGATCACAGTGGAGTGGAGCACAGTTAAGGGGAGGGAATATGAAGCAAAACAGTGCTGCTTACAGAAGATGGACAGAATAAACACATGGATACCTAAAGAATTCAATATGCTGGTGTTAGACTGAAGTATCCTTGATCCACCCACTAGATTTAAGTTGTTATAACTAATTAAAACTTGGTTCCCATATCATATTACCTTGGATAGGCATTTTATTTTATCTACTCTTCCGTGCTCCAAAATAACTTTTTTCTTCTTAATTTCTCAGTCTCTAAAGGATGTAGATGGTTGTGAAGGAGCTTTACCTGAAGGAGAGTCCAGTAAAGCCCGGAAAACTCCCAACACAGAAGTGGATGTGGCAGCAGATGGTGATGAAGATGAAGGCATTGAGGAAGAGGAGGAGGAATATTTTGGTATGTTGGTTTTGTTTATTTTTAAATCTCAGTGCATGATGAAATTTTTCCTGTCTCCCCTGTCTGCCTGTGTGCTTCTCCTGTTGCTGCTGCATGGCAGAATCCTGAAGAAATTCTGCCTTGGAGATGACTTTGACTTGCTTTGGGGTTGTCCCTTTGGAGAGGAATCAAATGGGAAAAAGCAGCTGAAGTGCAAGAGAAACACACTTTGACTTGTTTGGATGAACCTGTGCCAGATTATGCAGTTATGCATTACAGTCCTATTGCTTTATCTCATTAATCAAGCCATATGTTCTCTTCCTCATGCAGGGTCTCTGAGGAGCCTCTTTGCTTTTTTAATCCTTTGCTGTAGCCTGAAGATACCTAGCGTTTGATATCTCTCTTTTCACTGGAATTGCCCAAATTCCAACCCCTGGGCATCACAAACCATGAGCAGACTGTTGTTTGTGGAGACACAACTTTATCTTTTTAAAATTTAATCCCAAATGAGTGTTTTCTCCTCTCTCCCACTAAAGATCCACTGCTGCCAGAACCTGGAGAAAGCCACATCACATGTCTGAAGACCTATTTTGGGCATTCTTCATTTAAACCGTGAGTATTTCTATTGACATGGACACTCTAGGGTATGTGTTCCTGCCCTTCCTTCAACCTGGGTGATGTTTTTATTACCGCTTGCTTGAAAGAATGGCAACAACCAAATCCAGGTCTTGTTCACACTGTCTTGTGTTGGAGACAACTGATCCACAAATTCTGTGAAAACTGCAGGTATTATTTGTGATCTCCTGTGAGTGTCTGCATCAAGTGCTGCTTGCAGAGATCCCCACTCTGGCACCTGTGGCCCTGCCTGCAGTACTTGGAGTGTCTGTGTGGCTGCAGCATGCAAAGACAACACTCTGAGGCAGCCTCAGGGGTCCCTTTAACCTACAATTCAACAGAATATGCAGTTTCGTACCATTTACTTGTTCTCTGTGGTGGCAAAATTCAAGTATTCCCCTTTGTTTAATTTAAAGGGTCCAGTGGAAAGTGATCAATTCTCTTTTGGAAGACAGAAGAGATAATCTCGTTGTCATGGCAACTGGTGAGTTACCATTGCATCCTACGAAACAATAAGAAGTTGTTTCCTTTCCGGTGGGGAGTAGTAAAACAAACATGGCTTGGGTTTTTTGGGCTCACCAAGGTGTTAGAACTGTCTGTTGTAGCTGCATAGAAAACATGATGTTTCACTTCTGTTTTTATTTTTTCCCCCTCTCAGGCTATGGAAAGAGCTTGTGCTACCAGTTTCCTCCTGTTTACACTGGGCACACAGGAGTTGTCATCTGCCCTCTCATTTCCCTGATGGAGGATCAGGTGCTGCAGCTGACGTGAGTAACGTGGCAGCAGTGACAGGCTGCTGCATTCCCCATGGGCTCACATGGATTCTGCCTCTGGCATTCCCCATTTGTGTGTACAGCAGGCTGCTTGTGTGTCAGCTGCAGAGCATGTGTTTCTCAAGGAACACACACAGCCTGTGTCAGCAGTCTCACATCCCTGGATTTGCCACGTAGGTGAGCCAGAGGCTGAGGCTGCAAAGGATGGATGCTGGTGAGAGGTTTCTGAAGGCGTTTATTTCTGGGTTCTGGAGGCCTTTTGTGTCCTGACTGAAGTGATGGGGGAGCTGTTTGAGGCTGTCAGACTCATGTCAGAGTTTGGTGGGGCTTCCTTTGGGTCTGAGGAGTGACATCTGAACTGAGTATAGCTGGAAGCTGTAGGCAATCCCAGATCAAAGCTTTCTAGAGGGACAGTGTAATAGGTCTCCTAACACCTGCCCTCCTCACTTCGGAAGAGATCTGAGGCGGGGGAACTTGGGGGTGACACCAAATCACTCTGACATGAGTGGGTTTAGGTGTTGTCAAGATAAATCTCTTTGATTTTTAATACCTGATAATGGTTTCTCCACATGTATTCACTTCCTATTGTAAGAGCTATTCACTTCTGACACCTTTTCACTGAAGCTGTGGGACTCATGCTGAGTTGTCTAGTTCAGTCCTGCCTTGTCCAGCTTAGCAAGAACGAGTCTTTTGTGAAAGAGGGAATATGAAGATGTTTTGAAGTGAAGAACATTAATCATGTGTGGCATTTTCGTGGCTGTGTGCAGATGAATGGCTGGACAGCCTAAGCTCCTTGATTGTTACTCAGCAGGGTGTCTGTGTGTTCAGCTGCTCCTTTGGCTTTTCCACTGTTTTCCTCAGTGGAAGGGGTTTATTCACTACCTTCCCAGTGGATCATTCATTTTTAAGGCCGAGGGGACTGAATTTCTACAAACTGCAGCAGTTTGTCTGTCAGTCTGGCTGCAGTTTGGACTGAGCAGCTGTGGAAACCAAGGGCTCTGAGACCAAGGGCTCCAAATCACCAAGTTAAGAGCTAAAATATGAATCAGTTGAGCTGGAAATTGTTTTGTCATTAAAAACCAGCCACCTGATTTAAAATTAGCAGATGCAGCATCAGTAGCTCACAAAAGATTGAATGAGGTAAAAAACTATGGGCTATCAAGGCTCACATCCAAATGTGAGGAACTTCAGCAGGGAATAGCTAAAGAAAATACATTTAGCATATTGTTTTGGGTGTTTTAATTGTGAACTTGTGCAAGGAAAATGGTCTTCCTTTCTCTGATTCCTGCTAATCCAGTGTGTGTCTTGTGGAGACAGCTGGAGGGGTAGTGGAAGAGCATTTGGGTGGCAGGAAGAGCCATGCACCACTCTTGCTTTTTCAAAAAGTGTTTCACACAAAGATCCTTGAAGAAAGTAGTCTCTGACCTCACAGCTTGAACTTCCTTTAGAAGTGCTGGCACAGGCTGGAAGCTAAAGCTTGGAGGGTGAGTCTGTTCATGACTGTGCTTTTTTATTTCTGCAGAATGACAGGGATTCCAGCTTGTTACCTTGGTTCAGCTCAGTCAAAACAGGTCAAGGATTCCATCAGAGGGTGAGTTTTAGCCAAGCTTTCTGGTACTCTGAGCTGTGACATAGGAGTGCTGGAGGGACAGGATGTCTCTCTGCTCCATCATCACTGAAACTCCTGGTTCTGGTCCAGCCCTGGGACCTGGCACTCAGGATATTGTTTGCATTCACCCAGGCTGAGTGTGTGGAGGGCTACAGCCATCCTCCTGTGCCTTTTGGCTGGGGAGATGGAGCTTATTGACTCAGCCGTGTTCTGATCTATACCTGATTTTAGTGAGGTTTTAGACCTATATCTCTCACCAACACAACAGTCCCTTCTTATTCTAAAGGGTGGCAAATCTAGTTTTCCTTTTCCTGTAGTGCCTTGTTTTCCTGTGGTTCTGGAATGTTTTCTATGGTCTTCACTTAATTCCTCTTGTTTCCCATCAGAAACCTGTTGTCCTCATATTGTTTTTCAATGCAATCATGATTTTATTGAATTTAATTGCCTGGGGTCTTCCGTGTCAGTGTATTTTTTTTCTGGTCTTTCAGGGGTGAATACAGAGTCATATACATGACTCCAGAGTTTTGTTCAGGGAACTTAAATTTACTTCAGGACCTTGACCAAACTGTTGGTAAGTTGGAGATAAGACTGTGGGTGAGTTGCCAGGCAGCTTAAATTGATAATTATATTTAAGCCTTTTTGATAATTGAAGATTTTTCACCCATTGGTGAGAGTAGTGACACCATTTATTCCCACTCATCACACAGGGCTTGGATTGTGGTGAGGGGGAGACTCTAAAAGCTCTTGGGCATTTTTTTATGAAAGAGGACTTAGAGTTGGTGCAGCAGAAAGCATTCCAGGAACAAAAACTAAAGCACTGCTGGTGACTTCTCAGGAAAGCTGCAGCTTGCTGTGCTGAGGTTCTGTGTCCCCCAGGTATCACCCTCATCGCTGTGGATGAAGCTCACTGCATCTCCGAGTGGGGCCACGACTTCAGGAACTCCTTTAGAAGTTTAGGCTTGTTAAAGGAGGCTCTGCCATCGGTGAGGTTTGGCTTTATTTGGTTTCTAATACAAGAGAAGGGTTTGGTGTGGTAGTTTGGAAATACCAGCCTTTTAATGTCATGCTCTGGATGTACCGACCATGCTGGTTTGGAGTTGGAGCATCCCTGTCAGTGACTGGGCTTTGTAGGTTTTTCCCAATGTTTAAACGAAGGACATTCTGAACTCAGACTACCAGAAACTTAGGAAATTTGAACTGCTCGGGATCCCTATGCTGAGGAAGATGATGTCCCTAAGCTTCTGGTTTAATACTGGAGGATTTTGTTTTACCTGACTGAGTGGCTTGTGGGAGCATGCCACTGTTCTCTAGATTCTCCTCAAGCACTTACTACAAAAGGTCAAAAATTTGGACCTGAACGTAGCATGCTTTTATTGAAAGTGTCATCCTATATTCCCTAAATTTAGCTAATCCTATCAGTGAGTTACTGTGGACTCGTGGAACATACATTCAGAATAAAA
Source organism: Sterrhoptilus dennistouni (assembly GCA_013397095.1). NCBI lineage: Eukaryota > Metazoa > Chordata > Aves > Passeriformes > Zosteropidae > Sterrhoptilus > Sterrhoptilus dennistouni. The sequence continues at coordinate 1,127,215 of VWZU01005591.1, read as the reverse complement.
TTTTGTGTTTCAAGTGTTCTGTTCCTGTCTGCTCTCTCAAGAGCTTTGGTCTAAAATGTTCAAGAAGCTCCATGTTAACTATATTTTTCAAATGACTGAACTTATCCCATGATAAAGACATTAAAGTGCCTGTTGAGGTTCTGTATCAGTAGACTCTTGAGGTTTTTGGTGTAAAAAATTATCAATGAGAGGTCATGAATGTTGTTTTTCATCTCTTTGCAGGTCCCCATTATTGCTTTAACTGCAACTGCGAGTCCCTCGATTAGAGAGGACATAGTGAAATGCCTGAACCTGAGGAATCCCCAGGTCACCTGTACCAGTTTTGACAGACCTAACCTGTACCTGGAAGTTGGACAGCAAAGTGGAGACATCTGTAGGGATTTGAAGCAGTTCCTAACTAGGAAAGGAAGGTAAGGATTTAAGCCTGGTTTTGATCCCTCAGATGTATTTTTTACAGGCAGCTGGCTTTTTTTTTGTTTTGTTTTGTTTTGCATCTTTACATGTTGTTGTTGTTGTTATTTTTAGCAGTTCTGTGTATGAGTTTGAAGGCCCCACTATCATCTACTGCCCTACAAGAAAGGCCACTGAGCAGGTGGTGTGTGCACTGAATAAACTCAACGTGGCCTGTAGTACCTACCATGCTGGGATGGGGATCAAGCAGAGGAGAGACACTCACCACCGGTTCATGAGGGATGAAATTCAGGTATGTAGGAAACAAAATTCTCTTGGTCTTATTTAGAATTGCAGAGTTTTTGGTAGAAGAAAGTTTTGGAATATCAACCTGTGTTGGCCATGTCCTCTGTCTGCAATTCTGGGTGAAGAACTTGCTGGTCTGTGCTGACAGGAATAAGATTCCTGGCTTGTCTTTTGAATTTCTGTAGTAATTCCCTTAAAAATGGTATCCAAGGAAAGTGGTGGTAGCTGGAACAAGATCACAATTTCTGTGAGCTGCTTCTTTCCTGGGCAGCAGAGATACCCTGGGACTTCTCGTGTTCCTTTTCACAATCTGTTTCATGCCTATTGAGAACAACTACTTGAAGACACTCCTGCATTTCCCACAGCCCATCATCCCTGTCACAGTTATAATCCTATGGCTGTGCTCTGGCCAAGCTCAGCACTGTGGGCCTGAAGCTGTTGTGATTCAGGCTGAGTTTTGTGTCTGTGGCAGCAGATTCCCACCAAGTGTCCTCTGGGCTGACCTGGAGGCCCGTGGCTCCTGTTTTGCAGTGCGTGGTGGCCACGGTGGCCTTTGGGATGGGCATCAACAAGGCAGATATCCGGCTGGTCATCCACTATGGGGCCCCCAAGGAGATGGAATCCTACTACCAGGAGATGGGGAGAGCAGGGCGGGATGGGCTGCCTGCCGCCTGCCATGTCCTCTGGGCTGCCACAGACCTGGCCTGCAACAGGTAAAGCTCTGCAGACAGCCCTCCTCGGGGCCTTTTGCCAGGGGTCTCTGCAGCTCAGCAGCCTGTGGGCTTGGAAGAAGCTGTCTGTGTCTCTGTCTCTCTCCTGTTGTAGCCTCTTTGGGATAATGCATAAGAATATGAATAAAGTATTCTCCTGTGTGTGCCCCATGCTCTGAGGATCAAGGTGGTGAAGCAGGCAGGCAGCTTAGGTCTGGTTTTAGTAGGATATTTTTTCTAGCTCTTCCTGGTGAATTAGCAAGCTTTGTCTGGTGTATTTCATTTTTGGGGCAGGGGAATAGTGGTCAGCATTTAAGGCTCTGGATTTTTTGCCTCTGTCTCAGACGCCTCCTGAACGAGATCCACAACGAAAAGTTCCGGCTGTACAAGCTGAAGATGTTGGCAAAGATGGAGAAGTACCTGGTGTCCAATAGCTGCAGGAGGAAGTGAGTGCTGGAACCTATTTAGTGCCCTGTCACTGCAGGCAGCTTTAGTAAGAGCTGCTGGGACTCAGACACAGCTGGGGGTTGTAACTAGAAGGCATTTCAGGCTCACAATGTGTTCTACAAGCACAGAACATTCTATTCTAGATTAATAAGCACTATCAAAAGTACAACCTTCAGCACATTTATATGTTTCCTTATTTGCTTTTTTTAAAAAAGACTCTTTCTTTAGAGGAAGCAAGGCTAAATAATTGGTTCCCCAGTGAATTAATTAATGATGCTGATTTCAACTCCATTTTCGGCAATGAATTTCATGTGTAAATTCTTGGTCTTTTATTGACTTCTTTTTGTTCCCTTGGATAGAATCATCCTGTCTCATTTTGAAGACAAACAACTCCGAAAGGTTTCCTCTGGCATCATGGGCACAGAAGAATGCTGTGATAATTGCAGGTCCAGGTAAGCTTTCTTCCCTGAAGGCTGATCCTAGAGGTTATGTTCTCTCAGACTGACTTACAAGGCAAATTATCTACAAGAATTGACTTTCACGCATCTGATCTTGCAGCTGTTCAGCCTGAGGTTTATTTTTGGACATCTCTCTAACCTTTTTCTAGTGAGTCGAGCAAACCATGATAAGCTCTAAGTCAGGCTGTGGGAAAGCCTGGAAGCAGAGCAGGATCACAGTTCCTAAGAGGGGTTTAGAGCAACACTCAGTGAAAAAAACTTCTATTCATCAGTTTAAGCCCTGTTAGGTAATTAATCCCAAAAGACAAGGCTTGCAAATGGTGTGTGGTACCAGGTGTCTAAGGCTAAATTGCCCCAGTGTCCAGGGAGCTGTTCTCCTGTGCTGACATGTGCTCTTTTAACCTTGCTAATAATCTCATGGATGTGCTAAGGGGGGCTCAGGAGGCGGATAGTCACAGAGGTATGAGCAGAAACTCCTTTGTCACTTCCTTCTGTAGTTACAATTAGGCTTTCCCTGAAGTTACAGTAAAGCATTCCTTGCTCTTGCTGTTAGCCTGATGCTTTCTGATCCCAGGCAAGATGTTAGGCTATGTTGCTTTCTGGAGAAGTGTTACCAATTTAGCTACTGAATTTCTGTATATCAAGGATTAGGACAGCTTTGCCTGGCCTCTACTACAACTAAGTAAAAAAAGAATTTAAGAAATCATAATTTCCCTTTTTGCAGCCAACTTGCTGTGCTAATAAAGAGCCAGGTAGTGAATTTCTATTGCAGAACTGAAGTCACTTGAAATAGATAATTTTCATTTCTCTCCTTAAAAGTGGTTTCTGCCAGTGCCAAATTTTTTAGTGGGTTCTTTCAGTCAGTAAGAAATACTTTTAACAAACCTTACATAGCTTTTAATGGAGTTGCTCTTTACTTCTGGTTTTTGTTTTTCCTTTATGTTCTTAAAGAAACAGAAAAAAGCTTTTAAGTGCAGTTAAATGTTGTGCATGCCCAAATCAATGCAAACATTTAAGTACTGAATTCAAAAGATCGCTGAGACAATGTTCCTAACAGCAGCTGTCATGGAGAACTTACTGTTGGGCCGGGCAGTTGTCCGAGAAGTTACAATGATAGAAACATAAATGTGCCTTGAAGTTACATTGATATAAATAATTAAACGTGTTTAAATGTACAGAACTAGGGCTGACATTAGGGACTAAGTACAAGTCAATCACTTGTGCTTATTTAATTTAATTTTTTTGTTAATCACTGTGTTGACAACATTTGGAGCAAGGGAGAGGGAACTTGATTGGTTTGTGTTAAGCTTGGCTTCCCCTCTGCCTTTCAGTGGCTCCTGCCTTGCAGCCTCCAGTGACTTTGATGGTGGATTACAGGATTTTGGGAAGCAAGCACATCAGCTCCTGTCTGCAGTGAGTGCCCTGGATGAGAAGTTTGGGACCAGAATGCCAATTCTGCTTCTCCGAGGATCTGTAAGTGATGGTGCAGCTCCTTGTATGTGTTCTGAGGGCAGGGGCTGTGGCTGTGTCCCTCTCCACTGATCTGTCACTCCACACATGGATATACATTCCTGTCAGTGTGTGTATACCATTTTTCTTGGAGAGATGGATGTTTGTGTAGAGAGGTGGTTTGGACTTTGGGAGGCTGCTCAGCTCCACTCCCCGTGCAACAAGCAAGATGATTGTACTCTAACTTTTTATGAAAATGCATAATTTTGATTATCTTGAAAGGAACAGTCTTTTCAGAATGAAGGATAAACATCTTGGCTCAATTAGCTGGCTTAGGTTTGAATAAAGCACAGGATAGCTTGCACTGTAGGTTTGTGTTGCTGTCTGGCTTGAAATACTGAAGTAGGAAGTAGGGTATCAGAATGAATATATATTAATTTCTAATCACATTTAATTTTAATTGTTTCGAAATACTAAGCAAGAAACTCACTGGGAATAAATTAGAATAAGAACAAAATACTTTTCATGTTTACAAACTGAGGAGAAAAGGAGTGACCTGTAGTACTTGATAAAACTGGGTGAATTATGTTCCTTGTCTGACCTTTTAGTGAAGTTAAGCTGCTGATTGTCACACAAGTGTACCTAGGGAAAAAGGAACTTGCCATGGCCTTGGCAGAAAGTAGATTAGGAGTGGGATAGGTTAGAGGAGGCTCCTCACATTTTGGTTTACTGATTGCACTTGAAGCTTCCCTGTGCAAGGAGTGGACAAATCTGACAGATTATTTCAAAACTTCCAGTGCTCTCAACGTTTGCCAGAGCGGTACCAGAGGCACCCTCTCTTTGGCTGTGGAAAAGAGTGGCCAGAGAACTGGTGGAAACTGCTCTGCCAGCAGCTGATCATGGAAGGGTTCCTCAAAGAAGTCCCATCCCGGAACTGCAAGTTTGCAACCATTTGTGTGCTCACCCAGAAGGTACTTCTGGTAGTTCAATGACCCACCGAGAGCTCCTCCTGAGTAATCCACGGCTAAGCCATGGGGTTTATTTCTTTCAGGGTAGAAACTGGCTGTCAGAAGCTGGATCTGCCTCAAATCCAAGTCTTCTATTACAGTCCAGTGAAGACCTTAATCTGCAGAGAGCTTCTAGCAGGTAGTTGTAGCTCATGGGTTCTCTGGAGCATTTCTTTGCCAACATCAGGTCTGTCTCTGAAACCTGCATTTGGAGAAGGCGGGGTTGAACAGGAGGAGGCTTTGAGATCCTCAGTGCTCTGGTTTTTTTCATGAAGAATGACGATTCTAATAACTAACCAATAACTTGATTTGCCAAATACATCTCTGTACCAACTTTAAATCAGTTTATTTAGCAAAATGTTATTTTTTGAAGGGCAGCATCACCGTACAACGGAATTAAGATATAATTAATTTCATTACAGCAGTAGGCGTTCGCCTGTGCCCTCCAGGAAGTGCTCCCCAGGCACAAAAGGAGCAACACAGTCACCAGGCAAGCAGGTCTGTACCAGTACAACCCTCCTGCAGTGTGAGCCATCTTTGCTCAGGTTAAAAAAAAACAACCCAACTTGGACCCATACCACAAATTATTGTTTTATCTACAGCAAACTCAGTGAAAAGATGGTAAAATTAGCATTTGTCTTGTTCTTCTGGTTTTTTTTATAGATGTCTCTGTATGAGATGTTCAATTACAGAAATGGTAAAACTCCTCCAAGAAGCACTAACATGCTTAACAGGTACAGTATTTGAAATTAAAACAGATTTCCCTAATTTTGACTGTGTTAATGGGGATACTGCTTGTCAGGGGATTGTTAAAATGAGTGTTTTTCCTGTGAAATGGGTGTGGAAATGTTTAATGCATTAAAAAAAGACTAGTGCCTAAAACTTGCTGTACACTGCATTATATTTCAAAATATATTGTATTTACAAGATTCCACACTTAACATCAGGGTGCGTGGAGGGCTCTGCCTTTTCCATACTAGTCTGGAGAAGACTGAGTCCAACTCAAGGCTCCCTCAGGTCAAAAGAAATCAAATAACCTTTTGCAAAAAGCAGACCAAGTAATTTGTTTTCCTGGCTCATGTGCTGCCTCAGATTAAATGCCCCCTGTATTTTCTGAGGAGTGGATTCCTCCTTCAGGACACCATTCTGGTGCTGGCAGATGGCAGGAAGAGAGGCCCTGTCACTTAGGTGAATAGTTACCACTGCAGCCCTGTGAAGACACATTATTTTAGGGAGAGTTAAATCCAAATTAAGTTACTTTGCACTGTGCTTAGGGAAGGAAGCTCTTATTCTGACTTGTGTGCTAACAGATACTGCAGTGTAATCATGGTAGTCCAGTCAAGGGTAAATGTCCCTGAGCCCATGGACAGGAATCTGTGCTAATTCCACTCACAGCACAGCAGCTGTGTCCCTGTCACTGATGGTTTTAAGGTGATCAGTGCTGCTTGCCAGGATTAATGTTCTCTGCCATGGGCAAAAAATGAAAGGTGGGATGTCTTAGGGAATGAGTGACTGTTAAGAGTTTGTTTTTGTTCAAGATATGGGAATCCAGCACTGAGAGATCTTGCTGAGTTGAGTCAGGTCTTTTTCCACCCAGACTCCCACAGATATTATTTCATCTGCTTGAGCTTTGTACAATAACAGACTGTTTTTAGGTTCCAGTACCAGATCAGAGGAATTGTGACATTAAGGATACTGTTGGTTGTATCCCAACCAGCTCCAGTCCTGCCTGGGGGCAGAGCTGGCGTGAGGTGCTGTTGGAGCGGGCAAAACAAGTTGGGCTGCTGCTCTCCCACAGCCTTGAACCAAGTCCCTGAATAAACTGATCTAAAGCAAGACTTGATGTTTTGTTAGTGTTTCAGGGCGCTCACCACTGAAATCTCCTTTGAAGCCCCAAGCACCAGGTGTTTCATCCCGAGACAAAGAACTAGAGGTAAGCTTTTCTGGGATAGGGAGGATATCTCTGAATTGCAGTCTGCCTGCACACCACAGATATTCTGTGTTTGGCTGTGTTTGATGGTTGGCTTGGACAGCTCTTCAAACTACAGAGTTGTTTTGAATATAGGTCCCAGAATAGGACTGAAATACACAAGGAGGGATTAATGGATTGCAGGGTTTTTGTGTATTATTGGAAAGATCAGGGAGGTGATAACTTTTGCTCTTGTAACAATTATACCTATGAGTGATGTAGAGCTGAGGATTTGGCTCCTTCTTTCCCAGACTGCTCTGTATGGCAAGCTGCTGACTGCTAGACAGAAGGTAGCTAATGAGAAGGAAATTCCTCCAGCTGTCTTGGCAACCAATAAGATCCTGGTGGAGATGGCCCGGATAAGGTAAAGCCAGCATGCAGATGTGTTGTACAAACTGGGGAGCTTGCAAGCCAAGTCACAAATCCCTTTCCTGCTTCTGTTGGGAGAGTGGAGGCATCTGAAGTGCCTCTCCCAGCTACTAAAAGGCAATAGGCAGCAATATTTCAGGAATGTCTAATGCTGTTGCATTTTTCATGCTAAACCAGGCCTACGAGCATTGAGAACCTGAAGAAAATTGATGGTGTTTCTGAAGCCAAGTCCACCATGCTGATGCCTCTCCTGGCTGAAATTAAGGACTTCTGCCAAGTAAATGGTTTGCAGGTACAATGAACTCAAGTGTCTTCTCCTTGGCAGGGGCCTTAAGCATGGGATTTGTTCTGCAGCTATTGGATTCCATGGAGTTGTCTTTCTGTTTCACAAGAAAATACTTTGATCTATCAGTGGGAACCAAAAGCATGCCTAGTTTTTTACTTGTTTTCAGAGAGTCTGAGAAAGTTTAGCTCAAATTGAGACGTTTACCATGCAGACTGAATACCATAATTTGTTCTGATGGAATAGTCTCACATGGATGAGGATTACCTAAGACCATGTGTTGGCCTGGGCACTTTGTTCTGGCTGGTTTTCTTTTCCAAGTTCCTTGGACCATGCTGGTTTTACTAAGATGGGAACATGTGGGTGTCCATCTGGATTCCCTCCTTGCTTTAGCTTTCCCTCCCTTCTTTACTTTTTTTTTTAAGAATATAGAGTTGGGGTCAAAGCCAACCTCCAGAGAGATGTTAGTGTTACTTTGTCAGATAACTTCAGATAATGGGAGGGTGATCCATTGTTTGTCCCTGGGATACAATTAATTTAATTCTGCTTTATCTCACTTAGACCGACACATTCTCCATATCTGAATCTAAGGTTCAGAAAGAAGCATCTCCCTGGAAGTGTGCTAGAGCCCTTTCTCCCTCAGAGGAGGTCACATATATCCTGTTCCAAGAGAAAAACTACTCTCTGGTAAGCTCTTGGCTGTGGAGGCTTTTGCTTTGCTGAAAACTGACAGCAGGGATGCTTTGTCTAGAGGAGGGAGATGTGCAAGTTCTCTTAAATCTTCTGCACAGTGCTGGATAGGTTGCTTTAAAACCCTGAGGCAGTACCTTTCCCGGGAAATGGCAGATCCTCTTTCTTACCTCTGAAGTAGTGGTATGGAAAACTGAGGCGGGATACAGCGAGTTTTTAATTCCACAGTAAGCAACTCAAGTTGCTTTGGCTTTTGCTTTGCTGCTCCCAAGAGTATGGGTCAGGTGGTCCCCAAGTTAAAAGTGTACCTAAGGATGAATTAACAAGAAATAGTTTACAGTTATTAATGGGCAACTTGATGTTCTGTATCCATTAATCCTGATGATATATGCACAGTGTGTGTATTCCTTGTGGAGAAACAAGTAGAAACTTGAAACGGGCTTTTTTGAAGAGTACAAGATTCTTTCTAGTTGGAAATCTGTCCTTGAGAAAAACAAGTTTGGGTCAATCAAGTCTGAGATGCTTTCCTTCAAACGTTTTAAGAGGAGAATTCATCCAACATGTGAAAATGAGGGGGAATTTGCTTTGGTGCTGTTATCTGTGTTCTGTGTGGATGTTCTGTATTATGTTGGCCCCTGAGAGGTCAGGTGCACCACAGCTCCTTCATCTCAACTAAGTTCAGGGTGAGGTGTTGCACTCAAGCCATGAAGTTTTGAGAGAGAAACACCCTTGACAAGCTGGAAAAGAAACGAGGTAGCTACTAAAAATAATGCAGTGTTTTGGAGAGCTTTGTTGTGCTGCTGTGTGCTGGTGTCTCTGGACTGTATTTTGGGAATGACACTTGTGCCATGCAAACCCCTTGTGCCTTTGTTTCCCCAGGGGGCCATAAGTGAGTGCAGATCCCTGCCCCTGGCTGTGGTGGGGGCTCACCTGTGCCAGGCCCTGAGGGCTGGGCGCGCCGTGAGCCTGGAGCGGGCGGGTTTGACTCCTGCTGTCCAGCAGGTCCTCAGGGATGTTATCCGTAACCCTCCTGTCAACTCCGGTAAGCACCACCCCCCCTTACCTGAGCCTCCTCATTCCTGATACAGCCCCACCAGTCCTGCAAGGCTGGGGCACTGCCAGGGGCACTGCTTTCCTCCCAAGGGTCAGTGGTAAAACAGCTCTATCATGAGCCATAACAATGGGGCAAGACCTTTACAAATCCTTTGACTCGATTGTATGGAAATGATTGAGACGTCCTTCTTAAATCTGTATTTACTTAAATGTTTTTGGGAAAAAAACATCAGCCTGACAAAATATTCCTGTAATGTATAAGTAATACACAATAATAAGTCTTGGCATCCTCAGAAAACACACTGAGAATTAATTGCATGATCTTATCATACATATTTATCTTCTTACCTTTTCTATGTGTTAATCCATCCCGTGCTTTAATGAGGCACAACAAATGTATTTTATAATATTAATATTGTAATATTATAATATTAAGAAAACTGCATCAGGGGCCAGAAGCTTATACAATTAATATTGTATTTATGTTTTTTCCAAGACACAACCAAAATTCAAGAAATTAGAAAACTTACTCCTGCAAATATTGAGCTGTATCTGATCAAGATGATGATTGCACTATTGGAGAAAGAGGATAGAAATAAATCTCAGGATGGCATAGGTATCAAAAGAAGGTTAGTGTGGCCTGAAGGGCAGCAGGAAAAAAGAGGAGCAGATCAAGCAAGCAGGGAAGGTGCCTTGTGGAATAAAACACAGGTTAGTAAAAGAAAGTTATGAAACTGTTCTTCTGTAAAATCATCTTTTCTTTGTAGGAACAGACTAACAGAATGTTGTTGGTGTTTCCAGCAGTGTTTAGTGTCTCATCTTCCCAATCCATCTCTCCCTCAGCTTTGAGTAGAACTGCCTCCTCCTCAGAGGAATGCTCAGAGCAGAAATAGAGTTCTTTTGGGATAAGTATTGACCTAGGAAGAGGTCAGACCTGTCCAGCTTAGCTGTGATTTGTTACACACATTACAAGTTCATACTGGGGTATGAAAACATGGATACTCGTTCCTTCATAGCAACCAAATCTGAGTTGTGCCCTTGCTTTGTTTCTGTGCATTGGTACCTAACAACCAACCTGATGTGGGAAAAGAGATTCTCCCACTATGCAGGAAGGTTAAGAGGGTGAATAACCCAGAGGCAATTGCAGCCAGGAAAGTCTCAGTCTTTGTCTACCTTTATTGCTTGAAACTGCTGGGCACAGCCTGATAACAAGTGTCTCCTGGAGGACAAATCTTGGGAAATAAGAAGCTCTTCGTTGCTGTTTGAGAAAATCCAGGGTAGTCTGAGCCCTCTGCTGGCCTCTGTAACCCCAGGTCCCAGTTCAGCACCTTGTGCAAAGGACACCCTGCACTGAGTGGCACCTGCTGGGAATGGTAAAAAGAAATGCCATATTCAAAGTCCTGCTACCTGTGCTGGGATTTCATATCTGTTCCTTACAGAGCTTTGGGCTGATTTCTTAAACACTGGCTCAAACAATTTTTCAAGCATTGCCATTTTGCCAAATTGATTTTCTTTCTTCGCTAAGTGCTGTTTTGTTTCTGCAATATCTGTGTCAGAGGCTTGTTTTTGCTGCAGCTGACCTCCTGACAGCCCAATTGCCTGAGCTCTGATCACACTTTTCCCTGCTACTGTTAGCTCCTGGAGCTAATAGTGGGAATGTCATGCTATTAGTAATCAAATTAATATAATCCAAAGGAACAGATGCAAATCCAAAAGCTAATCCAAACAGTCTTTATTTACTTCTCCTTCAGAAGACATCCTGGTTCTAATAATTCTCTGTGGCAAGCAATTTTAAATCTCTTAACGGATGTTCTTGGAGTTGAATGGCCTGACATTGCTGCTGCTTTTACAGGGTAATGGGATCAATCCAGCATCCAAGGAAGGAGCAGAGAAAAGCCATCTGCATGTGGCGCCTTCAGCTTTGGTAATCAGATGTTCTTACTCTAATAAAGCACGTGGTAAACTTGCCATTAGGGAGGATTTTGGTAACACAGGGATGTGTGGCTGATGCAAAAATGTCAGCATGAGTGCTGCAACCTGTGACCAGTGGGATGATATAAAAAACACAAGTTAATATCTCTGTGCTGTTTTTAACTGACACTTTACCTGTAAAAACACATTTAAGAATATAACACTTGTGAGTCAGAAGTAAATATTTCAAGTTTTCAGAGGCATAGTGAACTTCACTCGCACAACTTTTATTGTGGTGGAATGAATAAGAAATAGGCAGTGCCCTCATTCAGCAGAGGTGTTGGAACTTCGTTGATGAGGGACTGTGACCTTGGTAACACTGTGCTTCCTTTCTGTCCCTTGGGAAGGCTGCAGGGAGCATGGATGGCAGCCACGCAGGGAGCAAGGGGGCAGCAGGCCCCTCAAAGCCCATCCCTCCAGCCTCTTCCAACCATCCCGCCCTCCATCCCGAGGAGGAGGAGCTCTTTGACTCTCCGCCAAAGGTGAGACTGCAGAGCACAGCCCAGGCCTGGTGACTGGGGTGGGGATCTTCAACCAGCAAATTCTCAGCTTTTCTCTGGGCTCCAGACTGTGTCTAAAACCTTGGCCTGAACTCGCACTACCAGAAACTTGGGAAAATTTAAATTGCTTTGGATCCCTGTGCTGAGGAAGATGTGGTCCCTAAGCTTCTGGTTTAATACTGGAGGATTTTGTTTTATCTGACTGAGTGGCTTCTGGGAGCATGCCACTGTTCCCTAGACACTCCTCAAGCACTTATTACAAAAGGTCAAAAATTTAGACCTGAACTTAACATGCTTTTATTGGAAGTGTCATCCTATATTCCCTAAATTTAGCTAATCCCATCAGTGAATTACTGTGGACTTGTGGAACATGCATTCAGAACAAAACTTTGTGTTTCAAGTGTTCTGTTCCTGTCTGCTCTCTCAAGAGCTTTGGTCTAAAATGTTCAAGAAGCTCCATGTTAACTATATTTTTCAAATGACTGAACTTATCCCATGATAAAGACATTAAAGTGCCTGTTGAGGTTCTGTATCAGTAGACTCTTGAGGTTTTTGGTGTAAAAAATTATCAATGAGAGGTCATGAATGTTCTGCATCTCTTTGCAGGTCCCCATTATTGCTTTAACTGCAACTGCGAGTCCCTCGATTAGAGAGGACACAGTGAAATGGCTGAACCTTTTGTCTCAGCGACATCCCTGGGGCAGTGATGCTTTTATTGTCCTTGCTCTGTCCAAATATCCCACTTGGACAGCAGCAGACTGCCACAGGAAACTTGTTCCCCAGTACATTTTTTCAGCTATCTCGTGGCAGATGCTTCCAACATTTTAAGGGGACATTTGGTTCTTTTTTTTTCCCTTAAGTACCGGGTTCTGTGAGACTGTGCTGGTCACATTAAGGATTTTTGCACTGGTGTCTATAGGAGCACGAGCTGTATGAGCAGACATTAAGAGTTTTTATTTAAAAGGGAGCTCATGTCTCTCTGACCAGCACCACTTGTTGAACCCCTTGCTTCAGCCTGAATCTGGATATTGCTGTGAGTGCAAATCTTCTCAGAGTTTAATTCTCAATCTCTTAGGTACTTGGATAAGGTGTTGGATTTCAGTGAGGCATAAGCCTTCTGTGAACAAACTGGACAGTTCACGGCTCCAGCTGAGCCTGAATTTGAGGAGTAGAGCTGTGCAAATGATCCAGGCTGTCGATGTGCATTTCCTTCCACGTTTGTGCTTTTGTTTCCTTCCAGAACCCACATCCCCCTGCTAAGAGGAGGGTCCCAGAATGGTTTGGAACCTCGGCAGCACAAGCTGGACCTGTCACTCAGACCAAGAAGTGCAAAACAGAAACCAGAAAAGGGATTTTCAGTTGAATACGGAAATGAAAATTATTTTTTATCTTTTTCCCCACCACCACGAGCATTATCTGCACAGATTGTTGCTTCGCGGGGGCTTTAATTGCCCCTGCTCTACTCCGCATTATCCCTGCTGCTGCCTCTTCTCTTCCTCAAGGAGCACGTTTAGGACTTTTTCACTGTGTGAAACGGGATCTTAATAAAAGGAATTAAATAAATAACGGCGCTGCGTGTATATATATGCGTGTCGGGGGCTGGGGGCGGGC
>VWZU01005591.1:1085473-1113932 GCA_013397095.1 Sterrhoptilus dennistouni | reverse complement strand
GGCGGCGGTACGCGGGTGAGCGGGCGCGCGTGGGGCCGCCCTGAGGGGACCGGGACAGGGATAGGGACGTGGGAGAGGCTCTCCCGCTCTCTGCGCGGCTCTAGAGGCGGCGAGGGCACCGGCATCCTCTGGCCGGTGGTTTCCGGTCGCCCGCCCGCTGCGCTGCCACTTTGTTCCGTCCTGCCGGTGGCCGTGAGGGTCCCTCGTTAAGCTGGTACCCGGGTTTCCTACCCTCCTGTGACCGGGAGGGAGGGCTCGGCATTCCCATTCACACTCCTTACGGTGCCGGTAGTGCACTGACACCTTCACTCTGTTACTTATTCGGGAAAAGGAGGAGCAAGCAAGGAATAAATTGCTCCCCAGGGATGTGGTCACGGCCCCAATCCTGACACAGGTCACGGAGATTTTGGACAACACTCCCAGGCCCGGAGTGGGATCCTTGGCATGTCCTGTGTAGGGAGCTAAGAGTTGTTCCCATCGAACTCAGCATATTCCGTGATAAACAGATATTTCTGCTCCCAAATAATTCAGTGGCGCCGACACCTTTCTGTCGCCTTTCCCCGTGTCAGAACCATGGACCCCAGCTTGCTGCGGGAGCGGGAGCTGTTCAAGAAGCGAGCCCTCTCCACGCCGGCCGTCGAGAAACGCCCCTCGCTCTCCTCCGACTCCTCTGCTGCCAAGAAGAAGAAGGCCAAAGTAGAGCAAGGGGGCTCCTCCAGCTCCAAACAAAACACAGGTGGGTGGAAGTCTCCTGCCCAGCAGCTGCTTGGTGTTTCCTACTGTTTGTCTTCAAGCTATGGTTTGTTGTGAATAACACTATATCTGTGAGTTTTGCTGGTGGCTGTTGCCGTTCTTTCTCTTAAATTACCAGTTTTGTTAAGAAAGTCACAGTGTGAAAGAACCCATTCCCTGCTGTGCATATGTGTCAAACCTCATCCCATGGCTTGTTTGCTGTTGCTCTGTTGGAGGAATCGCTATTGCCAAAATGATTCCTGTGAAGCTGTGCTTTGGTTTGTGGATTTTGGTGCTTGCTGAGCAGGCAGTAGCAGTGGTGTCACTCATTTTCCCTGTGTTTGGCATGTTGGATAGGGCCTGGAGCAATCTGGCCTAGTGGGAGGTGTCCCCATGGCAGGAGTTGGAACTGGATGATCGCTATGCTCCAATTCCATGATTCTGTCATTATTTCTGGCAAGAGAGCACCTAAAACAGTTAGGTAACTGTGAGTGGAAGGGTATTCATACATGAGATGGATTTTGCACCTTGTCTGGCTTGCACGTTGTAATTGTCCTTGTTTTACCTGGAAGCTAAGCTTTGCTCATGAGCACCAGGCATTCCAGAGGTTTCTGCCTGTTGTACTGAGGAGTTGTGGCATTTCCCTGGGATGATAGTGCAACTCTCAGTATCAAATATACAGTAAATAAAGCAGCACCGGGAACAGTGGGAGTGTGTGGAAAGTGGAGCACCGGGGAGAGGATTTGCTCCAAAAGCAGTGGCAGTTCTCAAGTGCACTTTAAAGGTCAGATCAAATGCCAGGAGTTACCAAAGCACAGAATACCCTGTTGTGCAAACTCAGCCCATGCTCATATTTTGAATAATACCACCCGTGGCTCTCTCCTAAACTCCAAAAGAAACAGTAGGGCTAAAAACAACAGAGGAAAACGTCAGGGAGTTTGGGAGGAGTGAAGTGTCTTCTGTCCCAGGGGAGGAGTTGGGAATTTGGGTATGTGTCTGCAGCTCTTCAGGCACCAAATAAAGCATCAGCCAGGCAATCTAAAATAAATCAAGGGAGGCCAGGTTTCCATCCATCCCTTTTTCACACTCTCCAAATAAAACAAAATTCTACGTGGAATACCCTAAGCTGCGTCACTGGGGTGAGCAGGGTTTGCTGGGAGGAAGGGATGGGAGTCAGGAAGAGGGCAGAGGGTACAGATGTGGGTCTGATCTGGAGGATTTGAGCAGATAAATAAGGTTTTGCTTTGTTTTTGTGGTTTTGGTGGGCTGAGGGCTTCTTTGAGTGCTTTTGTGACTGTCAGACAATTTGCTTACACAAACAGGGACCCAGCCTGGCTCTGAGGAAATAAACTTGATCTTTTATGTTGCTGGCTGTATTCCAGGCAGTACTAGAAAGGTTCCGGGGTTTCTCCAACACTTTTATGCTGCAGAGTCAAAATCCAGTGCCTCAAAACCCACTTTTTATTTCACTTGCCAGATTGGCAGGTGCCTGTCAGGGTGTGTGGGTGTCTGAAAAGGGTCTGGGGAGCTGGAGTAAAAACCTGATGTTGAGGAATCCCTGTCCCACCCCCCCAAAGAAACAAAAACTGTGATGGTCAGTCCCAGTTTTGTGGTGCAGTGGCCGCAGAGCTGATAAATGGAGTCACAGTGTTTGTGTGTTGGCTCTAGTAGTCCCTGGGTGTGTAGTGCCCACAAGTCCCCCCTCACTCTGTGGCTCTGTGATTCTGTGACTCAGAGAACCTGCCCTTGTCACTTTTTGGGGGAGGAGAGGTATGGAGACCATGCTAATCTTCAAATGACTGCACAGCTAAATCCAGCCTGTCTGTGAGGTCTGGCTCTAAGTTTCCCACTGCTCCTACAGCAATTGCTATACAGACATCACCATCATGATTTCAAATCATTATTTCAACAAGTTACTTGAAAAAATTCAAAACTAGTTTACTCAGTTCAGAATAGGAACTGGACAATAAATGAAATGGATCCAGTCTGATTGTTTCATTTTATTAATCAGTAGTAAATTGTGGCTGTGGTCTTAGTCTTTGTCTTAAGACCTTTGTCTCGGTGATCTCCACCAACAGTAGTCAAGAGCTGAAATCTTCAGGGGCTGTTTAGTGGGAAAGAATCATCCTGAGTCTTCTCTGGTAGTGTGCAAAGGGGGCACCTTTGCCTTCTGTTCCTTGTGCCCACACCCATTCCCTTTGTAGACCTGTGAAATGAAAAGCTGGGATGAGTCCCAAGATTTGTCATTCTGTGTGCTTCTCGGGAAGGCATTCCAAAGCAGCAGGGGCTGGCATGTTGCACACGCTGCCCTCTTGTGTGCAGCCACGATGGGCATTTTGTGGGATTGCTGCAAGCGTCCAGAGCATTCGCTTTAGGAAAGAGACATTAATTAATTCAGTGCATCCTGATGGCTCCTCTGGCCTCTTGAGCAGGACTTTGCAGTCTGTAATGTGCCATCCTTATCACCACTGACATTCACCATATGTCTTGGTGTGAATTGTGGATTATCTTGTACTTGGGGCTTCCATCAGCTGTGCTTTTGATTTGGAGCTTGAAGCATTCTCTGCATGGGGGCTGGTCCAAATTCACTGTAAGAAGTGTGTCTGAGATGAGTGGTTGTGAGGATTTGTGACTGCAGGAGGGAGTTTGCTTCTCCAGGTAAATCACTGGACTAGCTGTGCTAGTTCATAGTGCCCTGGGTGTCTTGTGACTCCATCTCACCAACCAGGAGCAGCACATGTCAATTAGCAAGTCTTCCACTGTGTCCAGATCTTCTGGAGCTTAGTCATGCTCAACCTGAGAGAGGGATTTGGTACATACATAAAAAAAGACATCCTTATAGGTACTGGCCATAGGACAAAGGTTTTTTGGATATGGATGGACTGTGACATCACTTATGTCTGTGGCCATTTAGGTGAGTTTTGTTTCCTTCATGACGGGAATGTTTTCTGCGGTGAATACAGTTAAATAACTGGTCCCATTTGTAGCTTTGCTCTGGGACATTTCTGTGTGGGGTTCAGGAGTGTGAAGGACTTGCCAGGAGTTACTGATGGCCACGCTGTTGGACACTGTTATTACAGTTGTCATTTCTAACTGCAAAACTTGAACGGTTTTAAAAATCACAGACACAACACAAACTACAGAGGACTGGTGAGCCAGAGGTGTGAGAGTTCTGTGGTCAGGAGGTGAGGAAGGGGTGACTGTGAACTCTGGGATGTGTCAGCAGGCAGATGGAGTCAAGTGAGATAAATGAAGTGAGATTCTCTTGTGCCAAGTGAAGCTGCCCTCTCTAGCACAGGGCTGATCCTGGTGTGGCCTCATGTTGGCACCTGGAAGCTGCACATGGGCTGGGTGACATCCCCCTCTTCGGTGTGGGAAGTCTGTGGCTCAACTGCCCATGCTCTTGGCAAGAACTCCATCAGTTCCAGTTTGGCTTGGAAAGTTTTGGATAGTTTGGGACGATAGATCCAGCATGTCCAACTCCCTGTAGTATTGTGGTTGCCTCTGAAGCAGCAGCAGCCTTGGGGCAGAGAATTGTCCCTGCTAATTTTCCAGCAGGATTTTTGGAAAGGGTCAGATATTCTGAAGGTAATGGGTTACACAGGTCTCAACACTCAGAAATTGTTGGCCAGTAAGGAGAGAACAGTTCCTGGAACTGGAGAGATGGGAGAAGAAAGGATCAAACCACCCTTAGGAGGACTAGAAAAGACCATTGTAGGGACCCATTTCCTGTTGGCTTAGTTTTCCTCCCACCACCCTCTCTTCTAAAAGCAAGAAACCCATAATAAAAAGTGCTGCCAAAGGCTAGAATTCACCCAGTCCTCTCCTGCCTGTAGGGTCTCTTGCTTCCAACCCTTCTCTCCCAACTTTCTTCTTACCCTTTATGTGTCTGTGCTGTCCCCGTGTGGTTGACTCGGTGGGACGAGGCTGCTGTCTTTGCACTGAATGTGATCAGACTGTTGAACATTTTATAAGTGTTTTCTTCAGTTAAGTGACACAGTTTTATGCACCTTAGGCAACATTTGTTTGGTCAGGTAGACAAAATTCTATGCTAATCACTCAATATAAACAGCAAAAGTTCATCTAAAAACAAAAATCTTTTTCCCTTCCATAACACTGCAATGGATTGTCATTCTGCTAAGCACTTGGAAAGCCTTTGCCAATTATCCCAGCTCACATCCAGAGATGAAAATGCAACCATGGATGTTTAAGTCCAAAAGAAAAAAGCACGTGACTTGCTCATTTGTAAGGTACAAGAGGCTTCATTCGAGGTGTCAGACCAAGTTCTCCAAGTGCAGGTGCTCCGTGCTTCCTACACCACCTCTGTTTCCCGCTTCCTGAAGCTGTTCATCATGGCTCTGATGGGGTTGGGCTCGTTCTCCAAGTCCTTCACAGTTTTGTTTTTCACGCAGCAGCAGCAGTCCAGCAGTTCGTACAGGAAAGCCAACACCACCAGAGAAACTATAGTGAAGATGAATATGATCAGGATAACAAAGCAGGCAGTGTTCCAGTTGTCATGGAAAGGGTAAATCTTTTGCACTTGGAAGCCCAGATACTGGGAAATGGATGTGGTAGTCTCGTTCCAGTGAGTGCCGTTGAGGGTTGCCATTCTTGACGAGCTGTCTGAGTGTGCTCACTGGCACAGATTTGGGAGCTGAAAAACAAAAACAAAGCTGTTGAGGACCTTGTCAATCAAGGACATGCTGTGATATGTATCACAAATTTGAACTACTTAAACTCAGACTAAGTGCTCGACGTTTCTACAAACATGGATTGTTGCATACTCGTTTGCTCATCAAAATATCAAACTCCAGATCTATAAATCTGTGATAGGACCAGAATATTTATTTTGGCAGTGTCTGGTTCATGCAGGCATCATGTGGTGTAAGTTATGCAGGAATGAGAGAGCTTTGCTTCTTTATTTCAATTTTATGCACAAACAAAGCTTACAAACTAGATTTTCAAGGTGTACAGTGGTTTCAACCGCCTGTTCATCATCAGTCTTGAGGCTGCCACTTGCATGGTGTGAAAGGCCTTATTATTTTGGAATTGCCTGTTAGCAGAGACTTGTTCACCTGCAAAACTCTCTTGACTTCAGGAGGGCAGATTTCCTGACCTGATCATCCCCCTGCCCTTCTGCTGCTGAGGAGTTTGTCCTGGAGAGACTTGGCTGCCCAGACGGCACTGAGAGTGTTTAAAATCTCGTTTGTGGTGCCTTACCCACTGAGGTGGATAACAAGGAAAGCCCAACCCTTTCTGAGGAGTTTTTATTTCTTATTTTCAACTCTGCTTTACCCTGGCTCCAGCACTCTATGTTGGCACCCAGCAGAGGAAGAGGCTGCTCTGTGCTGTGGGGGGAGATAAGCAAGAAGTTTGCTTCAGCAAATCTGCCTTTGCTCCGTAGCCTAATGTAATAAAAGTTGTCCAGGGAGCTACAGTAACTGCTGGTTGTCTGCTGTGGCTGTAGAACGTCATAATGACCTTTGAATCTCTCAGGGAATTTAAAATTGGGTGTGGGAGGAGGAGGTCAAGTCAGATCTCCATATTTCCTTGAGGAAAGAGCAAGGAGTTTTTAGGTGGAACATGGTGGTGATGGTGTGTACTAAAGCAGTCTGAGCACCTGTCCTTATTTCTGTGAAACTGCTAAAGAAAATGATACCGTGAAAACCAGGATCATGCTGCCAAACCAGCTTGTGACCTATGTCTTATTTTTATTGTTCAAATATTATACATTTTGTTCTTTATCCTTCTGTCTTCAATGGATTTAAATTGAAAAGAAAGAGCTTTTTTGTTGAGAAGGTCCCTGGCATTAGTGTTCCATACAGACATTACTGGAGCAGTTGCAGTAACTTACTGTTTCCCTCTGTTAAATCTGTAACTGAGTACACAAATTAGTAATTGAATATACAAAAGTATGACTGAGATAGATGGGATTAATTACATTGTTAGTGGGGTTTTTTCTTTAAACAAAAGTTTAGAGAGCAAATCCAAGCTAAAAATACTCCTGGCTTAAGTCAAGTCCTGGCTTCAAGAGAATGGCTTGATTTGGTCACGGTCTGGGAAAGAAACTCAGCCAACCTGTTATAGGGCTAAAAGTCATGAGGGGTTTTGAAGGGTTGGCTTGAAGGCTTATTTTAAAATAATCCGTGAGAGAAAGAGAGAGGGGAGAGCTTAATTAAAAGGATTTGGAGTCCCCTTTGAGGAGTAATTAAAATAAGCATTATTTAATTGTGTATTTTAAATGGCAAGAGGATACCTTTGGGAAAGAAAAGAGTTCTGTTTTGAACTTTGGAAATGGATTTCTAAGACTGAGGGTTTGTTGGAATCTGTTATGTGTAACTTTGCTCACTCACTAAACACCAGGCACAAAACAAGACTGTTTCTGTGATGCAAAATTTAGTAATTTTTGGGGTCTTTTTTCATTTATATTTCTCAAAGTGATCAATATCTGAGGCCACTTGAGGAGCCTGTCCTGTCTACGTTGCGTAGCCAGCACCCTTTGCCAGCACAGCTCTCTGCCAAGGCAGGAGCTCCGTTCCCAAGGGGAGAGGAGCACTGGGCATGGCATGGCCAGGCAGGAGCCGTGCTGGCAGCAGCCATTCCTTCCCACTCCACAGCCATTCCCTTCCCACTGCACAGACTCCATCAGGGCAGCCATTCCCTTCACATTCCCGAGCCTCCATCAGGGTAGCCATTCCCTTCCCACTCCTGAGCCTCCATCCAGGCAGCCATTCCCTTCCCATTCCCGAGCCTCCATCAGGGCAGCCATTCCCTTCCCACTCCACAGCCAGCCCCTTCCCACTCCACAACCACCAATAGGGCAGCAGTTTGCACAGTGGAGAGATGTTTGTCTTTATGCCAGGAGATGGAATTTAATGCTCCTTGAGGAGGAGGAAGATGATGAACTCCTTAGATTTGAGTGAGGTGAGGCAGATAAAGATCAGCTACTCTTTGCTGTAATTATTAAAATACAAGGCTGAAGTAGCTGTTGCCAACTGTTCAGAATTAAAACAGCACTAATGAGGTTACTGTCCTTGAAAGCTGTCAAAAATGGGCTGGTTTCCTGCAGTTTTACTTATTTTGTAACAGCAGAGTTCAGATTCATATCATCAGCCAGTCTGATTTGCAATCAAGTCAGCAATTGTACATATCCAAAATGCAGTGTGTTAAATATTTCATGAACTGGTTCCTCTAATATCTGCACGAGGTTTTAATTTAAAAGCATTAGCATCTTTGGGCACTGCAGAGGAGCAGCTTTATTTGAAATCATATTCATGGAGTAGAGGGAAATGACTGGCAGAAAATCCTTTTAATGCAGCACTGAGGAAGTCCCGTTTAAGAAAGCACTGAGCAGACGTCTCAGGGTAAAAGCATTTACAAATCTCAGGTGCATTCTGACCCGGCTGTTTGCCTTGTATCGATGGCTGCTACACTATTTCCAAAGATAACAGCAGGCAGGGGGATTTTCTCCCTGCCCGGTGTATACCATATTTATAGAACAGGTTTCTCTTCCACACACACGGATCTCTTTTAGGCAGCCTAATTTACAGAATGCCCCCTGGGAGGTAACATGTCTCACATTTCGGCTGGAGCTGTCTTTGTTTTAAGGAAAACCCTTTCGCTGTCATTTCTGTGAAAACACATAGAGATCAATCACAAGGAATGTGAGGCTGCAGGAAACCAGTCACCTCCCCTGTAAGGATGAAATCCATTTTGTTTACTGAATCTTGGCTTGTTGTGTTAGCTTTGCTGTAAGATGGAGTGGTCATCAATTTTCCATTAGTGCACAGATGGTGAAAGTGCCTGTCTGATCGTGCAAGACAACCTCCTCCGCCTTCAGCGGGGTAAACCCAGCTCAGCCTAGAGAAAAATCATCCTGATTCCAAGAAGCTTTTACAGGTTCTCAGCTTACAGGCATATTTTCTTTCAGTAATCAAGATAAACCTCAGAGAATGTTATAAAATGATACACACCTACCTCTTGTGTGAAAGGATGCTGAGAGAGCGCCGTTCTGGTCCCTTTTTTTAGTGCAGCCTATGGCACAGCTAAGATGGAGCTTTCCTTCCATTGGCCAGAGCACGATGCTGCTGACAACTTCCTTTGTGCTCATTTGCATTGAGCCCTCAACCCCAGGAGTAAATCATTCATAAGTATGACTCTTACTGTCTGGAATAAGAAGCAAACCCCTCCCTTTCTCGTTTTTTTTGGGATGGGATGTGCTCGTTAGGAGAGGAGCGCGCTGGGAGCGCGCATTGGTCACGACCCCGCTCTGCTTTGTGCTGGGATCAGCCACCAGACCATGACGTTTGAAGTGTTAATATCTGCAGATTTCCAGCTTCACCGTGTGATTAGATTCTCTTGTCATGAACTGTAGCAGGCTGCACCCAGGCAGATTAAACAAGATAATCTTCTTGATTCAATTGACAGAAAGAAAACATGATAAGTCATCTTTAACTGTTTGTTGTAGCTCTGAATTTATTTTGGTCACTTCAGACTTATCATTACTTCTGTGATTTTTCTGTTTATTTATAAAATATCATAAGACATTAAAAGTAATCTTAAAAGGGAACCCTGTAGGGAAAAATCCCTATGGGCCACATCTTCAGGGGAGCTGGCTTTTGATTTTCCTCCTCTCACCATCCTAATTTAGTATCGAGAATAAAATATTCTTCTGTAGCTGGAGTTACACTGATTCTTGTGTTAATTTTAGAACTGTTGTGCTGTGTAAAGCCTCTAAGACAGTGTCGTGGATTCTTTTCTCTCGCTTCACTGATTTTTCCACAGAAATAAAAGGAGCTCCGTATCTCTGAGGTAGCTGTTGTCCTGTCAGATGTGCTCAAAAAATCACCAGAGGATTAAACAATCCCCACGGTGACAAAGAGATTCTTTTTCTGGAGTAGCTGAAATTCCAAAAAACTGTTGCCATTAGGTTTGAGCAATGTTGTGCTGGTAATGAGCCTGTGGCTTGTGTTAGTGGTTTGTGGATATTTGTGTTTAATGTGCAGTGCTAAGTGCTAACGTTAATGAAATGGTCATTAGCAGCCTTGCAAGAATTTTTGAAACAAAATGATAGCAAACCTCATGATAAAGACAAACCAGAGCTGATAACAGAGGGAGTTCTGAGATGTTGTTCCAATTGTGCAACACACCAGGTTTAATTGGTTTGCATTTGTATGAGTCTGTTTAATAAATTCTCCACTAGAGCTACTTCAAACAATAATTAAAGAAAGAAAATCACAGCCTTGCTTCACCTGCTGTGTAACCATTGAGTGCCTTTTGGGAAGAAGGGAAGCTTTCTGCCCCCATCTCAGGAGCAGGAAGGTATTGGTGGAGCAAATGCAGTGCGTTATTTCAGCGTGAATTGATGTAGTGTAAATGATTATGGGATGTTAAGCCACCAAATTAAACGTGTTCTCTTGGGGCAGTAACTCTGCAGTCACTTGCTGCTTTCTTAACTTTTTATTTGTGGTGTTCTGCTGAGAAATGTTCCAGAGCTGTGTCCTCTGAGTCTCTGGGTCTGGATCAAGGTGTGTGCAGGGACTCACCTGAGGGTGGCTGCTTCTGCCACTCCTGTTTCTGTCCATAACTGTTGTTTCAAAAGGTGCTGGAAGTAGAGAGAGAATGTGATGGAGCTCCAAGCCAACAGGAAGGTATGGAAGCATCCTCTAATTGCTTGTTTTCTTTCCTTGTAGATCACAGCAATGGATCATTTAACTTGAAAGCCCTTTCAGGAGGCTCTGGCTACAAGTTTGGAGTCCTTGCTAAAATAGTGAATTATATGAAGGTATGGTGTTTTGGCGTAAAATAATACTGTTTTTAAATACTTTAATTATTTTTTGTCCTGTGGCAAACCGGAAAATGCTGAATGTTTCAACCTCTGAAATTCTTCTACTGCAAGAGTGAGAATTTTAAGAAACTGCTTGTTAAATTCAAAGTGCTGTTAGTAAATGAAACTGTCAGCTTACTGTTCCATAACTCTAATTATCCCAGGTCACTTTACAACCAAGATAATGGGGTTATTTGCAGGAATTTCAAGATGCTGTCAGGTTTTGGGATTCATGGGCTATTGATCAAAATGAAGTGCAATTTGGTGCCCATCATAGTTACTTTTTGGTGATTGAGTTGCTGAATAAAGTGACTACAGAACTGTAATAGATCCTGTTTGCTTTTCCAGACCCGGCACCAGCGTGGGGATACACATCCGTTAACCCTGGAAGAGATCCTGGATGAAACACAGCATTTAGATATTGGACTCAAACAGAAACAATGGTTAATGAGCGAGGTAAAGAACACACATGTTCAGATTTTCATTAAAGAGTTCTAATAAACCTGAATTATGCACATTCATTAAATTATTAAATATGTAATCCTTCCCTCAAGAAACTACTAAGTCAGACTGTAACATTCCTTGCTGCCAACACCAGTATTCTGGGGAACTGAGATTTCTGCTCTGGCAGTGTTGATTGTGAGGGAAGCTTGACTTTGCTGAAGTCTTTCAAAAGGTTTCTTCCATAATGAACCAGAATATCCAAATGGAATGGAAGAGCTCCTCCCAAGAAGCACATATAAAATTATTGCTGAGCTTTTGCCAGATGAGAAAAGGTAAATACCCTGCAGCACCAAAATTGGGTCCCTTCTCTCTTAGAGGTGCTCTCTGTTGTGGTGAATTATGCCTAGGCAGGTGGATCTAGAATCCAAGGATTTAAAATACATTTAAACTCCAACCTGCAGCCTGGCAGCTGTAATATGTGGCTCGTGTGCTGAAAAGCACACCAGAAAAGAAGTAGTAAGTGTCTGCACTGTTTCAAGGTTTGAAATTTCTGTCCCTGTTACAGGCTCTAGTCAACAATCCGAAAATAGAAGTTGTGGATGGGAAGTATGCTTTCAAACCCAAGTACAACTTGAAAGACAAAAAGGCTCTGCTGAGGCTCTTGGACAAGCACGACCAGCGAGGGCTGGGAGGAATCCTTCTGGAGGACATCGAGGAAGGGCTGCCCAATGCACAGAAAGCCATAAAGGTGAGGAACACGTGTCAGCAGTTCAGCTGGTTTACTTCTCAGAGGGAAGAGAGACACTAAGGCAGAGTTTTCTCATGAGTTGTTTCTGTCCTTTTGATAACTCAGAAGCTATTTCAGCAGATCTAATATTGTGGCCTTTTCTGTGTTTCATCCTTTATGTTCTGATTGCCCTGATGTCTCAGCTCAGCTCTCAGAGCTCTTTCTCACAAAAGGCTCGTGATCTCCCACATTCCAATTGTAGCATTCAGTTCTGCTTTCACACTTTGACCTCAGTCCTCTGAATCTCATTTTTGATTTATTAGTGTACTCATGTGTTTCATGGCCAGCTGCTTTGCAGCTTCTCCAGTTTGTTGTTGCTTTTTGTAGCACAAGGTCTGTCTCTGTTGGAGGTAGAGACCTTCAGTTTAGAAACAAAGTGATTTTGAGTTGTTCTTTTGCATTTGTTTTTGAGGCTTTAGGGGACCAGATCATCTTTGTTAATCGCCCTGATAAGAAGAAAATTCTTTTCTACAATGACAAGAGCTGTCACTTTGCTGTGGATGAAGGTAGGTGTTGTTTCTCATAGGGTTCCATGACAGTTGATCTGAATTCATCTTAAGCACCTCTGTGTATAAGCAGTCTTCAGGGAGAACACTCTTTTAAGGTGATAATGAAATATTAGGTGTGTCCAGATGTGAAGGGAATGTTTATGTTAACATGAGGCTAGTGAGACTGGTGAGTGAGTGCAGTGGTAATATCCTCTGCCTTATGATGGGTGCACTGGAACATGGCACCAGGAATCCAAGAGATGTCTTCAAGAGCAGCAGTACAGAAGAGACTAAAAACCATCTCACTGTGAATTAAAATGGCATCTAACATTTTGCTGCTTAAGAGGAAGCCAAAAGAATCCCAAAGGAATGATTTGTGAGTGCAAGATTTTTGTTGGTTTTTTTCCCAGTTTGTTAACTGCATGACTGCAAGCATGAAGCCATAGATGGAACAGAAGGAGGAAACACAGAGGGATAAGATGTGAGCAAAATTCTTGAGAAGGGGTGGTTACAGCTGGGAGGAGAGCACAGATCTGGGGCAGTGCTGCTGCCCAGGGCTGGGGTGGATGTGGGGCTTCATGAGTTCAGCGTGTTTGCTGTGTCACAAATGGTGCTGAAATCTTCTGGTGCCATTTTATGCACAGAAATTAATTACAGAAATCGGGGTGTTTTCCAGTAATGACATTAATGCCAACATCAGGTGTCTGTAAATGCAGAAAGGGGAAGGCAGTCTGTGTCAGAAGATCTTATTTTGAATGACTCAGTGACACTGAACACTTCCTTTTGTTAATGCATTGTTCTTGTAACATGACACATAAAGCCATTGGATCACACAGCATCACATTATGTATGGTTAAAAAAAAAAAAAGAGTTTTTAGACAAATTTGAACTGCTCTATTTACAGGACCACAGGAGGATGCATAAAGATCTATCTTTCTTTGCCTACCTCCAAGGGAATCTTTCTTTCAGATAGAATTTAACAATTGAAGATATGAGTCGTTAACTATTTGTTATATACTGAGAGTATATACTTGTAATCTCAGTAATAATAGCTTTGTTTCACAAAGGTTATTAAGGTAACATCTACAGCATATAAAAATATGAAAAATATTTCAAAAGGTTGAAGTGAATTTCTTTTTAGGCAATAATTTCTGTCATTTCTTGATAGCAGCAGTGAATCAATATGTAAAATGCAGAATGGATTCACTGGGGAATTTCTGATTTCCAAATGTTTAGGAGTTTACCATGAACTGTTTACCTCAACCATTCTGTTGAGGTAGTGCCTCTTTAGTCCATCAGCCCACAGTTTTTGGGGGTCTGAACGTGGCCAAAACATTTAGAAATCAGTGCTCTTGCAGTAACTTTTGAGACAGAGCTTTTAAGTTTTAGCCACTGGTTGTATTGCTAAATGAATATTTGTTCTTGTGCAATTTTTTTCCAGATAGCAGGAACCCAACCATACTAAAAGAGTTATCAGAGGGCAGTCTCTACGCTGTTGCTATTAGCTTATAGCTGTTGCTATTAGCTTATAATAACTCCAGGATTAACTGTGAAACTTCGTGACAGAGCCCATTTTGTTAAGATGTAGACAGAGGCAACAGGCAGCCAGGACAAATCCTGGGCTCTTCTTACACAAGACATGTTGTAGCACACCTGTGATTGCTTAGGAGCAAGCAGTGCAAGAGGGAGGAAGAGGTTAAAAAACCCCTTTAAAACGCCTGGCCTCCTGCTGAAGGAAGGCATTTGAGCCTGCAGTGTGTGTCCTGAAGGGATCCAGCGTGCAGCGTTTGTAGTTCAAGGTGGCTCTGCTTCCTTTTATCCGCAGGTGGCAGCAGCTTCCCATCAGAGCCAGAAGTGATGTTTTGTTGTTGCTCTGTTCCTGCTGGTTTTGGTTTTCCTTTTGATGCTTTGTTCTGAGAGGGGGCAAGAATATTTTCTCTTTTGTGGCTATTGTGATCCACCTGAGTATTGCCACGGTGCTGGAAACATCCCTGAGTAGGTTCACTCACCTACTGCAGCTGGAGCAGGTCCTTTTTCCAGCCATGTTATCCTGTGACGAAGGAAACCCGTCCTTCCCGAGCAGCTTTGCTTTAGGATTCTTTCCAGAGCAGCAGAAGGGTGTCTCTTAGGGAGTCACTGGCAGAATTGTCTGTGCACAGGATGAGTTATGACACGTCTCTGCCTCAGCAATGCTGCTGCAGCTCATTATCTCCGGCAACGTTAAAATGAAGTTTTTAAAAGACTGCAAAATAAGCCTTGAAGTGTTGGCAGACTCTTTGATCTAGCAGCCGATGACAGTTCAAAATATGTTTCTAGTTTAATGTTTGTCCTCAGAAATAAGGTCTCTGTGCTCCTCGGTGCACAGTGCTGCTGTATGACATCCCAGTTCAGAACGTGTTGGTGGAGGTTGATAGCCTTGAAACGTCGAGTGTCCTCTCCCACTGCTGCCTGGGCTCCATCAGCAGAGAAAGAGGAGCTGCCAGGGCAACTTGGAGCTCGCTGCCTGGAGTAGTGGGAGGACCTGCTTTCTGGCAGTGCCTGCCTCTGCCCTTGAGGGCTGAACAAGCTTTTTTTTCCTCCCCCTGTGAAAATAAATCCCAGTGTATCGCAGCAACGGAGTGGTGCCTATAAATCGTGATCTCACGGGTACTGGAGAAGGTTTCAGCAGTAAGGAGCGGCTTTTGTTCTTCCTTTTATGTGATTAGCCGAGGAAGGTTCAGATTGCATGTGTTCCTTCTGGACTTCCTGGCTAATTAATCTACTGTCAGTGCGTGGAACTGAAAGTGTTTATAAAAGCAGGGCCAGATTTCAGGTGCTTCAGCCAAGTCAAACGCTGCCTTTTTGTGCTGGGGTGAAGCACTTTGCATGTGAACAAGGCTTTCACCCCTGTGCTGAATGCTGAAAGGCCAGTTTGATTGCCTGACTGCTAGAGATGGTATCTTTCCCAGCTGAATGCACTATAGGAAGTATTTTCTTGCTAAAAATTTCACATACTTAATTATTTTGAAATTCTTCCTAAGCCTTTGAAGGGCTTTAGAGACTGGTCAAAGCTTCTTAAATTTAACACTGTAAAAACTGCTCAGAATCAGTGCTGATAAACGGCTGTGGTGGTCTGGGGACAGTACAGATTGAGCATCAAGCACCTTTTCCTTCTGGTATTAATCCAGTGCTGTGTTCCCGTGTGACTGTTAGGACTGTTGTTTCTTCCCTTCTACACTGTTATTGTCTGTTTTTGTCCTTTGCTCAGCTTTTGGCTTGGCTCACTGAAGATTTTTAAGCTGTTTTTAATCTCTGGCAGATTTTATTACCTGTGTGATGTATCAGTTTATCTCCACAACCATCTCAACCTTTCTGCAAGAGCAGCTGAGGCAGTCAGAAGTGCTGGATAAGCCTCTCCAAAGTCACCAGGCAGTCATTTACCCATGACTTCATTCCCCAAATGTAAGCATTTATAGAAAGGAAGTATGTTAGAGTATAATCACTCAGGGTATGTCAGTGCAAATTTTTTTCATCTATGAGGCACCTCCTGATGCTGTAAAATCAAGGAACTGTGCATCCTTACCCCTTGGGTATTTCAGAGAGAGAAGGTGTCTGCAAAATCTTAGTTAAGCTGCGCTCTGCTTAGCTCTATGTTGGTTCCTGCTGGTCATAGTCTGTGCATGCAGACTTCATGTTGCTGGAGATGTCAGCAAACATCCAAAATGGCTTTTCATCCATCTCCTGGTCTCATTTTCTCCTCTCAGTATTCAAAAGACCAGAATTTAGCTCTCTGGAGGAGCAAGAAAGCAGCCTGTGAGTAGTGTTGTTTCTGTCCAGTTTCTGAGTTAAAATGCTTTAGTGATCAGTTTGCAAGATACTGTGTATAGGATTTGTTCATGACACTTACCTCAGTACTGGGATCACAGCTTTCTGCCTCTTCTCAGGAAGATGTGCATTGGAATCAGGACTTGAAAGCTCTGTGGAAAATGCAAATCTCTGTGAGGGTTCAAAGCACCTGCATGGCTTTGACCAGAAGCTCTTGGGGAATTTCTCCCCTGGGGATTTTTTCTGGGCTCTGTCTTGTCAAAGCAGCCTAAGCCGTGCAGAGATTGTCAGCTTGCCTGAGCGCAGCCTGCCACGGTCAGGTGAAACCTTGCTGTCCTTTTATCCTCCTGTAGCCGTTCTACTTTTATTCTGGCTGATGTATGAAATAATTTAGTGGCTCTGAGAGAAGAGTCTCACCTTTTCTCTGCTGTGATGGTGTCAAGATCACCAGCAGTGAACAGGACTGGGAGGAGGGAAGTCGAATGTGCTCTGTAATCATAATGGCCACAGGCACCGCAGGAATGCGTACATCCCAACCTGTTCTCCATGGCTGGCTGGAGCAGGCCAGCATGGAGCTTCCTGCTCCAAACACCCCCTTCCACTCCTCACAGCAGCACTGAGCTCCCTGTCCACAGAGGAAAGAAAGACCTTGTGAAATATGGATCTGGGGTATTGAAGCCTTCCCTAGGAGCTGCCTTCTGCCACTGTTGTCTGCTCTTCAGACATGCAGCACAGAGGTCAGGGTGACACCATTTCTAATTCTTCTCAAGGAAACTGGGAAAAATCTTTCCCTGTGTCAGGTCAAGGGTAAATTTTCTGAGGTGCAGAAGTACCACAGCTACAAATGCAGAGGGTTGTTTCTTGAGAGCTATAGTTATTGCCAGCTTTTCCCACAGGTTCTCATATTTCAGAGACTATGTCACAATAATTCAGAGGGTGTATTCCCAAGGTCTAAACTTTCCCTGGCTGATTGGGGCATAGTCCTTGGAGACTTAAAAACCTGACAGGTAATGTGTAAATGGTTCAGTGCCAGCCATCCAGCTGCTCTCTTTCTTCAGACCTTGCATTTAGCCCAATGTCTGGTGTTAGACCAAGTCAGCTTTGTGACGATTTGATGGATGGGTCTCCCTTTCCTTTCAGATGACAAACTAAGTGCAGACAGCTCGTATGCACTGAAGGGTGGCAGCTCCCTGTGCTTCTCCACCTGTATCCTGTACTTTTAGTTCCAACCCAGTCCTTCAATATGGAGTGTTTCCATGTTGTTGTGACTCCCTCTTTCCTGGGTAGTGAAGTATTTTAAAGCCCTACATGGAGCTCCAGCATGGGAAGAAGATTGTTTTGCAATTACTGCAGTCAAAGCAGTAGTGCTGAAAGCAGCCTGATTTATGGAGTTTTAAATGGAGTTGCAGAATATGATACAGCAACTCTGGTGGGGCCAGTTAGTGGATTAAATTATCTGTATGTAAAGTCCATTTTAGCTCTGCAGTTTTGGATCTTGGTGCCTGTTCCATTTATATTTCTTGGCCAAGTTTAAATGGTGGATGTGAAGCTGGAGTGATGTTATAACCATGGCACTACAAGAAATGCAGAGCACTGTAGTTAGATATTAACTGTGATCTGCACTTCTGTGCATGCTGATCCCTGAAGAACTGACCATTTATTTTCTAGTGTTTAATTTTTCACTTCTGTTCCCCAGAAGAATGTAGACCGGTTTAACCTTAAGCACCTATCCTCAGCTTTTGGGTTTTTTGCATCAGGGTGTATTTGTCCATATATCCTGAATTCTGATGAGGAGATACATTTGTTTGCAGCAGGATATTATAAATAAGAGGACAAACCTCCACTTGCTGCAGCGGGATGAGGTGAGGGATGATCTGTCGTGCAGGCACCACCAGCTATGCTGAAAGCCTGGAATCCCCCTCAAAGTAGATGAGCAGATAGAGAATGTCTTGGCTACAGTGTCAGTCCTTGTGTTGAGGGATGTGCACACTGATCCCAGGGTGCTGCATAGGCCTCTGTGAGAAACAGGCTGTGAGCTATCTCCCTGTAACCAAAAGTAGTGTTTTGGCAGGTTTTGATTCTCTTCAAAACCACTGCATTACTAAAAATGAGCACTGTCATTCTTCACTGGGGAAATTCCTTTCTTTTGTTTCCTGGAAAGCTGGGACAGTCTCTTACTTTTGGCAACAGGAAGAAGAGAAACGCCTGAGACTCGAGGCATGTATTTGCATAGAAAAACAAGGTGCCTTAGGTAGGGAATTGTTGCAAGAGCAGGAATTGGGTTGGTTTTGTGCACTTTCATTGGCTGCAGTTTGCCCAGAGCTGGGGTATCTGTGGTGAACGGGCACTAGAGCGTCTCATCCCCTGCTGCAACAGGACAGATCTTTAAGCATGCAGAGGTTGTGGTTGTTTTGACAACTGTATACTAAATTTATCTGGAAATAAAGGGAAAATTTTAGTCTTGCCTTGCTATGTGTGCCTCGTGTTTTATTTATAGTTTGTTAGCCAGACCTGCTGACAGGATGTATCTTAACTCCCTGCCTGGGGAATGAAGGGAGGTAGGATCGTACCAGCCGCTGCCTGGAGAAGGCATTCCAGAGGCTCTATGAAACTTTACGTGAGGCAGAAAGTGTGCAGGCAGATGGCAGCTGCTCTAATTAAGACTTACTGTCTCTGTCTGTTTTTCTGCTGCTGTGGTTTTTAAGGTGTCTCTCTTCTTTTTAACACCGGAGGAATTTTAGTACTTTGTTATCGGTAGACCACGGTGTGGATCGTATTGCAGTGATAAACGAGCTCAGAGCCACTGAAGTAAATGTCTCGAACCTTCAGTAAATTGGACAACGGGATGACAAGTCTCCCAAGTCAGTGGCAGCTGAAGATGTGTAAATTAAGTTGCCATTTATGGTTAGTGATTGCCCTTCATCAGGATCTATGAAACTCATTCACAGCCTACACAGCTCCAGAGATTCCCGGGAAAAAGAGACTCCCGTAGCAAATAAACATGAAAATCAGAGGTTGCCTCCGGGTACTCCTGATGCTCGAGTGCAATTTAGCTTGAGGGTGTTTTGTTGTTGTTTTGTTGGTTGGAATTTCATCTTTTCGGGTTTTGGGTGTTTTTGGCAGTGCCTCAGCATTTGGAGTGGCTGTGCTGAGTGAGTGCCTGCTGGCAGTGACAGACTGACGTGCCAGAATGTTTCAGTGTTTGGAATCAAGTCTCTCTCCTTCCCTTCCTGTGGGGTCTTTGCCCAGGGTTTGCTGACTGGGATATATAAAACCGAGTTTGTAATTTCAGAATTCCAGAAGCTGTGGAGGAGCATTCCTGTGGATTCTATGGATGAGGAGAAGATAGAAGAGTATCTGAAACGACAGGGTATTTCTTCCATGCAAGAAACTGGACCAAAGAAAATAGTAAGAGATACAAATTATAGATCTTCCTAGGAAATTCCTCCTTCCTAATCCTGCAGTGTTAGTTCCAAAACGTGTTTGTGAGCCTGTGCACGGCTCTTTGGAGCATGGGGAAGTGTGACCAGTGTTAAAAGCTGGAAAAGCCAAGTGCTGCAGCCAGCAGTCAGAGATTTTTATGACTCGTTAGAGCCAATTAATCCAAGCAGCATTAAAAGAGGACAAACACCAGCAATCCCCATGAGCTCCACAGTGGAAGATTCTGCTTGAAGATGTACAATACATCAAGAATAGTAGTGTTTTGGGAAGACGGTGGAGGAGGGGGACTGTTGGGTGTTTAACTTTTTTGCTGAGCAGCTTTGAAATCCTGATGGGATTGTGGATAGAACTATGGGGTGTGTACCTGCTCCTGTAGCTGCATGGGATGGTTTGGAACCTGCACTTACAAATGTCAGCTTTACTGCTGTGCCTGGGATACCGTGGTTCTGCTCTGTCCCCGGGGTCATCTCCCTTCCTGGATTGGAACTGGATGCTGTTGCTTCTCCAGGAGCCAGCCCTTCCCTGGTTCCCTGCCCACCCCTGGTTCTGGCAGAGTTCGTGTTTCACAGCAGTGCTGACCAGCCCGGTGTCACAGTCAGGTCAGATGTCACAGATCTTCTGACTCCCGTTTGTTTCTTCTTGCAGGCTCCCATTCAGAGGAGGAAGAAACCTGCTTCTCAGAAGAAACGCCGGTTTAAGACTCACAATGACCACTTGGTTGGAGTATTAAAAGATTACTCTGATGTGGTTCCCGGCAAGCAGTGAGCGGTTGAGTTCTGGAGCAAACGCGCGTTTCTAGACGGGCTCTCTGCTGCTGGGGCTCAGTGTCTGCTCACGGGAGGACTGACTGTATATAATAATGTGACGTGTTTCTCCCACCCCAGCAACTGCCGAGGTGAAACAGGTCAGTTTAAGAGCAAGTATGAGCTACTAAATTTAGAGGTTAAATTAATTAGCTAATGGGAAACTTGTCTTTGAGTAAGAGATTCTCACTAGTTGCCTGTTGGCATAGGGTGATAAGTGGTGCTCAGCATATAATGCAGGAATTCCTGCTCAGTGCTTAACTCTGCTTTTACATTGCTTAATGGGTATTTACCTGGAATTACTTACAAGGGGCTTTCTAGTGGGATTGAATACAACATTTGTTTTACCTATTTCAGGAAAACCTTTTCCTAAAATCACTGCAGGCAAAGTTTCTTTCACAGTCAAATACACCCACGGTTTGTATGCTTCTTCCTTGCCAAGGGACTGAGCTTTACTGAAAGGTGGTGATATCTGAGACGCAAACTCAGAAAACCCCCTCTCCTGAAATCCCCTCAGGCTGTGGGATGGGATGCAGCCAGAGCTTCCTAATGTTAATTAGGAGTTGCCCTTGGCCATGTCTCCTCCCTATTGTGGGCACAAGTGTGTTGCACCTTCTGCTCTGTGCACAGGAGGGAAATAAAACAACGGTGTAATACTGAAGTGTGTTTTTTTTTCTTTTAAGTAATAAATTTACAATGCAGGTTTCCAGTGTTGCTTCCTTAAAGAATGAGAGAATGGACAACTTTTGTGCTTGTTGCAATTTCCTTTTCATGGAGGTGAAGGAATTTTTGCTATGTTTTTATCTTCTCAGTGACTTACTGTTCTAGGTTAATGCTGTCGTCTTTTTAATGATGGCTGGGGAGAGGGGAGGAACCACCTTAAATGCAAGCTCCCTGTTAGATGCCTGATGTTCTGTGCAGCACAGCCTTACATGGAACATGGCCAAATCGTGTCCTCTCGATAACTTATTTTGATGTTCCCAACCAGAGTCGGTCAATGCTGATCCTGTTTTCACGGCGCTGCAGGAGAGGAGCTGTTTCTCCGCTCTTCCAGGGTTAGGATCAAAGATAAAAGAGGTGCCTGCAGCTCCCCACCGATGGCAGATTGCTGCTGCCTGAGCACAGGCTGCTGTCTTGCCTGATGCAGCCGGGGTCCAGGCGGAGGGCCTCGGATGTGGGCACGTGAGCAGATGAAGAATGAGGCTTTGTTGCTGTCGAGCTTAACAAGTTCTGTCAGCTTGGGGAAATGTGCTTCTGTAAATGCAGCATTTATCCTCCTGGTTTTAAAGGCTGCTCTTTTGAGAAGCAGACAGTGCTTCCAGCGTTGCACATGTCAGCCCCGTTTAAGGAGCTGCCAAATGCCATTAGGAGCTTTCCTCTATTATTTTTTATATATATATATTTCATGCTTTAAAATATATATATAAAAAAAAGCATGCTGCTCCAGATGGTTTTGAAACTCCTTTTCTTTCCTGTGTCTTCCAGGTCAGCACAAACAATTCCTCTTGACACTTTTTAGTTTTCCATTACAGTTCTGCTTTAAGTACCTACAGCACACTTGCAAAACTGTTCACCTTTCTTCTGTCATCTTCACTCAGAGAAAAAAGGGTTCTCTTCCATCTGCTGTATTTTTGAGCACTGATTTTTTTTGGTGGTGATGCTTGGACAACAGCAGAGCTCTGAGTTGCCTTTCCTGCCTTTAGGGAGTCTCACAGAGTAACGTCCCAGTTATCTTACATTACACTGCCCCTTCTCTGTGAACCAAAGCTGGCTGTAAGGGAGGCTACCTGCTTTGTTTCTCTGCTCAAGTGATCAGGATAATAGAGTCTGAGCCTAAAGAAAATGCCTCCAGCTACTTTGAAAGACTAAAAATATGTTAGGTCAAAAAACAGGAGAGCAGGAAAGGGAAAGTGGCTGTGAGCTCTGTGTGTTGCACTGGCATTGTCAGGCTCCAATGTTCAAAGGAGCAAAAGGCTCCAAGTGGTGTCCGGTTGGAAAGACTGAATTAGATGCTTTGCCTCACTGGTGGATGTCTTCTCCTCTGCAATAGTAGCAGAAAGGGCATAAATAAATTTCGCATCTTGTTAGGGTAAAATCTAAAAAACGGCTGAAGGGGAGCACACATTGTCCTGTTGGTGTCACGGACTATAGACAAGCAGTGGTGAAGAAAACAAGTTCAGACAGTAAGCACAGAATCCTAGAATCCCATCTGGTTTGGGTTGGAAGGGACCTTAAAGCCCATGCCATTCCAACCCCCTGCCGTGGGCAGGGACACCTTCCACTAGACCAGGTTGCTCCAAACCCACTTCAGCCCAGCCTTGGACACTTCCAGGAATGGGGCAATCACAGCTGAGGGTAATCTGTGCCAGGGCCACAGCACCCTCACAGGAAAGTCTTGCTTCCATATATCTAAGCTAAATTTCCCCTTTTTCAGTTTGTACCCATTCCCCCTTGTCCTGTCACAACAGTTTCTGATGAAGAGTCCCTCGCTGGCTTCCTTGTAGGCCCCTCCAAATACTGGAAGAGGTCTCCATACAACCTTCTCCAGGGTTAAGAGACCCAATTTTCTAAGCCTGTCAAAAAGAAGAGGAGCATGAGCTCCTCTCTTTTATGTAGACTTCAGGAGTTGGATTTTGTTTCCTAAAGATGCTCCCAGTGCTCCTTTTTTTCCCCAGACCTCTCAAAGATCAAATGGTGGATCTAGAAAACATCTCAGACAATAAGAGCATCAGTCTGTTGGCTGAAACCATTTTAGTACCGTTCCAGTCCACTTCAGTCTCTTCACAGCATTATATCCTAGTCAGGCTTTATGATGAAGTTCTGCTGTTAAAAATGTAAACCTCCTTCATATTCCTCCAGGATGTTCTCTTGTGTTCTTTGTCTAACAGAAACCACCATGCCATCAGCTTGCCCACTTTGGCAAAACCCTTCTTCCTTTAGACTGGCATTGCAAAGCGCTGCTGAGAGGCATCATATTCTATCCTGGCAGCCCTAGGCCATTATCCCATTTTTCTTCTCCTTCCCTAGAGGCATCTGCTGCAAACCAGGAAGATGAGGGCACTTGGACTGAGAACATAGAATATTTCAAATGGAAGTGGTCTGTGGCAGGCACCTTGGTCTCATGCATTTCAGGAAGGTAACTTCTCTCCTAAAAGTTGCTCTAACTGAAGAGCTATTCCACCTCCTCCATTACGACGATCATTCTGGAAGGGGATGGAAAACAGCAGGATTGTGTATGGTTGAATGAGAAAACTGACATGAGGCGATGTGTACGGGAGCTAATCTATAATTCATCGTGATCATTCCAGGCTTTTAGGAAGCGGGGGAGAGCGAGGCGAGGGAGCCCTGGGAAAGGCTGTGGAGGCCCTGCACGTGGCTGCAGCCAGCGAAGGCTGTCACTTCCGATGAGCACGGGCGGGCCGTGCCGGGCCACCAGGGAGAGCCGCGCTGCCGCTACCTGCTGATGGGGAGGGGCCGCCTCGGCAGACGACTAGAAGCAACCGCGGTGCTGACATGTCATTATTTCCAGCTTTGTTGCTCACTTTCCGGTCGTTGCTAATGTACCAGGCCCAAATTCCTTTGTGTGTTACCGCCTCAGGGGCCTCTGGCGGCTCCTGCTTCTGGGGGAAGGAGTCCAGTAGAGCCAGTGCTTAGTGTTGGCTGGTTTAGGCTGGCAAGGCTAACCACTGGCAGCCGTCAGGGAGAGGAGAGCTTGGATCTCAGCCTGCCCGGTGCTGGCTTTTCTCTGCTTGCAGAGTCAGGGATATGGAAACGAGGTGCTCTGGGATTTGGTCTCCTCCAGGGAGAGAGCAAGTCTGCTCTGGCGCTGTTCCTTAGATCCGTCCTTTGGCTCTGTGGGTGTGTTCTGACCGTGGCGGTATTGTCAGCCTTGCACAGGCTCTCTGGACACATCCCTGCAAAGGAGATAAGGAAGATTGGCATCTTCCCAGAAGAGAGGGCTTGCCTGGACAGAGCAGGGCTCCCTGGTATTGCACAGCTGTAGCTGTTCTCTTCCCAAGTGAGGTGACTGCAGCCTGCGCCACGCCAGCAAGGGCCAGCAGAGCAAGGGAAGCAGTTTGCTGTCTGCTCAGCACTAGGGAGCTCACACCTGGACATTGTGTTCAGCTTAGGCCTCCCCCTCTATTCAGTCACCCCTCCATCCCCAGGGATGCTGGTTGGAGCTCCCCGGCTGGTCAGGGCTGGGGGCAGAGGGCCCGGGAGGAGTCAGTGTGCTGAGCAGGTGGCTGGGAGTGTATCTAATCACAAGGTACAGCAGTGTGAAGGGCAGTAAGGAGGATTATGTGGTCAAATGCTTTTGGCAGCTATGGCAGATGACATAATAGGGGAATGTGAGAAGTTTGGCTTGGATATTAGGAAGAAAACAGCTTGTGGGGAGATGTATCCATCCATGGAGGGTTCAAGTATTGCCCAGACAAGACCAGGGTGCCCAGGTCTGTTGGTGGCAACAGTCCTGTTATGAGGGGGAGATCAGTGACCTGCAGCCTCTTCTATCCACACACACCTGTGGGTCCAAGCCCTGGTCCCTTCTGTGCCTCCTGGCCTGTGTAAAAGCAGTTTTTGTTTCCTCCAGCTTGCTTTCTGCTGCCTTGGCTTGCAGTGGCCTCTGTGTTACTCAACAGCTCAGGAAAAAGTCATGACTCTGAAAACCCATCAGTGCTTCTGTGGCTGGGATTCACGTGTCGAACTGCACTGGCCTCGTGGGTTGGACATTGTGCAGAGTACAAACACAGCAGGGGAAAAGGATGGTTAAGGCAGGAGGTTGTCCTGCCATTAAGTTAATTTTTTTACTATATACCTGCACTTCTGGGCTTGCATCCAAGGCTTGAAGTACTTGTGTGGTTTCTTCCTGCATCCATCAGTTTGGTTGTGTTCTCTATTCTCTCCTGAGCTGGTTATTAATTATGGAGACTGCAGAGATGAAGTCCAGACTCTGCTAATGGTTGACTTCCCAGAGTTTTAAAGGCAGCATTTCAGGGACCTGCTAATGGTATTTCTCAGCTTTGCTTCTTGAAGCCCCACTGTCATCTTGGTTTGTACCCTGAGTGAGGCAGGTAGCAGTGTTCAGGTGTTGGCTGGGGCCTGGCTCTCACGTGTGCAGCACCCAGCTCATCCCCCTGGATTGGAATGTCCTCCTTTTTGTGCTGACAGGGAGAAGAGAGCAGCCTTGCCTGGCAGCTCTCAGGCAGTGCAGTGACCCTTGCAGGGTGACACCTCTCAATTTCCCCTTCAGGAATCAGGGAACACATCCATGCTGAGTGCTGTGCCAGGCCCCAGTTATCCTCACAAAGCCACCCATCTCTCTGCTCTTAGCCACAGCTTCCCTCACAGCCTGTGTCTCAGCCTTCAAAGCTGCCTGGCCAAGCCCTGGTGCTCTCACATCTCTCCTCTCCCAGCCTTGTTATTCCCTCTTCCCGTCCCAGGAGCAGCACTGGGTTTGCTCCTCCCCTCTGCCCCATCCGGGCTGCGGGTGCTGCCGGCCTTGGCGCCGGCCGTGTCTGCCCTTTGCTCTCCCTGTCCCGACTGCTGCATCTCCATTCCTGCAGCAGGATGCCCTGTCCCTTCTGCTGCTGCACCCCAAATCCCCTCAGAGAGATACGGCTCTCCTTCTCCCACCTTGTTCCCATTGCTCTGCCGTTCGCTGATGTGGGGAATCGGTGCCATATTTTTTCTCGTAGACTGTGCCAGGCTGTTCCCTGCCTTTGCAGCTGCTTCCAGCCTGCTGCTGGTCAGCCAGCCTCTGTGCAGGGATGCACAGGAAGGAGCTGCCTGCATTCCTCCCTCCCTGAGCTTGGTCTTATGCTAGGGGGATGGGAAAAAAAGACTTGAGAAAACGGAAACAATGAGAGTGCAAAATCTCACTTTGGTTTTTCCAGCTCTGCCTGTTCGTATCCCCCAGGACTTACCCTTTGTATCGGATGGCAGCACTGGCCTGGGAGTCCCTGATCCTGTTTTGCAATTCTCCAGTGTCAACCAGCAGCTTGGGCCTTCCTGTAAGTGCCCCAGTGGTCACAGGGAAGGAATGTTCCCCCGGCCGCAGGGGGAAAGGTCACCACGGGCAAAGGGGACGCCAGGCAAGCGGCGTGCTGCTCCCGCCCCTTGCTGATGAGGGCAATTCTCATCAGCACAGAGACAAAAACAGGCTGGCTTATGGGGGAAATTGGAAAAAAAAAATGTTCTGGAGGTTAAATATTTTGGGCAAGGCCCTACTTCCTTTTGCAGGGCAGATCTGGAAGCAGATGCAATGCCCAGGCAAAGTCCAGGATGTGTGCACGTTTCATGGCTCTCTTAGCTGGAGGATGTTTGCTGCTGAATCCACTCCCAGAAACATCTGTGTGTCCCTTAAAGTGGTGCCTGGGACAGAGGTTTTGGCCAGTTGCTGCTGCTCAGAGCAGCTCTCGGGCTGAGCAGCTGAGCAGTGTTGTGGCTCTCTTCCCTTCCTCCCCCGTGCCTGCCAACAAACCTCTCCGCTGGATGCAACTCGGAAGGAAAGCTGTGAAAGCTGTGACTCGCGGTGGCCGCAGTGGGATTAACATCCAGCATTAAGGGCTTAACTCATCCCTGCCAGCCAGGCTTTCAAATAACTGCCATGCCTCTTCCTTCCACCCTGGAGCTTGTAGCTTTTTCAATCCTGTTCTTTACACCCTGTTTTCCAGGCTGCCTTTGCTAAGCTGGAGCTTGCTCCTGGCACTTTGTTTTTGAAGCCTGGCCTCTTTGCTGAAGCTCCTGGGGGGGCTGGTCACAGGGTGGGAGCAGAGCAAAGAAAGGAGGAGGAATTTCTAGGTTGGGCTTACAAACCTGAGTTTTTCAAAATTCCCAGCGTGTTAAAAAAAATGCAGAGCTAATCTGGCCCTTCGTCTCTAGGTTACGTTTGCCTCAGCCGAGGCTGAGCTCATGGAAAATTGCATCCTAGCTCCCGTGCTCCCTGCCAAGATTAGTAGGTTTAAAAACTAACCGATAACATCTTTGTAAACTTGGAGTCATTTCTTTAAAGCCTGCTGATCCTTCCAGCCTGGATTTTGGAGCTTTCCTAGAGATCCAAGAGAGCCAAACGATGGCATCTGCCCTGAAAAATCAACCACGAGCCTCACAGTGCTTTCAGTTATTCCCGAGGGAGGAAGGAGGCTGTTGTTGGCCAGGGCCCTGAGGGGTGTGTTGGGAGCCAGACACACAGCACACAGTGATACTCTGCGCGTAACTTATAATAATCACCGGTTTTATTTTTAAAAAATTACAATAGAAAAGTACCTTTAAACATATTTCCAAAAGCAGAGTAGACAATGTGGAAGCTTCTCTCCTCTCCACAAGACAAAGTACAGGAAATGGTTTGCTAAAAGAGTTAGTCCATTGCTTGGGAACGCTGGTATCGTTCCTCTAGAGCCGGTCTGAGGTTTGTCTTGGATTTGATCTCTTCTCACATCACTTTTATCACGCCCATTTTTTAACAGAAGCACCCAACAGGACAGTTTCTAATCATGAAAAACCCCATTTTTTCATCCCCCTGTCCCACCCCCATGGCCAGAATCTCAGCCATCTTATTTTGGCCCACCCACAGGACAAGAGGAAGGAGAAAGGAAAAGGTGATGATGTTTAATGAGGCCATGAACAGCTGGGAAAAACCGGCTATGGTGAGGCCCTGGGCAGCAGCTGAGCTCAGTGTTCCCTGCAGCTGGAGTGGAGATGGGGGAAAGGCAATGGAAGGGGAAGTTCTGCACCTTCCTTTGCAAGAAACTGAAACCTGATAGAGGGTTTGGGTCAGTTTGCTCTC
This sequence comes from Sterrhoptilus dennistouni, assembly GCA_013397095.1. NCBI lineage: Eukaryota > Metazoa > Chordata > Aves > Passeriformes > Zosteropidae > Sterrhoptilus > Sterrhoptilus dennistouni. Next base: position 1,085,821 of record VWZU01005591.1, on the reverse strand, counting down.
TTCTTTTTCCAAATTCTGCCTGGAGCAAGGAGAAGGAGAATAGTATGTCAAGCAGTCTCTCTGCTGGTACTCTTATCTCTGTAAAGGATGTTGGCAGCCTCCGTTCTCGTCTTTGCACATGGAAACATGGGAATGCCACGCAGGGAGCAGCTGGACCAGCGTAACATTGGCACTAAAACCACAGGCCAGGCCAGCACTTCAGCATAATGGGAAGCCCCTCAGGACTCATGTCCAACCTCGAGGAAGCTGACAAACCAAGGATTTGTTGGTATGTTTTTTCATACAGCAGTTTACGTTGCCCATAACAGCTTGGAGCAGTCATGGCAGGAGGAGGAGGAGGAGGAGGAG
>VWZU01005591.1:1073393-1085467 GCA_013397095.1 Sterrhoptilus dennistouni | reverse complement strand
AGGAGGAGGAGGCAAATTGTCACCTTGCTACATGTGTGGGCTGTCTGCCCATCCCTGATCCGAGCTGTTGTACCCCACGGAAGCGTTAGCACAGCAGCTATGAGCACAGCCCCTAGGTAAATAAAAAACACGGGAAAATAGTTCCTGATTGTCCTGCCTGCTCGTCATTTGGTGCAACTGGGAAGAAAACAGTAATACTGTAGTGTCTGCAGACGCCAACACAGCCAGAGCACAATTCCTGTGCCAGAGGGAGCACAATTCCTACAAACCCGCATTGTGTGTGTCGACATCCTCACACTGTGAACATCATGCCTTCAACATGCAGCTGACGGGGCCGGGGGATAGTAAGACTCTTCTTTACACACCTCGAAAGTCAAGCACAAAACCTGTGGTCTGACCAGGTGTAAGACTGTCCTCTTGAGGAGCTTTGGTACAAAAATACTTGCTCTTTTGGTTTTTTTTCTTTTTCTTTGTTTTTCCTTTTTCTTTTTTTTTTCTTTTTTTTCTTTTTTTTTTTTGTAGTCTGCTTTCCTATGGTTCCATTTGAAAAGCCTTTTTGAACACTACAACGCCTGTCAAACCATGCTTTCGGGGGTAACACACTCTTCCTTACAAATATACAGTGTAAAAGAGGAAAATATTATTACTAGGTATGTTTTTCTTTTTTTCTTCTAGGAGAGCAGATGTGTGATAGAGGCTGTGGGAAAGTCTTGGAGGAATCCAAACTTGTGTGAGGTTTTTTTTCAAGCCTGAAACAACAAAGAGAGGTGTTTAAAAAAAGCAGCTGTGATGGAGGAAAAAGGGCTGTGGTTAATCTGTCTTCCTTCATGGAAGGAAGGAAGCAAGGTAGGGGAGAGAGAGGCTTGTTTTGGAAATTTGTGTCAGGACCATGCTCTAAGGACAGTTGTTTAGCAGGGAAAGGCAAGGGGGAAATGACTGCAGGGAGAGACCGTAGCATCCCAGGCATAAAGAACCTCACTGATCCCACTTTGTTTCTCCCACTGGCTGTTGTCCCCTGGATTTGAACTGGGAAGCTGGGAGTTAAGTTTGAGTTGCATTTTGCACTTAAGAGGGATTTGGTCTCTGTTGATCCAAGGCAGGAAGCAAGGACGGAGATGAGATTAGCGGGGGTAATTCAAAGCCGAGAGGCATTCCTTGGCTGTGGAAACTCTCACCCCAGATAACAGTGATAAAGGTGGGAATGGCAGAGCCATGGTTCTGCAGGGCAGTAGCTGGAGCAGCCCCAGGGTCGTCCCAACCTCAGGGCCTATTCCCTCAGGAACATTGTGTTGACTCCTGCTCACCAAAGCAGCCAAGCCCGCAGGGTTGCATCCTTACCAGCACACTGAGGTCCTGTGGAGAGCACATCAACCCAGTAGCCACCTTGGAAGACTCCATTAATACCCACAAGACTGACTGTAGGCCACCATCACACACCTGAGACCTGTGGGAGGGCAGAGCACAGAGTGAGGGACGCTGGTGCTGGGGCCTGAGATCAGTTTGCTGTGGGGAAAGGTGATTTCACAGTGACCGGAGCCGGCACTTCCTGAGGGGACAGCTCACAGCTTAGTGTGGCCAAAGGTGGGGCTTGGCGATCTCAGACGTCTTTTCCAACCTAACTGATTCCTGAATTAGCCCTGCCGTGATGGGCTCCAGGCAGCAAATACAGACAGATGCAGGCAGGACAGCCAGGCCCTCAGCCAAGCCCTCAGTGGGCTGTGCCCTTCCCAGCTGGAGAAGCCTGGAAGGGAAACAGGAGGAGGTCCCTGACCATCCTCACCACCCACTGTGGCTCTTGGGCTGGTGCTTCGAGGGATTCACTCATCTCTCCTTCCCAAATATGTCCCTGCTTACATTTTATCTGGGAACATTGGCATGCTGCATATTTTGAAAGAACCATTGGTTCCCAAAACCTCGCTACTCCCTATTTTTATCTGCTGGGCCTAAAATAGCCAGTAAATTCTTTATGGATCCAAGTCTGGGGCTGGCTGCAGCCAGGGCTGGGGCTCCTGCCCTCCCAGCTGAGTGACCTCGTGGCCGGAGCACAGGGCTGCAGATGCCAGGCAGATGGGCAGAGCAGTCACATGGGCAGCTGATGCCAGAGCTTTGGATCCACTGGCATTTCTCCACAGGTGGGTGTGGAAGCAGGAGGCTTCCCAGCAGGGATAGTTCCCAGCTAGGATGGTCCAGGCAGGCTGGGATTGCAGGGTAGGCACTGCTCAGTGTCCACCAAGGCTCTTTTCCCTCTCCCACTTGAGTCCCCTTTATTTATTTATTCACAAAGGCCAAAGTTATTTGCAGAGCATATCTTGCAAGGCTTTTTCCATCCTAAGAGGTCCCAGATGGAATGGGATCCATCCCTCCCTCTTGCTGGGCAGCTTGGCAATGCTGTGCTTCTTGTTTTGGCAGCCCCACCACCCCAGGCTGCCTGGACAGTTTTCCTTAAGGTTTTATGAGGTGATTGTGTCAGGGCTGCCTTTTCCATCACAACACCTCCCTCTGGCTTGGTGCCTTTCCATCCTGCCCCAGGGCACATGGGAAAGTGTTGAGGTGAATTGTGGCACGGACATCCCCTTCTGGGGACAAGAGGGCAACTGGACTTCGGGTGTGTGCTGAAGAGTGGCCACTCACCCTGAGCTGCTGGAGACCCCGGGAGTGGCAGTGGGGGAAGCTCAGGGTGAAGGTGGAAGTGGTCCCCAGCCAGCACAGAAGGATGGGAGCACTCACCCGGCATTCAGCAGAACTGACGGGACTTCCAGCCCTGAGAACCAGCCTCGGAGGGAGGGAGCCAGCGCATCTGCAAAGACAGGAGGGACACAAGATGAGAGGGGGGTGGCTGCCCATCCTGGCAAGATCAGGCTGCATCCAGGCTCCCTTTTCCTGGCTTTTCCCAGGTGCAGGACAGAGGGAGGTTGGAACACCTGCAGTACAGCCATTCCAGCTCCAATCCCAACAGTAACACTGAGGCTGAGCACAACCCCTGGCATCGCTGCTTCCAGCAGGATGGATCTGGGACAGCAGCACCACGGTCGCACTGAGCAGGAGTGAGCTCATCCTTCTTTGCTTCTGCAAAGCCCAGTTGAAACAGGGCAGAAAACAGATGCCAAAATTTGGCGTGCAGTCACTCAGTGCTCTGCCAGATAACTCCAAGCCAGCCCCACCATCCATCCTGCAGTCCCTGGTCCTGCCTCTGTCTGCAGGATCCAGCAAAGCAGCTCCAGTTTGAACGGTGGCACCAGTCTCCAACACCCCCCCACCAAACCCACAACACTGGCAGCTGCACAGGAGGATGGGAAGGTGTCACCAGCACCCTCCCCACCAAGCTGATATCTCACATCAGATAATATTGCTTCTGTGTAACATCAGGTCTTGGCCTGGGTTTTCCCAAGGGACCCTCAGAGCTTCCGTACGCCTCTGTTTCCTTGGCTGTGCGCTTCCCTGAGCAGGGCAGGTGCTGCCTGTTTGCAGTTATTTGACAAGGCAAGTACGTAGCTGCAATAATATTTACCAACGCTCTTCCTATGAACAGCACGGCCCAAAAAGCTGGAGTTTCATCCAAAGGCTGCACATGGTTTACACACAGCACTTTTCCTCAGCCTCCTGCTCAAAAACCAGCTTCTGGCTGCTCCAGCTCCCAGTGATGGTGGCTCTGGATAACCTGGCTCAATCCTGGCAGGCCAAGGCCAAAAGCCTTTCAGATGCAGTTTATCTGGCAAATCTATCTCCATGTGCTTGTTACCTCCTGTTCATCACTGAGCAGGAGCCGGCAGGAAGGAGCAAAAGCCAGGATGATGTCCAGCATGGATGCTGAGGAGCATCCCTCTTTTTCCCCTTGAGGCAGGGATCCTTTTCCAGCATCCCCATGATGCTGCAAGGCTGGCACTGTAAAGAAATTCTCTTCCTCTCCCATTTCCACTTCTTCTCCTCTTTCCCCCGCTCCTCTCCCAGGCGGATGGTTAATTTTTAACAACCACATGCTGCCATCCGGGGCCACCAGCAGTGGCAACCGGCAGAAAGCACTTGTGACGAGGCAGCACCTTGTCAATAAAAGATGGATCCTCCATTTGCGCTTCATTTCCCTCTCCCCCCGTGTGCAAGCTGCTTGGCTTCACACCCCATGAACAGCAAGTCACATCCCATCGATGCTCCAGGAGCAGCCAGGGGTTCTGCAGCCCTTATCCCACATTGGTAGCTGGATGGGTGGTGCGGTACCAGGAGCCATGGGGATGGTCCAGACCCTGAGAGCATCCCCAGTCCTCCCTCCTCCCTCCCCACCTGCCCCAGGTACCAGTGAAAGCAGGAAGGCACAGAGAAGTGTGTGGGGAAAGACAGGACCCCTGCCAGCATTCAGCTCCGTTTGGGAGCCTTCCCTAAATCTCAGGGAGCGGGGAGTGAGTGCCTGTCAGCCGGGCAGAGTTAGTGGTGCGGCAAGCACCGAAGGGAAGGGGCTCTGGGGTGGGCGGGGGGAGCAGTGGAGGCGGATGGGTCGGAATTACCTGGGCGTGCAGCGAAGCGGGATAGGTGAAAGCAGGAGGAGGTAGAGCAGGTGCTAATTCCGCTGGGTACAGAGGGTACGGCCCCCACACTTCAGGGCTACTGGGGTAAAGTGCAGGCACTGTGAGCTCATCTGCAAGAGAAGAAGAGGCAGAGTTAATGGTGACCACAGGGCTGCGACCCTCGCTGCATCCTTCCTTCTCCCCTTGAGGCAGGAGCAGAGCTGGCCCCAGAAAAGTGGAGGTGCTGAGAGCCGACTGGCAAAGCCAACACAGAATTCACCCACTGGGATAACACGGGGTGAGCAATGCTACGGGGCTGGGGGCATCACTCAGGGAGCCAGGGCTGAGCTCATTGTCTCCAAGAGGTTTAATAATCCCAGGGATTCAGCAGAGGAGAGTGTGCAGCTCATGCCTGTGTGCAACAGCAAGGTGAGGAGCCGGCATTTGCATGAGAACAGACACAGAATCAGAAACAGGCATGGAGAACTCATGGCAGGACGCTGACCAGGTCTCTCTGAAACCTCATCCTGCTCCCAGGCACCATGGCAGGCTGGCTGTCACCTGTCCCAGGTCCTCTCCAGCACGAGCAGCTGCCCTTGGGAACCCCCAGCACATGCGAGCACGCAGCAAGCAGGTACCAGCACTTCCAATCGGACCTGGTATTCCCCTTCACCACCCACTCATGGTATCCCTGCTGCTTCCAGCCCCTGGCGCCTGCCAACCCAAGCCCTGCTGGCAGTGCAGGGGGTACTCACAGGGCTCCCGGGCGATGAACTGAGGTACGGCGGTGGGGAGAGGGGTGCTGGGATTTGGGGTGCCCACCAGCTTGTTCTTGGCCATCTTGGTGTTGGCCTTGGCGAACTCCAGCCGTAGCGTCTGGGGGATCTCGGGGTCAAAGCGGATGCCCTGCAGGAGGGAAGGAGGCGTGGCGGGTGGGTGAGCACTGCCGCGTGCCGGCCCCGCAGCAAAAATAACTCCCCGTTATTTATGGGTTTTTTCGACTTCCAGCCCTGAAATGAGCTAATTTGCCGGGCCCCGAGGCGGCTCACATTCCTCCAGCATCTTTAGCATCGGCACCATATTTGGCAGTCGGCATCCCACAAGGCCAAGCTCTTATCCAGAGGGATTAGTGGAGCCAAAAAAAAAAGTTTTGTGTTGAAAATTAAGACAAGGAAAAAAACAACCCTAAACCAAAATGCAGGGAGAGCTAGGGAGGAATTGGAGAACCAGCTCCACACAGTTCTGCCTGTGACTATTTTCAGGTAACTTCACAAGCTGGTAAAAGAAAGTGAAATTTGCATTTTTTCTTTTGCAAACTTAGTTGAGATTTTTCCTGCTGAACAAACAGGAGAGGCTGGGAATGCTGTTTCTCACTTGTATCTAAAGCTCGAGTCCTGAGGGCTCAAGCCCTCCTGGATGGCCCTGAGAAAGGTGAGAGGGATGCAGACCCCCAGGAGAGAGGATGAATCTGAGAAACAGTGATGGGATTGCCTGGAGGGCTGAGGATGCCATGGGGCTGGCTGGCATGGGAGGTGCACATCCTTGGGCTAGTGGAATTCATAGAGTATCTAGGGACAGGGGAGAATGGGGAAATGGAGTGGCTGGGCCAGACACACTCACGTTCAGCGCATTCTTCGCTGCCTCCGCCTCGGAGCGGCTGTCGAAGCTGACAAAGCCCACGGGCTGTGGAGGAAGGACAGGAGTCATCAGTCAGGGGAGCAGAGAGGGGAGCCCCTCACCCCAGGGAATGGTGGGATGGTTGCATGCTGTATGGAGCAGCTCCTACCTGCTTGGAGGTGAGTTTGATGAGAGACCCTTCGTACCCCTGCAAGGAAAGGATTAAAAAGGGTGTTTGGTGGAGATCCCCACGATTAAATAACAATAACTGAATAAACTGTCTGAATTAGACTTCAGTGAGTTCCTAGATCCCAGGAAGTGGTTTGGGGCCATGGCACTGGGGCAGAGGCCAGCCCCATGCCTTCAGCCTCCCTTTCCCTCCCTAGTTTGGTACCTTAAAGGGTCTGAAGAGCAGGTAAAGTTCCCGGGGCTTGATGTCCAGAGGCAACCCACTGACAAAGAGTGTTCTCACCTGGAAAAGAAGAAAGGGAGTTCCTGGGGACCCTCTCTCATCCCTAACTTGGGGATACACCACACTTCCCACAGCCAGAGGGACAATGCCAGCCCGAGGGGAACCTCCTGGGCAGACAAAAGCCTTCAGCCATGCTTGAGTGATGCTGAATTTTTGGGAGGGGTGTCCCCATCCTTCACGCCACAGAGGAAGCTGCTAAGGCACCATGGAAAGGCAACAGAGACCTGTCTTCACCCCACCAGCTCTGTCCAGGATAAAGAGCTCATAGAATCCCAGCACCTTCCTACCCCGGTCTGGCAAACAGGATTTCTCTGTCATCCCCAGGGGATCCCGGCCTCCACAGACAATGCCTATTGTCTCAGTTTAATTGTAACAGCTCATTAAGGGCTGGGAGAAGCAAACACCAACTCTTCCTCCTGGAGGAAAGGCCTTGGTTTAGAGGGGGCTGGATTTAAGCAGCTTGTCCCTGGTTTGTAAAAGTCATCTTTTAAGGGGATTTAACCCTTTTTGAGTGGATCTAATTTTTTTCATGGTACAGCATCCTCAAAGCTGTGATGTTTGGCAGAAATCCTGCTCCCACCATGCTGAGGGGGGATGTGGAGCTCCTCAGGGATGGGCAAAGCCGTGCTGGGATGGTTTTGCTTTACAATCAGCTTGTAACCGGGAGAGCAGTGTGGGAAACTGAACCTGCTGTTTCTCTTCTCATCCCCAAAATCTCATCCTAATAGTCTGCGCTGGAGAAGGGGGAAACCTCGATGTATTTTATTTAGTTTTTTTGGACAGGCACCCTGCCTGCCCCATTCCCTGGGAAAGAAACATGGGAAACAGCCAGAAACAGCCAGTCCAGGCCTATTCTTTTGCTGACATTTCTTCTTTCTCTTGCAGATAAGCTATCTCCCCCATCTCCCAGCCTGGGAGCAGCAAACATTCCTGCTTTGTGGAACAAAACCTCTGGCTGACCTATATCTATTAAATAACAAAAGGTACTCAGCTGTTTGCACACAGCCCTTGTGTCAACAGCCCTGGTGATACCCATCCTGGCATTATCCCTGTGGGTACCAGCATCCAGGCTGGATGAGATCAGCAGAGAAGGGATGTCCTCACCCCTTCCTGAGCCAGGGCTGCAGGCAGGCACAGCCTGGTAGCCTGTCCTCTCTACTGGGACCGTCCTCCAGAGTGCCTTAGGGGACCCCTGCCAGCTTTCTGGCTGTCCCCTGAGACCAGGGAGTGATGGAGCATCCCACAGTGTTGAGTGGAGACACTGCCCAAATTTCTCCTGGCAGGGGCTAGGGAGGGATTCACCTGGAGGATCTCCCCTTGTGTCCACGAAATTCAACGTAAAGAAAGCACACTTTTCCTTTCCTCAGGTTAAAAAAAAAAAAAAAAAAGTTCCTTTCAGAGCACAGCTGCTGTCCAGGGAATCGGTTCTCCAGACTCATCCTCCCACCAAACTTACTAAACCCACCAGATGGGTTTACATCCCGAGCAGGCCGAGCATACCTGCACGGTGTCCCCTGTCTCCCTCATTCCTTGGAGCCATCCCTGGCTTCCTGCCTCTCCTCTCCCTGGGGAGCTTCAGGAAAAACTGGGGATATTGGCCGCAGCTCCGGTGGGAGGGACTGGGGGCAGAGGGGGAACCCGCTGCCAGTTTGCCACACCCCTGAAATCCAATCTGTACGTGCCCAAGCCTGCCAGACCATTTATCCCCAACGCCGCATGGGAGAGAGACGGAGATGAAAGATCTCAAGGAACCCTCCGAAATTCAGCCCCACAGAGGAAGGGCTTCTCTTCTCTAATGACTTTGTTTTCTTTGCAAGTTCAAACGCGGGTCGGCCAAGTTTGAATCTGTAAAATTATACAGCGGCAAGAGGGAGAAGGGCTCCAAAGGATCCCCCAGCTGGATTCCAGCCCCAAAGGGGGTTTTGGGGCCCAGGGCAGGGGATGGATATGAGTTCTTGGGTGCTCCCCATCTGCAAATATACCCAGCCCCAGGGATGTTTGAGTAGGTCCTACATAAACAGCATCCTTTCACTGGGTAATGAGCAGGTGGGACTGCCAGAGCAAGGGAACCTCCTTGAGGATAATCCCAGCAGGCTGGACAGATATCCTTTTGCCAAAGGAAAGACTCTAGACAGAAATATTACTCCTGCCCTTAAATGGAAGGGGAGCTTTGGCCCACAGGGAGCTGCTCCAGGTTTTTCTGTGCTGAGAGATCCCAGGGATTCAGTCCTCATCCTCTACCAGAAACACTCCCAGGGCAAAATCCTTCCCTGAAGCAGGAAAAAAAAGCACCTTATCAGAGAAACTGCCAGGCAGCAAGCACATATATGTTCTTCCATAGGGAAGAATTACTCCTGGGAGGTGGATCAGGCATGGCTCTCAAGGATGTCACGGGATAGGGCCAGGCTGACAGCTCTCAGCAAGGATTAAAGGGCGCTGGAGCATGGGATTCCCCCAGCCTAAACCCCACGGTTTTTCTGGACAGCCTGAGCTGTTTCATTTCAGTTCTGCTGTATGAACATCTTTCAGTTTCTTTTTGTGGAGCATTTCCCCGTCTCTCCTTCTTCCTAAAATTTGGGGTAAAACTAAACATTTTTTTAAAGTCAGTGCCGATGTTTGCTCCAAGAGGAGCTCAAAGGTGACCACCTTGACTTCCTTCCAAGGGGATGGCAGCTATGGGACTGCTCCAAGTCCCTTTCCACAGTCCTCCTGTGCTCCTGCTGCTGCACCCCACAGCTCCCAGATTTGCCAGGGCTGCTGGATCCTACCTGTGTTACCTCACTCCTAGTATGTCCCCTCCTGGCTTTTGTTCTCCCTGCAGGAAGTCTGCTCTTCATCTCTGCTACTCTGCTCTTCCTTGGAAATCATTTCCATCCCACTTCCGGCCTGTCCCTCTCACCTTTGCATCCCACCATCCCATTCTGTTGTCCCTGAAATCCTGTGTCTCATCTTGGGCCAGTTTAAGGGATGCTGGAAGGGTCTGTGGATATTTGCTGGGATGGTCAGGGCTGAGGACATGCAAGGAGAGGCAAAGGTCTGGGCCAGGAGGTGACTGGGTTCTGCAGAGCATGGATCAAGGATGACCCCAGCATGGAGAGCTCTGTAATGGAGCACCAGCAGCCCTCCTCCTCCTCTTCCTCAGATGAAGCTACAAGCCAAGCTTTTCTCCTGAGGGTAAGGAGGCACCAGGGAGGCATTTCCTTGGCTTGGACCCCCATCAGATGGCAGTGCCCTGCCGGCACGGCCCCAGTCCCTTGCCCTGCCCTGCCCTGCCCAAACCACCCCCGTAAACGTTAACAAGCCGTGGGGAGGCGGAGAGGCGTCCGGGTGATTCATCCACGAGGCATTTAATCGCCTCCTTCAGCCCAGCTCCCGTCCCTCGTCCGTCCGTGCGCCCCTTCCAGCGGGGCTCGCTTTAATTCTCCACCAGCCGATTATCCGCTCGACTGCCCGCCGCCGGGGAGGCACCGGATCCCGGCGGGAGCGGGAGGGCGATGGCACGGGGCTGCCATTGAGCCGTGGAGCAGAACAGGGCGAGCAGGGCTTCCCCTCCCTCCCCTTCCCGGCAAAGCGGGGTGCATTCCCGCCCCGCCGGGATTAGTCCTGGCATAAATAGTGTCTTGGCTAATGGAGCATCTTCCTCGGCTGGGTTTAGATTCCCAGGCTGTGTGTACGCATGCCTTCAGCCCGCAAAACTCCCCGACATAAACAAGGCTGAGGCCGGGGGATGCCGGCTCCTCCGCCCGGGGGATGCGGGAGGACCGGGATAAATCTCTATCCTCGCCACCCGTGGCCGCTTCTCTGGAAAATCACGGTTCTTACGTCCGGTGAAGGACGGGAGGAGATGAACAGCCCTTGGGGAAAAGCGAGTCCAGAGCTGCCGGGGCTGGAACGAGGAAGCGGCAGAGGAAAAGGCAGTGAGCAGCCAAGGGAGCAGATGGGGGATTGCAACAGAGCGGAGGAGCGGCGGGATCAGGCGAGGGTCACACACGTCCCTGTCCCGCCCGGAGCTCGCTCCCAAGCCCTCTGGACCCCACGCTTCGAGGAGGAAAGGAAGCAGGAGCGCGGGGGGATGCAACACAGAGGCCACGGGTGCGAATTTTATCCACTCGCTGGGCACATTTCCACTAGAAACCATCCCTAGGGTCCCCTCCCCATGGCACGGTTCCCTCGGGAGGAGAGATCTAGCATGGGATGGGGACGAGGGCCACGAGCCGGCCTCTCCGCAGCCACTCCGCTACCAAATAAGGCCTCCGCCGAGCCTTTTACATGCCGTTCTCGCCCGGCCGAAGTGACGTGACCGCCTTCCCAAATTGTTCTGGCTCCTCCGTGGGGAAAGCCCCTGGCCCACAGCTCCCCTGCACGGGGGGGTCCTTCCCGGGGAGACAGACGAGAGGGACGGGGAGGCCACCGGGGCTGCCAAGAGCAGGCAGGGGAAACGGGGATGAAGTGGGGGCTTTTCCCACCTGGCAGCACCCTGGCTGACCTCCCCGGGGTGGGGGCTACTTCTCCCTCTTTTCTAAGGGAAGAGGAGGCTGGAAGGCAAGCCCTGGGAGGAGGGAGGCGAGGCACAGTAGCTGGGCAACCCCCTTTCCCTGCGCTTGTGCAAATAGACAGCACCGGCTCCTCCAGCCTGGGCTGGAAACGGTCCTGCAGGGAAAATACCTGCCTGGCACCGGAGGAGCACGGCTTGCTTGCAGGTGTGAGTGGGCATCACCCTCCTCATGTGTCCGCGGCTCTGTGCGTGTCCCTGGCACCTCCCAGCCGTCCTCTCCGGGTGTTCCCTATTCCCCGCACCACCGGGTCAGGGGCTCCCCAGGGAGCAGCAGTGCAGCAGCCAGCCCCAGGCCCTCCGGATCCTACCGGGAGCAGAGCGAGGGCTGTCCTGTGCCAGCACAGTACAGGCCCTGCTTTTGGAAAAGGCAACAGGCCTCTCCATGGATGTCACACACTGCCGTGCCCAACAGGGGCACAGCCGCCGCATCATCCTCCCACAGACCCCGCAAGGCCACCAGTGGGAAAAACTCCCCGTTATTTAGGAAACTTCAGGAAGCTTGAAGCCACAACCACCCCTGGAATAAGCAAATGAAGGCAGGCGACATCGAGCAATGGAGCTGCGGTGATTGATCCCAGCGCTGGCCACCAACCAGGGAGCCCAGCAGGGACCTGCTGGAGCAGCCCAGCCGGGTGGAGGGTGAGGAGGAAGAGGAGTTCTCAGGAATCTTCCCGCTCTCACCCTCACAAAGTCCAAATTCCCATCTCAAGGTCACGAGCAAAACCAGGAACTTTCCGGCTGGAATGAAGAAAACCAGCTCTCCCCGTGGCGGGGTGTGGGGTTGGTCTCCCGTGGGAATTGGGAGCGTTTCGGACATTTTTGGGGCGAGATCCATGGGAAGGAGATGCGCGGCCGCTGGATGCACGGTACCTACGGGCACCGGCAGCACCGGGCACCGGCAGCGGGACCAGGGGGAGCCTGATTTATCCCCCAC
>VWZU01005591.1:1056289-1066693 GCA_013397095.1 Sterrhoptilus dennistouni | reverse complement strand
GGTGCGGGCTCCCCGGGGCAGACGCGGAGGCTCCGACCGGCACCGTGTGCTGGGGCGGCCCCGGGGGCGGCTGTGGGCGCTGCCCCCGCCCTCCCCGTGACATGGAAGCGTGACAGGAAGAGTTCCACCAGGAGAAGAGCCCATTCCATGAGTTCCTAATTATTTATTTTCACTTTTCACACTTAAACCATCAAGAACAGGGCATTGTTATCTCCTGCGGCGGCGGGATTTGGTCCCAAGCTGCAGCTCACCGTCAGTGCAGACCACAGGGAGGAAAAACTGGGTTCTTCCCTAAACACCAGCTCTGTCTGCATCCCAGGGGATGTGGGCTGAGAAGGAATATCTGCTCTCAAGGGGAGTGCAGGGTGCATGGGGAGGCTGGGCAGGTTTGGGGGCCAGGGGTCTCACTGCAGCAGTTGGATCTCTGTCTATCCCGGTTTGCTTCCCTCTCATCAATTCCCCAGGCAGGACCAGCGAAGGGCACTTTAGCTGCCTCTTCTCCTCTTCCTAGGCTGGTCTTAGGACCTTAGAAGATGCTAGCATGTTGAATTTTCATTTTACCAGGGACAAAGGGAAAGCTGCACTGTAGGGAGACCCCACAGAGCTCTACAGAGCTCCCAGCAGAAATCTGAGATAGAGTTGCAAAGCCAGAGATCCCAAGGATAACAGCCTTCCCAGCAGCACCAGCACATTTGGTGTGCCGACATCCAAAAAAAGGTATGTCTCCTTCCTCAGGATCAGATACTGTCCCAAGTACACAGAGCGTTCCACTCACGGGGTGCACGGAATTCTTTTTCTCCTTTTGTCATTCGTGCTGCTCCCGGCATCCCTCACAGATCCCGAGGCTTCACGGCCACCCATCCCTATTTTCCCGAGTTAATGATTGAAACCGGTTGGATTTCTGAGGCGTTGGCGCCCAGGCCCCCCGGCGGCAGGCCAAGGATGCTTTGCCCTCTGGGATTAATCATTGTCCCTGCCTCCATAAAAACGCCGGGATGGGACTCCCGGTGCCGCTTCCCGGCAGGAGGAGGGGAGGCAGCTCCAACATGAGGGCAGCTCTGGCCCTGCTGCTGTTCTTGGCTGCTGCAGAGGCGATACACCGAGGTAAGGGCGTGATCCTGGGGCTTCGCTGGCCCCCGCTGTGAGGGGCAGGGGGCTGGGGCCTCAGTCCCAGTGGTTTTCGGTGGCCTCCCCTCTCCAGCCTGCAGCCAAACTGCTGGGCAGGACCAGAGAGGAAAGGGGAGGGGTGGGATGATGGTTTGGTATCCAGGAGGCCACTTTGGGGTGATGCTGGAGGAGGCGGGAGGGGGAGAGGACAGAGCTGCAGGGATCGGCTCCTTCTCTTTCTAAAGGGAAATAGGATTTCCTGACCCCCCTGACAAGCACCATTCCTCTGTAAACCTCGCCCCTTGATGGAAACGATGCTCTGCCGCCCTTTGCTGCCTTCTCAGCTCCACAGGGAATCACCCACCTGCCAAAGAGCACCTAAAACTCGCCTCTCCCACACGGCTTTATACAAGTGAACAGAAATGCCACAAGTTGGGACCGATAGCCAACGCTCCTGCCAGGAAAGGGACCTGCCTTTTCCTTGGCTTCCCCTTTTTTGGCAACCCCCTGCTTTCACCCTACCCTTCCATTCCCAAAGGAGTGATATGACCCAAACCCCTGGATTTTGTGGAGGTGACCCTGCCCCACACTGTAATCCCAGGAAACACCAATATCAGTGTTTACCCTGCTGGTGCCAAAGTCTGATCCCACAGAGTCTGGTAACACAAATCGATCCCATTTTTTCCAGGGATGACAGCATTGCTGGGAATGTTTTCACTGCTGGCTGCTCCGTGGACCTGGCCCCAGAGCTCCCAGCCCTTCCAGAAAAACCAACCCCACATATTCCATACTCAATGCAGTGAAAAAAAATTAACCAACCTCAAGTGGATAAAGCGGCGTGTGGTGTGGTTGGCAGAGCTTTTCTTGTTCCCTACTCACAATTCCTCCTTCTCCTGCACTTTCAGGGAAGGCTTATGTCCGGGAGAAAGTCTGCCAGGAGTACAGGATGCTGGGAAAGGAGAACTTCCGAACCCTGTACGTACCTCCTGCTGCTGGTGCCCTCCCAGCACGCTTGACACCTGGGCCAAGAACGGGAAACAGTAAATAGAAATCTTGGAAAAGGGAAAATGCAATTCAACCCCTGGACTCTGCTTTCAGCAGGAGGAAAGTTTGATTCGTTACTGAATTCCTCAAAACCAATTAAGTACCTAAATAATTAAGAATTCTCTCATAGCTGACATACAGTCCCCTGTAAGTGGCAGCCCCCAGACTGGAAGCTGTTCCAATTCTTTCCTGGCTGTTTTCCAAGGAATATGATGTTATTTCTCGCAGCACCACAGCCAACACCGTTAAACCCATTTGGGCAGAACGTGCTGTAACGTGATTTCTGACTGAAGAGAAAGGCTCACCTGGCTCTCCCTGTCCTTGCCCCCTGCCCCCAGGACCATCATTGCCAACAGCCGGAAATATTCCAATGGCACCTTCGAGGAGATCGGCCACCTCGTCCGGGAAATGGTCTCCCTGGCCGAGACGTGCTGCGCCGACGGGGCTGACCCCTCCTGCTACGAAGCCGGGGTGAGACTGACCAAAACCGGGTAACGGGCCCCAAACCGGGGCTGGGCTGGGCGGGGGCGGCCGTAACCTCCTCTCCCTCCCGCAGTCCACGGCGCTGTCGGTCAAATCCTGCAGCGCGGACTCGCCGTTCCCGGCGCATCCCGGCACGGCAGAGTGCTGCTCCCACCAGGGGCTGGAGAGGAAGCTGTGCCTGGCCGCCCTGCGGCACCCGCCCCAGCCGCTGCCCCGGTACATCCAGCCCTCCGACAGGGAGCTCTGCCAGGCCTTCCGGCAGGATCCCAGGGAATTCGCCGATAGGTGAGCCGGGGTGGGGGGGATAGCATCCCGCTGAGCCCGGGTGGGTGATGGCATCGGCCGGTGCTGTGAGCTGACACCTTGAGGTGATACCTGGAGAGGGCTCCCATCCCTGGACAGCCTTAACGCCTCCAAACCCCACCTATGGTCCCTTGATCCCAAGGCACTGGGTCTCCTTATTCCATCTCTGCCGCAGGTTTCTTTATGAGTACTCCAGCAGCTACAACCAGGCTCCCCTGCCTGTGCTCCTGGGCTCCACCAGGACCTTCCTCTCCATGGTCTCCACCTGCTGCATCTCCTCTGCACCCACTGCCTGCTTCCTGAAGGAGGTGAGACCCTTTGGAGCACTGGGCTCACCCCCGTCCTCACTCCCCAGGGAGCCGGGCAAGCACCGTGCTAATGGCCTTGGGAAGAGGAGGACATTTCCATTCTCTTTTTGTGGCAGAAACTGGAGAGGAAAACCCTCTCCCTGCTCACCCTGACGTCAAACCAGATTTGCTCCCGCTTCTCAGCATACGGGAAGGACGAAGTCAGCTTCAGGTACAGAGGGAAATGGCCTCTCCATCCCAGGGCTGGGAGAGGGTTCCTCTCTGCTGCTGTGGGCAGGCAGCATTCAGAAACACAAGTTTTAATTCTGGTGTAAATCCCTGGAGGTGCTCCATGCACAGCACTGGTGCAGAGCGAGCCCTGCACTCCCCATTCCCTCCCTCCTACACCCCTGCTTGGAGCTGTTCCCTGGGAAGGGGGATCCAAGCCCCCTGAGCCCCATACACCCTGTGCTCCCCAGCTACCTGGCCTCTCTGGCTCAGAAGGTTCCCACTGCTCCCTTCGAGGACCTTCTCCCCCTGGCCGAGGACGCTGCCGAGCTGTCTGCCCAGTGCTGTGACTCAATGGCTGAGGACTGCATGCAGAAGAAGGTAGGGGAGGCTGGAGCCCATCCCAGACCAGCCCCTGAGTCCCAGCAGGAGCTCAGGGAGCCGAGGGGACCTACACATCCCCCATTCCCTCTCTGCAGCTGTCGGAGCACACGGGCAAAGTCTGCACCGTGCTGTCGGCCCGGGATGGGCGCTTTGCCGACTGCTGCACTGGGAAAAACCCCATGGAAAACCATTTCTGCATCCTGGCCATGCCCCCAGCAGCAGCTCCCAAGCTGCCAGAGGCGTCAGAGCCCACCAACAAGGAGCTGTGTGCCAAGGACGGGGCTCTCCATGCCACCAGGTGAGTGGCACCCACGGCAGCCAGGGTGCAGTCATGGAATGAAACCATTTAAGTTGGACAAGACCCCAAATGTCATTGAGCCCAACCATTTCCTGAGCCTGTTACGTGCTTAGGTTTTATAGGGATAACCAGGGGATCATCCCCAATTCCCTCAGGGGGATTTGTGCCACCAGGCAGCCCAAGGGGCTGCACAAAGATGCCAAAGCCGGGCCCCATCCCATTCTGAGCAGCATCCCTGATGAAAACTGGTGTGACCACCTGTTTCCCACTCCAGGTTCCTGTTTGAGCTGGCACGGAGGCAGCCCAGCCTCCCTGACGCCGTCCTCACCAAGCTCTATGACTTGTCTGGGAAACTTCGGGGGGAATGCTGCTCCACCAAGGACCCCTCCGCCTGCTTGGACAGCAAGGTGAGTGGTGTGGGGGCTCCGGGGGTTCATCCCATTCCCCCTGATCCCAGTGCCACCCAAATCTCCACAGAGGCTTTTCCCAGCCTGGTAACTCCCACCTTGTGCCCCCAGCGCAAGCGGATGGTAGCAGAGCTACTCCCCTTCCTGGAAAAGGCCAGCCGGCTCTGCGGGCAGTACAACGAGCTGCCTTTCCTTGAGTTCAAGAAGAGGTAAGCCTTTGCCTTCCCTCCACAAAAAAAACCCAAAAAAACCCAAAAAACCAAAAACAAACAAACAAACAAACAAACAAAAAAAAAACCCAAACAAACAACAACAAAAAAAACCCCCACCTGGATCACTGGATGCAATCAGAATTAATCCAAAATGTCGAGGACGCGAAACGGAGCCATCCACGCGTGCATTCCCCACCCCCCTCCCCAAAAACCGTGTGGGTCCGGAATGCCACGGATCCCGCTGTAACCTCGCTCCTCACTCCTCAGGCTGCGGGAGAGCCTGGCGCAGGCGGAGCCCGAGGCCAGCCCGGCGCGGCTGGAGCAGCTCCTGGAGCAGCGAGTGTCCTTCGCCTCCACCTGCTGCCTCCCGGGCGCTCCCCCGCTCCTCTGCGCTGCCAAGGTACGGCCGCGGCCCCTCCTGCCGCCCCCTGTGCCGCTCAGGGGCCGGACCCCGCACCGGGGCTGCCCCTCGGCTCTTCCCTCCTTCCCCAGGTGAACTCGGAGCTGGCGGAGGTGTGCAAGGAGTCCTGCCTGCTGGGATAGCGGCCCGGCGCCGGCAGCAGGGATGGCTGCTCCAGGCGTGCCGGGATGGAGGGGGAGCCTGTGGACACGCAGGAATGCGGGACGTGGGAAAGGAGCGTCAGGGAGCTGGGCTGGAGGTCGTCCGTCAGATAGAACGTGTCACCGCAGATCCCCGCCACCCTTGTATTGCTGCAGCCAAAATAAAGACGAGAAAAGTGCCCTCACTGCTGCTGGAAAGACGGTGGGGAGGGTGGGAAAGGGGCGCAGCTGAGCCTCCACGGGCAGGAAGAGGTCCCAGCTCTGATCCTGGGAGTTAAAGCTCTAAAAGATAAGCAAAACCGGGGAAAACACTCATGAAATGCCCCCAAAGATAGCACTCTGTGGGTATTGGGGTATTCAGCTACCTGGAAGCAGCAGCTCATCACCTGAGAGGGGGACCCTGGGCACCCCCACCTGCCCAGTTGAGCCCTCCCCAGCACGGGTGGGCTTTTGTGGGTGCTGCAGGTGTAGAAGCCTCGGGTTGGGATGCAGGACGATGGCAAACTCAGCCCAGAACATGACAGGAGAATTCCTCTGAGCCCAAATGTGGCGGCTTTGTGTACATTGAGTACAGCAAGGGAAGAAGATAAGGACACTTGGGTGTGCAGAGATGAACCAAAGCGATAAAACAGAGCCCAAACCAAGAAGAACTCCCTGTTCAAGCTGGGTTGTCCCTTTTCTGGGGAACATTGGCAGCCCATGGATCACTGCTGAGTTTCCCTGTAGCGTGAAAAACACCATGGATTTGGCTGGCATGGTCCCTGTCCATCTCCTGCCACAGCCCCTCTTATTTTGGGGTACAGAACTAGACAGAAAGGATAACTTGGTTTTAGTTTGGGTTTTTGTTGTTACTATTCTCCAAGGATCCCACTGACCTGGGACTGGACCTGCTGCACTGGAGCAGCAAAACCACTGCTGCCAAGGCACGGGATGCACCCACCACCCTCATGTTACAGCCTGCCTTTGGCATTAATTTCCCAAAATATTAATTTCCCATTTTTTCTAATTATTTCTAATTCTGTCCAATTAATAAGCTGGGTTTCACCTTGTTCTGTTGGGGTGAGCGAGCCACACCTCATTCCTGTAGTCAGGTTCTCATCCTTCACACTGCAGATGAGCAGGGTAAGGGCTAATAATTACAGTGACCTTCTGGGATTCCAAGGAAAACTGATGGAGAAATGCCATTAAGCAGCCAAGGACATCTCTGCCAGATGACACCATTGCTGCTATGGGGGGAAAAGCCACCCAAAAATACTCAACTGCTGTTCAAAACAACACAAATCTTCATCATCCTCTTACTAAAACCACCAGATTCCTTGGAATGTTCGGGCTGCTCCTGCCTGATGCCAGCCAGCATCACCTCCCCGGGATGGCTTCCATCCCATCCTTGCCAGCCTGGGCATAAACCAGTTGGCTTTTCCACTCTGTGTTGTACCAGGGATTTTTTTTTTTAATTTTTTTTTTTTTTAATAATCTTATTTTCCAACTCTCTTTCCTCCTGCCCTCAGCACCATGACACACACAAGGTTGATTCACCTCCTGCCTTTTCATCTCACAACCTCTGTAATCCATTCCCAAAGATGTAAAGGAAGAAGCAAAGCTCCTGACTTAGTTGTGTGAGGTTTTTTAAAGCCCCAGCCGTGTTGCTCAGCACATCTTCTCCCCAGGGACTCATCAGGTTAAAGCAGGAATTCAGTGGCAGTGCAGGAATTCCAGGGGGGCATCACTTCATTACAACCAGGGAATGTAGGGCTGCCATGGGAAAAGCCCAGTGAGAATTACTCGAGGCACTGAAAACCCAGCACTGAATAAACCAGTTCCAGCATTTACCTGGCCAGTGCTCCATGAAGCATTATAAAAAGAATGAAATTGTTCGTTGTATCCACCTCTGAGACTTGCAGGGCTGCTGATTTCCCAGTGCCTGCTTTTCCCAGCCATTTTGGGGCAGCAGCATCCCAGCCATCAGCTTCAACCACCCCCAAAAACAGACAGACAAACAAACAAACAAACAAAAAACAGCCAGAAGGGCTCATACCTCCTTTTCATTTTATTTGTCTCCCAGATTAGGTACAGCACATTCCCAAAAGGAACAGCAAGGATTTTTCTCTTGGCTTCAGTCCCCACAGGCAGGCCCTGGGGATAGACAGCCATTTATGTGGGGGGGATCAGCTCACAGGTGCTGCTGGTGCCACTCAGCTCACGCCAGGGCTCCCAGCAGCTGCGTGGAATCCAGAATCCATCTCCCCATCCCAGACCCTGGTGAAGCAGGTGCCAAAAAAAATGTCCCTTGGGATCTCAAGACCTTGTTCCTTGCCTGGGCACTGGGATGAGGCTTCCACAGCCACAGGGCATTGCTCGGGCACCAGCACTTCCCGAGGGACTGGCACCACCGGGGTGGCCATCAGCCCTGGAATACAGCTGGAATCACTGTCTCACCGGCGAGGCTGCAGGAACTGATGCAGATCCCCGGGGTGGCCTCTGCTCTCACCGTGGCACGGTTTGAGCTGAAAAAGGTGTTTGGTCACAGCAGAGCTTCACACAGCTCCAGAGCCGCCCCCAAATCCCGCTGCCAGCTCCAGCTCCCAGGCACCCACCTGGGCAGGAACAGAAGGCTGGACATCAGTGCAAACCAGTTTCCCCAGGAGCTGTTCCCGCACTCACCAGTTCGAGGGCATTCTCTCTCTGGCAAAGCCGGTGCCAGGCTGGAGGGGTCTGTCCTGCTCCTGCAGAGAGCTGGGCAGAGGAGCCCAGCCCGTGTCCGTGCCGGGAGAACGGAGCCGGGGGCAGGAGGGGTCACCCCCTCCCCCGGGAGGCTCCAGCCCCACCTGCTCCCAGTCTCCCCAGTACGGGCCGGCAAACGGGGCCGCAGAGCCCCCAGGGCCGGTCACCGGCCACGCTTCCAGCGGGAGCCGGTCCCGTGGTGGGTATTGGGAGCTGCCGGGGCTCCACCGCGCCCCATGTCCCGCGGTGCAGCGTGGGGACACCAGGGACATCCAGCCCAATCCTGGGATGCTGCTGCTGCTGCCCCCCCGGAGAGTCCGTGCCTAAACCCGCTGTCAGAGCCACGGGGATCCCGGCGGGCCCGCACCGAGGGGAGGGGAACAGACCATCACCCGCGGCTGCCCGGGCAGGGTCCAGACCGCAGCTCCGGGCAGCGCCTGCCGGGCACCGGAGCCAGCAGCAAGGGGAGACGGGAGCCCACGGCCCCGGTACGGCCAGTTCTGCCCCGGTTCACACCTGTTTTCTACCCCTTTTGCCCAGTTTCCCTCACCCCGGGACACCGAGACTCCCTCGGCTCTCTCCCGCCGGCCGCCGGGAGCCGGGAGGGCGCTCAGGGACGCTGAGCTCGGCTCGGTCCCTACGGAGAGGCGCCGCGGCGGGAATGGGAGCAGCTCCAGCACATCCCTCATGCCGCCCGGAACGACACCCCGAGCCCGGCAGAGCCCCTTGGAGCCGGGACCGGGAATGGGACCGGGATGGAGGTGGCAGCTTTGTGGCGCCCTCGCGTGGCCAGCGCGGGTATGGCCCTGCCCCCAGCTCAGTGTCGCCGTCTGGCGGCCGCGGCGCGGCAGCGCAGCCCCTGCCCCAAGGACATCGGCGACACGGGGACACCTTTCCGTCACCCCTTTATTCAAGCCGCTGCACGTTCTATCCCTCGCCCGTGGAGCCAGCCGCTGCTGCCGTCCGGGACCCGCCCGCAGGTACCGGGAGCTCCTGCGGAGAGAGCGGAGCCCGTCGGCCTCGGCACCCACCCCAATGCGGGGCTCCGGTCACACCGGCTCGGTCGCCCCCCCCCGCTCCCCTGCACCTTCACGCGATGCCCGTTTCCCGCACATCTTCGCTTCCGGAAGGTGAATCCTTGTTTAACGTTTCCATCTCTTCTGCCTTTCTCTTCCTTCGCTGCTTCCGACAGTGGCTTGACAGGGAGGAAAAATCGTAAAAAGTCAAACAAAAATAAAAGAGGCAGGAGGGGACATGGCAGTGATGCTCCTCCCTCTCCCTCGGCTTTTACGCTGCAGAAGATCCATATGGGAAAACACCTGGTTCCCAGCCCCAAAGGAATGTCCCAGGCACCTCCCAACAGCTGCAGGACCATGTTCCACCAGCCTGGGACACCCCAATTCAACCTGCCTGGAGCCAGGGGAGCTGGGCAGGATTTGCTCCCTCTTTCTTTCCTCTTCCCTTCCCGCCCCGTTCCCCCACGTACTGACTGCAGAGGCAGATGCCGACGACGAGGATGATGAGGGTGACGATGGCGGCGATCAGGGAGATGATGACGATCTGGCCCTGGTCCCCTCGCAGGTAGAACAGATCCACCCTCTCGCAGCGAGCCCCGGTGTAGCCTCGCTCGCACCTGGGAGGCACAGGGGAGGCACAGGGCAGTCCCACGCTGCTCTCCCGGGGAGGACGAGCACAGCATCCCACCCCGTGCCGCCGTGTCCCCACCGGGGGTGACTTACACACAAGCCGGTGCCTGCTCGGCCACCAGGAAGCGGCACCTCCCTTTGACACAGTAATGCTGGAACTCCTCCGGGCACCGGGAGAAGTGGCTCTGCCGCCGCAGCTGCGTCCCGTTCCCTGGGGGTGACAAAGGACGAAGAATTTCCCCAGGGGGGTGACAGTTTTGCCCCGAGGCAGCGGCACCCCTGAGCTCCAGCCAGCCGGGGTGTCCTTGGCTGCGCAGCCCAGGGACGCCCCAGGGAGGAAACACCTGCTCATCCACCATCCCGGCCCGCTCTCCCGCTCCCTTCCAAGGCCTCCGGCTCCCCCGAGCGCTCTCACAGCACCTCCTCACCTGTGCATCCCCTGGCCGTGCCGCAGCTCAGCCCCTCCGTGCCGTGCCCGGCCGTGACATTGGTGTCGGCGCCCACGCAGCTGAAGAGCGCCAGGTCTGGAAAGGAGCGGGGGCAGCTCAGAGGGGGAGCCCCGGGCACCCCGCCACGGGCACAGGGAGGGCACTGGCAGCGGGTTCTGCAGCTGCGCCCGCCGCCCCCCTGCGCCGGCAGCATCAGCTTCTCCCCAGGCCGGGAGAAGGGGAAGCCGGTCCCCGCCCGCTGCCTCCACCCACCAACGCCCCGGACCGGGGGGCT
>VWZU01005591.1:1033280-1049531 GCA_013397095.1 Sterrhoptilus dennistouni | reverse complement strand
ATATATGTATATGTATATATATATATATATCACTTGGGAGAAAACACAAAGCACAATTTAAATATGCTTCAAGCTAATTCTTCTGGACTAAATGACAGAGAGGACGTCACTGGCCAGGAGTAAAATAAGTCTGGGCTTTGCCTGGCCACGTAATGAAACAACAGCGTCTCGCACAAGGAAGTTTTTATCCTGCTATTACTCCTTACTCTGGATGTAAATTGAAACCTGCTTTGCTTTCCTGACGTGGTGGCCAGCCCCGAGCCCACTCTCCCCTTCAGCAATTCCCTCTGTGGCCCAGCTGAGACATTTTTAAGTACCTTTTAGAAGCAGCTCTTGGCTTTTAAAGTTCTGAGTGCTTCCTCCTGGAGACTGGGGTGAAAGAGCTGCTTTTTGGGCTCTCAGAGGCTGTGTTGAGCTGCCACTGAGGAGGCAAATCTTTAGGCACTCTGCTCCGCCCTGTAAGCTGAAGGACAGGGGAGTTGGGTAATTACCCCCTCTCCCAGCCCAAATGAGCAATCAGCCTCTAACACCAAAGGATGTTCTAAAATTCCTCTGCCGGCTGCTTCTCCCCCTGGGAGGGGCTGGAATGGGGCTGATGTGTGTTGGAAGCTGCACCTAGAAGCACTAATTAACAGCCAGCCAGGGAAATTACGGAACTGGGGAGTTGCCTACCTGGGCAGAGCTGCTTCTTGCAAAACTGCTGGCTGGCTCCAGAGCCATGAAAAACTCTCATGACGTGTCCCAAGCAGGTAGATCCATCTGCCAGCTCCCAGCCCAAGGAGACAAAAAAGAGCATCCCCTCCCATGGGATCCCTAATTCCCCTTCTCACAGCATAACACCTGTTTGCATGTTTCAAGAATATAACTTGAAATACTTCGTGTATTTTTTAATTTAAACAGGGGAAACATCATTTTAGAAAGAGCTGGTGCTGACAGCTACTGCTTTCCACCCTAGGTCCTCATCAGATACAGGCTGACCACTAGCCAGAGGGTTTTGTCACTCTCAGGAGGAAAAAAACCCCCTAAAAATTCCTCTTCACCTTCTCTTCTGCTATAATTTCATTGCAGCATCAGGATCAAGGGCTTCATGAGCTGAATAATTAAGCATCATTCAGCTTTGGGGGGGAAACACTTTTCTTTGGGTGGAGTATGCGTTTGTTGTGCCACCAGAAGTCCCCACTTCTGGGTTTGGATCATGGGGCCTGGGAAGAACTTGGACACCCACCCCAGGCAAGGAAGGAGGGGAAATATGTTATCCCATATTTCTTAGGGATAACAAGGCAAGAGTCCCCTATTTTCAGCTGGGAAGAGTGGGGACTGCAGGGTGGTGGAGCTTTCCTCCTGCTTCCTCAAGGGGAGTCTGCCTCCAAAAGCATTCCTCAGGGTCTGGAGTGAGCCAGGCCTCCACATTAGCTCCTTCCTCTCACAAAACAGCCTGCGGAAGAACAGCTGCTGCTCCCCAGCCAGGGAGGACCTCGCTTCCAATCTCTCTTTGCCAGATTCCCAAAGCTCCCTCCGCTTTTATTTCTCCACACGGATTTTGCTCTTCCCTTTTGTGAGGGGCAGGCTGTGCAGCTCCGAGAGGAGCTGGTGGATTCCCATGGGCTGGCTCAGCAGCAGCCCCTTCCTCAGGGAGGGACACTCCTGGGGTGTCCTGGCCAGCTGCAGGGTTGGGACAGAGGCTGGGGGTGCTGAGGGACACCCGGGCACAGCACACGGATTTCTATTGGTGCAGCTGCTTCTCTGAGCTGCAGAAAAAGCTTCAGAGCAATTAGACCCAAACCACTTAACGACCCTGCAGCAGAATAAAACGAGTCATGCAGGAAGCCAGCTCGGCTTGCCAGTAAATCAGAGCAACTGCAGATTTATTGGATCTGATGGCCTTGGCTCCTTTGCACGGGCAGGGAATAGCTTTGCCTTTTACCTGTTGGTGTTTTCTGGCCTCTGGTTTTGTCCCTTGGTTTCTTCCTTCCCTCAGAACAGGTTTCACACCATCGCCAGCAGCCCCTGGCACTGAAAACAGAGGAGATAGAGCAGGAAAGAACAGAGCAGCACATCAGCCAGGGGTGCTGCTGCCAGCATTGGGGGTCACCAGAATTCACATGCAGTTCTGGAGCTTTGCTGCACATCCCAAGCTAGAGGTACCCTCAGGAGTCACCATTTCCCATCACTAATCCAGCTGTGTGTTCCCTCTGTGATGGCATGAAAAACTTGGTGAGTGTGAGACACAGCTTAGAGCCTGCAGAACTGCTCCCAGACCTCCCCATCATCCGTATTTCTTAGGGATAACAAGGCAAGAGTCCCCAGCAGTGCCCCAGAAAAAGAAAGACACAAGTTAAAGGCCCAAACCAACCACCACATCCTCTGTGTTCCTTCCCCCACATCAGCACAGGGCTCAACCACAACCCTGTGCACTGCAGATGGGGCCTCCAGGGCCAGGGAGAAGTGAACATCCCCAAAGCCCAAACTGCATGGTGACAGGGGAGGTGAGGGAGTGCAGAGCTGAACAGCTGGAAAAACTCGTTGAACCCAAAGCAAAAACCAGTTTGGCTTAGTCCTATCTACTTTAAAGGAGAGCTTTTGCCATCCACAGCTAGATGCTGCTGGTTTTATAGCAAAGAAATACAATGAAAATTATACCTGAGCATTAATGAGGGGGAGGGGAGCTACCAAAACCCAGCACAGGTTATGGGAATCCCCAGCCACAGAAACCAAAGCTGAGCCAACAAGGTCATGAGCAGGAAATCCTTACTTATATTTAAATATAGATTGTTTTATTGCTCTGCATCACTTAACCTGGTCAATAAACCAAGGCACACTCAGGGGAGTCAGGGCTGTTCTGTCATTACTATTTGGTGAGGAGCAGCTAATACAGGCCTGGCAAAAGGTCTCTTTTTGGTCACTGTTGTGATTAAAGACTGAGGTGCCTACGGAGTTTGGCTTTGAAGAGTAGTGATGCTTATGTATGGTCTTGGTTACTTGTGGTTTTTGGGTGTTTGCCTCCAAACCAGCTGCTAAAGTGGCAGAGAAAGTGGCATCCAAGCTGTGCTGAGTGCATCCAGCAGCTCTCCTTGTTTTCTTCCTGTCCTTGTGTTTCTTGTTCAGAGCATGTGGCAAGACTCCTTGTGTACAGTCAGGGCCTGCTGCCGGCAGGCAGAACAAATAACATCCCTGTTAGGGAAGCTTCCATTACCCCTTTGGCCTTGGCTGCTGGAGGAGCATCCCTGGCTGCAGCTGGGGCTTGGATGCTTTAGTTAATTTGGGCTGAGGTCATGCAGCTCTCCTGTGGCTGTGGCAGAGGCGATGAGCTCCCAAGTGAAGCTTGTTAAAAGCTCCATCTCTGCCTTATCAGCGGCTGTTTGTTTGCTGCTCTCATCTGATGTCATTCACTTGGGCTCGGAGATGTTCTCTGGTGGCTTTTATGCTGCCTTTCAGCTGGCAGAGCAATTTAGGATTTGCTGCAATGGTTTTTTTTTTGGAGTACCTGGGAAGTGTGTCCTGGAGAGGCTCCCAGCCCAGGTCAAGCAGCTCTTCCCCAAGTGGAGCATGAGCACTGCTCAGCTCCTGTAGGGCAAGACCTGCCCCCTGTTGTGGCTTGCAGGAGCCAGGAGAGCAGCATGGCAGTAGGAGACAGAGAGAATTCATCAGGCTCATTCCTCAGGGTGGCATGTGGTTAGGGTTGATATTCCCCAAGAGCAGGATATTTGAATGACATGGCTTTGGCTTCTTCTTTCCTTGGCTGTTTTCTGTATTCCTGGTGACAAAAAATCTAGGAAAAGGACTTTCCAAAGCTCCTGTGGGGCTCTGGAGTGTGACACTACTGCTTTCCTAGGTAGTTACCTCATGCTGGCAGTCCCCTGCCTCGCTCTGTGCTAAATTCCAGCAGGGTGGTCAACTGCCTTAAGGGAATTAGATGAGCAAATTCCTCAGGGCTGAGCTATGCTCGGCATCCTCTGGGAGCTCACATCCCTCAGCCCCTCTGACAGCCTGTGACGGAGGTGTTTTTAGCCTTTCAAGTCATGTGGCCCTGGGTGAAGTGTTGTAGCTTCATCCCCTGTTTTGTCGCTCGTTCCAGGGCGCTGCTCTGCTCCCCGCTCTCAGCAGCAGCTCCTGCAGACCAGGTCTTGAGGAAACAAAGAAAAGCTCTGCCTTGCCTTTTGTTTTCCTTTGGATTTTCCCTTTCAGATGCATTGGTAAGAGGACTCCCCCTCTGTGGGACAGGTTGCCCATGGGCTGGGTGCAGTGATGTGGATGGGGACACGTGGGGCACCAGCCAAGGGGGCCTTCAGCCCGCTCCTTTCTGTCCCTTAATCCTAACTCCATTCAGAAGCAGCCTGCATTGCCTCTAGGATGGTGGCTGGGGTTTTCTGGGGTTATCTCCTCTGGGCGAGAGCCCAAGGGCAGTGGCTGGGTCCCCGATCCCCTCTGGAGCTGATGGTTTGGAGGAGGAAGGGGGAAGCACTGGCACAGGCAGAGGCAGGGAAGACCAGGGCTGAGCTGAGCAGTGCCTTTGGTCGTGCTCACTCTCCTGGGAAGAGTCCCTGTGGCCTGTGACCTCCTTGGCCGGGAGAGCTCAGCCAGCAGCCAAAGATTGTTCCTGCCTCCAGTTCTGGCTCAGCCTCTGAATTTATACCCCTTAGATATTATCAGAAAGTTCCTGACTCATCCAGGCCAGCAGCACTGCCAGCTTCCTCGGCTCCCGACTGGTTTGCCTCCAAAGTTCAGGCAGATCATGGGAGCTCTGCTGACCCCAGGCACTTTGGGATGTCAGGGTGGCTTTGCAGGGAGATGGAAAACTGCCTGAGAGACTGGGAGCATCTGCATTTGCAGAGGTGACAAAATTCCGAGGTGCTCCCGGCCTTGCCGGAAGGATCCTACTGTGCTTGATTGGCTTGTTGGGCTGCAGATGCTGCCTGGTACCTGCTGGAGAAATCTGAAAGGTCCAGGTGTGTTGTGGCAAGGGTTAGTGAAACAGGGATGGATTCTGAACCTTGGTGTGAAGGATGCTTGGTTTCCCCCTGCTGCTGTGGTGGCCAGATGGTTTATCCAGCAAACAGATTCCAGCTTGTCATTCCTCTCCTCCTCCCTGTCCTATGGTTTGTGTCCTCAGCCTGAGGAGGATGAACGCTCAGAGGCATCTCCAGGTGCTTGTCCTCAGGAGAGAGGAGCAGCCATGGCCTCAGTCCCACCTCCAAGACCCCTTTGCTTGGGAAATGGGGTCCTTCACTGGGTATCCACAGAACCAAAAAAATACGTTTTGGCTGGATTAATGAGTCCCTGCTCACCAGTGCCAGATCCCATTGTTTCTACACAGGCACTGAATGTTTCTGTCCTCCCCACTCAGGATTAGTTCATTGCAGCTGGAGTGAGTTCCTGCTCTTCACAGTGCTGGGCTCGGGATTCTCTGGAGGGGTAAATAAGTGAATAGATGGAATAAAAATGCCTCCCGATGTCATGCAGTGTTGACATGCTCTTCCCTCATCCCAACCACACTGAGTGCTGGACCAGTGCTGAGTTCAGCCCTAGAAAGGGGGGGGAAAGCCCCAGAAGTCAGCTGGTGGGGACAGAGGGAGAAATTACTCATCTTCACGCTAAGAAATGGAGACAAATGAATGAATGCACAAGGAAATGGGGGGAGAGGAGAAAGAGGAGTCTTGTGTTATCATTCCCAGCTGCACAGTGGCTGCTGTGAGGAGGAGCTTCTTCCCCTGCTGCTGGGAGGAGACGCTGGGAGGATGGAGGGGGTGACTGGGGACGGGAGTATTGCAAACTGGGGGGGGGGCTGATTTTTTATTTATTTATTTAATTGTTATTATTTATGGGGCCAGGACCACTGGTCTGGTTTAAACCTCACTTCTAGGTCCACAGCTGTATTTCCCCTCTCTTTATTTCAGACGGCTCTCACGATTTTAAACCCCAAACTTCTTTCCAGCTTAATTCCCAAGCCCTTTAGTGCTCTCCCGAACACGATCTGGCCCCCAAGGATTGCCCTGTCATTAACATTTCTTTGTCTTACCCCTAGGACTGGGCGATGACTCCCCAGAATCACATCTCATCCCCATCCGCCCCCCGTTCCTCTGGGGGGGTGTCCCGGTGAAACCGGACTCCAGGGATGCCGATGTCCCCACGCCAGCCCCGGGCCAGCCCTCGCCGTCCTCGTCCACGGGACCTTCCGGAGATGAGACGTCCTCCAGGCCCCCGGAGGGGGATGGCCACAATGCCACCGCCGCTGTGGCAGCGCTGTCCCCTGCTCCTGTCTCTGTCACCGTGAGCTCCACGGCCACAACTGAGGGTCCCTCCAGCCCCAGCTCGGTGCCCTCCAGCTCGGAGGCAGCCCCGGCTCTCCGGACAGCAGACACTGCCAGCCTGGCGAGGAGCACGGTGGATTTGGGGGCGGCTCCCAGCCCCACAGACGCAGCTGCACCTTCACCTCCCTCTTCCCCTCCCACCAGCGTCCCCCCATCACCTCCCGGGGTGGCCTTGTCCCCCACACCCGTCCTCGTGAGCCCTGGCCCCACCCAGCCACCGCTGCCGCCCAAGGATGTCCCTTCCCTGGGGACACTGGCCGTGGCATCGAGCCTGGCCATGGAGCCGACATCCCCCCCAGTGACTGTGACGAGCCCCACGGAAGGCGAGGCCGCGGCGTCCGAGAAAACCACGGGAGTGACCATGGAGGAGGTGCCGCGGGCGCTGAGCGCAGGTGAGCCCCGCTGCTCCCCGCGGGCACACAGGGATACAGCAGGGTCAGCCTCAGACAGGAGGGGCAGACCCCCAGGTTGGAAGGGAAGAGGTGGTCAGCTTCCTGAGAGCGTCATTCTGCAGAATTCCTGGAGGAGCCCGTGTCATCTGATCTGCTGGCAGAGACCAGGACTGGTAGATAACAAATCCCGGTTGCCTGGAGATGTGACTAAAATCCTCAGTTCTAAATTTGACTCAAAACACTTAAGGATGAGAGGAAACAAATGGTTGGATGGTGGGTGCAGCCTGAGTTAGGATGATGTAGGTTATAATTTTCCCTCCTGGAGACCTCAGGAAGCTGACATGAGCTTCTCCCTGACCCCTTGTGCAAACACAGGTAGCTTAAAAATGTTCCATACAGCTGGAAAAGGGGAGATCTGGAGCATTTTCTAGCCTTGCCTCAGCACTAAAGGCTGCCTAGTGCTGGGAGGAGCATCAGAGAGTGAGTCCAGGGTGCCCAAGCAAGGCCCAGCAGCGTTTCATCCTACACATCCCTGCTCTGCATTTATGGGAAGGGGATCATTGCAGAAATAGAGGGGGGCCCAGCATCCTCTTTGGGAAGTGGTGAGGGACTATTCCCCTGACCAGTGATGGCTGGTGAACTGGGTGAACTGGGAGCAGCTGGGGTGTGGGATGTGTGCCATGGAGCCGGGCTGAGCCGTGCCCTTTCTGATGTTGCATCCACAGGGAGCATTGTGGCCATAACCGTGACGGTCATCGTGGTGGTGGTGCTGGTGTTCGGGACAGCCGCATACCTCAAGATCAGGTGAGGCTGGTTTTGGGGCACTTTCTCACTCCTAGGACTGGCCCCCCTCCCTGAGGCTCCCTGCAGACCCCTCTCATCATCACAAGGATGATGCAAAGTCCCAGGAGGACGCTGTCCCCAAGCATGGCAGGGCAATGTGCAGCCTCTGGTGCCCTGTTTCTTACCACTCCTGTACTGGAAAGCAAAGCTTCCATCCCTCCTTTTAGAATAGCCTTGCCCACATGCCAGAGATGCTGCTCAGCATAGTCATAACCAGTAATTATCCCTTGGGAAATTTGCTGCCGTGGGTCTCGCTGTCACTGGGACAATAAACAGCAGCAGAGCCCAGTGCTGAGCATCCCTAATGAAGCTTTGCTGACAGCCGAGATGAGCAAAGGTCTTGTTTTAATTCCCTGCCCTGTCCAGGCTCATTCATCGGGCGCAAAATTCAGCCTGGGCTCTTCCTCACTTCTCCTAGTCCTTCCTTTTAAAATATGCCAAAGCTTGACCTAGGGAGCCCTTGCATTAATATTTCTTCATCCCATGGCAAAATAACTGATAAATCCTCCAAGTAATCCTCCAATCCTTCCCCTGGCAGGCACTCCTCCTATGGAAGGCTTTTGGACGACCATGACTACGGCTCCTGGGGCAACTACAACAACCCTCTCTATGATGATTCCTAGCAGGGATGAAGAGAAAACCCCAAAAACCCTTAATTTATAAGCGCTTCTGCAGCAGAGCATCCGCTGTCGAGGAGATGCCGGGCACGGAGCCCCTGCCTCAGGCAGAATCACCACGGGTCTGGTGGATGGCAGGAACTGGAGGGTGGGTGTGCAGTGCTGACAATAAACCTGAATTTTGGCCTTTGAGCGGAAAACCAGGTCCTGGGGCAGGTCAGCCACTCGTTGTAGACAAGGGAACCCAAATTCCCCAGGAGGAAGGGCTGGGGATGTCAAAGGAGAGGATGGAGGTACAGCCAGTGCTGTGGCATCCTTTGAAATGCTGCTGCTCTGATTTGGGGGGGGGAGTGGGGGGGGCTGCTGAGCCAGAGCCAGCAGTGTGCCAGGGTCTCCTGTGCTTTCACATGTCCCTTTCCCTAAAATCACTTCCCTGCATTGCCCTGCTGTGAAATCCTTTGCCTCGTCTCACCAGGAACCACGAACAGTTGCGGAGCTGCTCAGTCACTGCTCCCTTTCTTTTCCTACAGGTGCTTCCATGCAGAGGTTCCTGATTAATTTTTTTTCCATTTAATTGTGGGGGGTTTGGTCCCAAAAGCAGCCCAGGAGCCCACAGGAAGATGCACTGACCATCCATTTTACACATGTGGCTGCTTGCTCCACAGCTTTGTTTCCATTCCTCAAAAAACTTGGCTGCTAAAATACAGCGGAGTGTTCTTTTAATCCCCAATTTGTGTCCACTTTTCAGTGTGGGAAGGCTGGGGGTGGCTGATGGCAGAGCTGGTTTGGGAAGGGGATGCTCAGCTGCTTCTCCCTCTGCCTAAATTCCAGAAATTTGGTGGGAAAGCAAAGCCCACAGTCTGCGTGACCTTAATAAACAAACCAGCGCTAAATAGTGCTGCAAACTCATGGCACTGGTGGTGCAGGCTTGGGAACAGGCTCTGCTGTTCACCCTCCCTCCTCAGTGGAGCATCCCTTGAAACATCAAAGCTTGGGGCATTTCCATGATTGCTTCCTGTGAGAGATGCATCATCTTTGGATTTCCATGGAGGGAGTGTAAGGAATGCGGCCGGCGCCACAACAGGCACCTTGAAAGGTCGGGAGAGATGAGGGCAGCTCCTCTTCCCAAAAGGAAGTGCAATCACTGTGCATTTTCCTTTTCCTCCTGAGCCTTTCTCAGCCTGTTCAGGGGTCTGTCCTTTCAGCTCTTCTGTATGTTCCTCAACCTCTTTTTAGTTCAAACTTGGTGAAAACAAGAAAATAAACCTGTGAATGGTTGTTGCACCTCCCAACCACAGCCAGCCTGGAAAACTGTTGGGACTGGAAGCATACACAAGGCAGCACAGGCTCTGAAGGTGCTTAGGATGAGCAAAATTTCTGTTCACCTTTTTGGCACCCAAGAAGCAGCAAATTAGGCTACCTTGGCTAAGAAAAACCACAAACTGAGATTAAAAACCACCACCCTTCTTCTCTGGAAATAAATTGGGTGTTGTGCTGCTGCTAAACTAATAAAGGGAGAGGAAAAGCCATCACTTTCACTTGAAAGTATATAACCCCAAGGGAATAAATTCCTTTTTCATGCAGGAGGACAGGAATGGGGCATCAGTTTCCCTGCTCAGCCCTGTGCCTGGATCCTCAAAATGAACTGCTCTCTCTTCCTACAATGGAAGGAAGAAGCTGTACATATTTTTGGGTATATCCCAGGGTAAAAACAGTTTCCTTGCTTCTTTGGGATCAGACACCATCCTCAGGGCCTTTATTCCCAATGCAGCTGTCCTGGGACATGGATGATATGGATGTGGATGATGTGTTTCCAGCTGCAGGACTGTTTGCCAGCACGAGCCAAGACACAGGGCAGCCTAGAGAATAACAGATGGTTTAGGCAAGAGGAAAAAGCACTTTAGTTTGGGGGGTAATGCCCTCAGAGGGTGGATGCCTGCGCTCTAGGCAATGGCTTCAAACACCCCTCTCACATTCCCATCTCAGACCCTCTGGATTATGGAGGGGTTTCTGTCCCACACAAGTATAGCAGGGGAAAAAGGACACACCGTAAAAAAGGCCTTTTCCCTTCTCTTTTTAAAAACAATGGGGTTAACCCTGCTATCAGCTTGTTTCATTTGCAAAACCAGCAAACCCCCATTTTTCCCAAAGGCTCCCCCTATTTTGGCTCAATTCCACCTTCCCCCAACTTCCTCATCTCCTCTCCCCCCCTTTCTCTGCGTTTCATCTCAGAGATATTTGATTTCTATAGGAATGAAGCAGTTGGGGCAGCTCCGTGCGGAGCATCCCCTTCCCCATTCCCCAACCCCGCGGGCAACGGCGCCGGGAATGACGCAATCCCGCCCCGGGTCTCCCGCCTTGCCCTCGCCGCAGAGCCGCCGGCTGCTTTATCACCGCTCCCAGACTCCCTCTGGCCTCCCTAATTATGCTCCTGTTTGGCTCGTTTGTGAATATTCCCATATATCATCCCTGTTTCCAAGCGTCGTCTCCTCAGAGTCCCGGTGAAATTACCGGGGTAGAGCAGCAATGAGCAGCTCCTGGTTGCAGCCTCCCGGCTGCTTCTTGGGCACAGGAATGCACTCGGGTGTTAGAAGCCAGCTCCAGCTGGGACCCTGAAAGAGCAAATCCAAGGAAACCGCCCCGTTCCCGGCGCGGAGGTCCCGGCACAGCCCTGGGCTGAGTTTGGCTCTGCAGAGACGGATGCTCGGCTGCCCCTCTGAGGTATAAATAGCACCACACCAGGAGCCTCTCCCTCGCTGCGTTCCTTCCAGCTGGAAATTTAAAAACAGATGGTTTCTCTGCAGCTGGGAAGGGGCGATACATCAGCCCCAGCCCCGGGAAAGCCACAGGAGAGGCTGGGATCAGGCTCAGCACTGAACATCCCCCACTTCCATCCCAAATGACGTTACTGGAGCAAGGCAAAACCACACCGGAGGCATCAAACCAGCCCAAAACTGGGGATCCCTGCTCCTCACAGCTCCTGAGCCACTGTCCTGCAGCTTCCCATGGGATGGAGGGCTCAGCTGAGCCCCCCAGTCCTGCATTGCTCCACTTGCTGCCTTCCTGAGCTCCACATTCCGCGGCAGGCCCTGGCTCTATTAATAGCTCCGTGACCTTGTGTGTGGCTGCAGTCCCTGCGCCTGCTGGAACTACACATTCTTCCCACAAAGCAGCAAAAAACCCCATCTGCTCCTGATCCTGGCCTAGATGGGTGAGCAAGGCAGGATTCCGGGTGCCAGGGAGTGCAGGAGCTTCCCAACAGCTCCAGTGGCCAAGTGGGTGAGCTCTGGCTGGGGCAGCTGCTGCTTCCATCCCAGCTGATCCATCCCAGGATCACCTCAGCTCCCTGATTCCAGCATCCTTCCTGCTCCCATCGGCTGCATCTCCATGGACAGGGCAGCAAAGCTCCATACAGCACCTCCCATCCCATAGAGCAGCTCCTTGCCCGTCTTTATCCCCCTCCATTGTCCTTTATCACCTGAAAATGCCATTCCTTTTCCTGGTGGGCGACTTATTCCCTGGCAAAGGGAGTTCAGGGCTCGGTGCCAAGATAAACACACCAAATAGTGGCTCAGCATTCCCTCATCATTCACATCCCCTCGTGCACCTTCCAGAGGCAAACACCAAAAACAGGAGAGCAAAAGGTCAAAATCAATTGGATCCTACACCATGAATCATCTCCTTTTCCAATGCCAAAGTTTAGCAGGAACTGCTCTTCCAAAGCTCAGGTCAGCTAAGGGTTTTCTTTCAGCCTCCTCTTGTGGTTGGAACCCAAACAAGAGTATTTCCAATTAATAATTGGAATAAAATTAGCTTCCCACTTTATAGTGAACCTGCTTGGCTGTGGACTTGACCAGCACGGTTTTACCATTAGCAACACACTCCCAAGGCTGCTTGGCTGGAGTTTTCTGGGATGACAACTCCTGCAGGCTGATGGGACTGGCACTTCCAGGCTTACCTGGGAGCAGATCTCCATCCAGGGAAGGAGGTGGAGTCACCAGATGCCAAGCAAAGCAGCAGGGAGTCTTGCTTATACGAAAACAAAAATATGAAAACACAGGAGCTTATGAAAAATAAAGCACTTATTTCCTTAACAGTGTCTCTGGCCTCACACCTTCCCACATCCAACAATTTTTCAGCACTGAATCATGGTTTAAACTCAGCTGGGAATTTCCAGGGAGTATGTGTGTGAAAGTGAACACATCACGCACAGTGTCATTTGTTTATTTTAATAGAGACCTTATTTTACATTTATTTATAGCAGTGAGAAAAGTGCTCCAGAAAAAGATACCCCAGTCAAGGCAAGTTACAATAGCTATCATCCAAATCCTAAATATTCCATACAGAGAGGGGCACTGTTGGATTAAGAAAAGCTCATTTTACAACAGAACAAGTTAAAAATGAGTAGTTGTAATCCGAAGAGTAACTGACTCTTTTTATATCTAATTACTGTAAAGTACCTGCATCTGAAATTCACAGAAATCAAGAACTTTCTGCAATTCTTAAGACTGCAAAAGACCTCAGGCAGGATGTTAAAGGAAGAAGGGTGGGGATTTTTATTTCTTTTAAAAGGCAGTTGTTCTCCCCCCCATTCTCTCTCTCCCCCAGCAAAGTTCTACCATTAACAAATGCCCAAACCACAGAAAATTGGTCCCTGCACCACTGGACTGCTGCTAGTTCAGTGAACATCTCAGGCTCAGCCTGACATGAAGTATGTGCCTTACTTTAGGTACTCAACCAGCAAAACCCAGCTATGGACTCATCTAAAACCCCACAACACCTCGGCCTTTGCCAGTGAACAACACAAAATGAGGAAAAAATGGGGAAAAAAAGCGACTGTGGATGGCAAAGGAATGTGAATGAAGGGACAGCAGCAAGTGAGGACAGATGTCCAGGGGAAAAAGGGGGGCTTTGCACCTGGATCTTCCGGCTGTTCACCCCAGCAGGCAGGGCAATTCCCCTGTTTCCAGGAAATCCTGTACACAGGTGACGGTACATGAAGGAAACCAAGGATGCCACTCCTGCCTGCTGTGCCTGTGCAGCGCTGGCTCCGGGGCCCTGGCACACACCTCATTCCCAGGGAACACCACGTCCTTGCACACAACCCCATGGATGTCAGTGCTAGCAGAAAAGGCCTCTCAAAGCGACCCATTTCTCCCGAGAGCTGCACCTCCACCTCCCTTCCCCTTCAGCTGCCCCCGAACTCCTCCTGCTGCTGCATCAGCTGCTAATCACATCTCCTCGTGCTGCTCTCCCAATCTGCCTCCTCCCTGATGCAGTAAAGGACTCCTTGAACTTGGAAAAACCGGGATTTTTACTGACTGGAGCCACTCAGTTTGTGAAGCAGTCCCCGGGGCGGCGCGGCGCTCCCCATCCGGCCCCACGCCGCGTGCGGATCCCAGTGGTCACTGCTCCTCCAAGGACAGCCGGCACCGCCCGTCCTGAGCCGTGTTGTAGGACTCACAGCTCTGGCACTTCATGCCCAGGAGGTGGAACTGCACCGTGGAGCGGGCGCTGCAGTCGTTGCAAAGGATCTGCAGGCACACAGGGGAGGGAGGGAGGGAGAGGCTGCAGCACCAGCGGTGTGTGTGTATATAAACAGGAACGATGAGCACCCGAAGCCTACACGTGACTTTTCCCTCATCGTTCCCCACCCCGTGGTCTGGCTTCTGAGCCAGCACGCGTCCCTAGTGCCCTCTGCTGCCAGGAACTCCGAGGCACAGCTCCACGGAAACCAGGCAAGGCTGCAAGGCGGACCTCTTACCTCCACCATCATGTTCTGGTACTCGGTGGGCATGGGAGTCTGTGCCACTTCTGCGTCCAGCTGGCGCCAGTACCTGGTCATGTCCAACGCCGAGTGCATGCACAAAGGACACCTGTAGCCTCTGGCAGAAAGAGGGGGAAACACCTAAATCAGAGGATGAAGTGAAGAGGCCATGAAACAAGTCCATTCGTAGGGACAAGTTCCATATTGTACCAGGCAAACAAACACCACGAAACAGCAAGTTCTTGCAAACAGAATTGGAAATTAAATACCCTTTATCCCTTTAAAGTCACCCCTTCAGTTAGTTACCACCTGAAGTTAGTTGGTACAGAATTAGCATCATGATTTCTACCTCTTGAAGCAGTGTGTTTGTACTAGGATAATATTGAGAGGAAAGAAGTTTGGAAATACTTACTCCTTCAGCATTTCGTTGTAACATGTTCTGAAAAGGAAACACAGGTCAGTAAGAAGAATGGAATTACTGACAGGTAACACACCTGGGCTGCACAAAGGTATCCCCAAGGCAGAAATTAAAAACACCCCTAGGCCAAGTGACAGGAGAACTTCACACTGTCACAACTGACTGAGAAGGAAGACAACCCCCATAAAGAAAATATTTCCTGGTGAAACACTGCACCCACAATGCTGGTCCCTCAGCAACCAACTGATACAGACTGAATGCTGCTGAACAAACACCCAACACAATGCAGCAGGTATTTCCCTTTCTCAGGTGCCTGCTTTACCTGTGAAGAAGGTGACCACACGGCAGAACATGGGCTCCAACACGAGATGTGTGAATATCCTGTTTGGAGGCAAATGTAAGACAAAAGACAAGAAAATTAAGTCAGACACAGTCAAAAATAGGGCCACACAGTTATCCACGAGATGAAAAGAAGCTGCTCACCTCCAAACATATTGGACAGTCCTGCCTGGAGACATTTTCAATACACTTTACAAATGGAAAAAGAGAAGAAAAAGTTACTCTGCTGCATAGTTTTCTGTGTTTTTCTATATCATAAAGTTCCACTATATAAAATTTCCTATGTCTTCAGTTAGTGGCATCTGTGTTACTGTCAGGTGAATTTAGAGAAGGAGAACCCCCTGCTCTCCCTGTTCCTGTGGCCTCAGATGAGGCCAAAGCACATCCAGCTTCATGTTCGAGCTGTTGCTGTCTAAGATACGGAGGCAAGTGGTGCATCCTCACCTTGTGCTTTCCCTGGAGACTGAGGCTCAGGCACAGATTACACTTGGAGCAGTGGAAGAAATCCTCCTTGGGGCCAATCCTGCAGAGAGAGGGGTCAGGGCAGGGCAGGAGCCGGCCCTGCCGCCTGCACGCACCTGCAGATGCCACACTCCTGGCAGTGGTACTGCTTCTTGTCACGGTCAAACAGGTGGCAGATGTCACAGTAGTACTCCCCAAAGAGGCTGTCACAGCCCTCACAGCGCTGCTGGGCCTGAGGGGACAGGAGCATCCTGAGTGCTGTACCCAGTGCCAGGCTCCAGGAAGGGCGTGGAGCTCCTGGAGCAAGGCCTGAGAGCTGGGAAGTTATCAACAGACTGGAGCATCCCTCTTATGAGAGCAGGCTGAGGGAGCTGGGCCTGGTCAGCCTAGATAAGGGATGGCTGAGGGGATCTAATTGATGTCTGGAGGGATGAGGAAGGTGCCAAGAGGATGGAATCAGCCTCTGCCCTGTGGTGCCCAGAAACAGACCAAAAGGCACCGGGCAGAAGCTGATACACAGGCTGTGCCATCTGAATAGGAGGCAAAACTTCCTTCCTGCGTGCTGGAACAGGCTGCCCAGAGAGGCTGTGGAGTCCCCCTCACTGGAGATATTCCAGAACCACCTGGACACAGCCCTGTGCCGTCTGCTCTGCGATCACAGAATATCCTGAGCTGGAAAGGGACCCACAGGGCTCCTCATGCCCAACGCTTGGCCCCGCACAGGACAGCTCCAAGCATCCCACCCGGTGCCTGGGAGCACTGTCCAAATGCCTCTTGCCCTCTGCCAGGACTGGGGGCCGTGACCACTGTCCCAGTGCCTCGTCATCCTCCAGGTGAAGAACCTTTTCCTACTACTCAACCCCAACCTCCCCTGACACACCACCGGGCCATAACCCCGCTAATCCGGCTGGACCAGGGGGCGGGTGTTCCGGATGCCCCAGCGCGGTCCCTCCTGCCCGGCCCCACCTTCTGCAGGAGGCGGCAGCGGGTGCACTGCACCTCGGACACCCGGAACCGGTCCAGCTGGTGCTCCTCGGCGCCGTCGTGGCACAGCCGGCACGGGTACAGCTTCCCACAGCACGGCGCCTGGGGAGGCAAGGACACG
>VWZU01005591.1:991472-1021390 GCA_013397095.1 Sterrhoptilus dennistouni | reverse complement strand
CAGGAGAGGGTGGCGGGGTGGGCAGGGATGCGGGGTCCGGGAGCGCTCGGTGGCCCTTGGGGAGCCCCGGTATCCCGGGCGGGCGGAGGCGCCGGGAGCCCCCGGGC
Source organism: Sterrhoptilus dennistouni (assembly GCA_013397095.1). Lineage (NCBI taxonomy): Eukaryota > Metazoa > Chordata > Aves > Passeriformes > Zosteropidae > Sterrhoptilus > Sterrhoptilus dennistouni. The sequence goes on along the minus strand of VWZU01005591.1, from coordinate 1,021,283 downwards.
TCCGTGCGGTCTGTGCGGTCCGGGCTAATGCGCTTCCAGGGTCGCCGGCCCCTCGCCCCGNCCCGGTGTTTTTCCAGCAGGAGATGCTCGGAGAGGGTTGGGGGTTTTTTAGGTCAGTTGCCAAAACCCGTGCGGGCGGCCGTGCTTTGTGCAAAAGATGGAAAAACACCCGGGTTCCTGCAATGTGATCTAGTCTTCTCTGTGAGTCAGAGGCTGAGACGCTGTTGGGATAAATCAGGCGCAGAATGGTTTCAGACGAATTCTTATCTCTTGGAAACGTGTGACAACCTGTTTCATTCTGCCACAACCAGTTCATGGAAAAGCACTGTGCAAACAGGAAATGCTTGGGATTTTTCCATGTACTGACCAGTACTGGATACCTACATATCTCTTATTTTTGTTGCATTAGGATAGAAATCGTTCTCAGCAGATAAGCTGAGTGTTTTACGTGATGCAAGCTCGTGGCCTCTTACTTCACATCAGCTCTGGCAGGCGAGTCTCACCCTCTGAAAGGCCTTCCAGACAAGCTGCTTCCCGGAGACATGGGTGAAAAACCAGGGCAGTGCATGTCGAGGATAGCTGCTTGTAATTTTAGTGCTCCACCGGAGGGGATGAGAACACCTCCGATGCCTTGACAGCTGGCGCTGAAGTATCAGTTTGTTGTGCTTGGAGAACACTGGGCAGTACTTGGAAGGTTCTTCCTGCACACGTGTGTTTTGCTGAGTCTCCTTCCACAGGCCAGTACTCCTTTTTTAGCAGGCAGGGTAGTGGCAATCTCTGCATGTGTTAGTCCAGTATCAGGCTGTCCTTAGCAGTGAAACCAATCTTACTGCCTGCTGTTGTATTGTCTAATTTATTGTTCTAGGTGTTGCACAACCTGCAGTGAAAGTCTTGGGCATATAGAATGGACAGAGAACTGCTGGCCTGTGTTTCAGATCAGATTTGTTTTCCGGGTGTGGTGGTGGTAGTTTACAGTGTGTTGAGGTTATTCTCCTTCCACTGAGCAGGGAATTGTATTAAAACCAAAACTGTAAAATGTGTCTTATTATAAAGTCTGCAAGTCAGACTGATAGCACATTGTCCACATTTGGCTATTTCTGAAACACCATAATGTAAAAAAAATGTAGCTTATCAACTTCGTGATCGTTTTAATCACTCAGATCCTCCCCCCCACCCCAGATTCATTATTTTTAGATGCTCCAAGATTTGCTTGTGAGACATAAACTCCTAATTAAACAACTAAGTATAGAGTTTTTATTAAGTGTTTTAATATCCCACAAGATTATAAGTTGCCTTTGCTTGGAATTGTGCTTAATACATATGTACATATGAAGTATGTATATATATATGTATGAAAAGTTGGTCTCCTTAATAGCTTCAGATCTTGGAAGATTAATCTGACTGTCTCTGTAGGTCCTGTGACCTGTCAGCTGAATGGTTTTCTTCAGGAGCTATCCAACCAAAAGGATTCCCAAGTCTTAGAAAATAAGAGAAAAGTAGAGCTTAAAGGAGAATTATAAAAGGTGTAAACATTTTTATAGCTTGCTGATACTTCACTTGAGTTTTTTTGTAGGGATGAAGCTGATGGGTCTCCTGTTTGTGTCCATAATGACCTCAAACCACTACTCAAAAGTAGTTCTGGGATTTATGGGCTTAAACTCCTACACAGAATTAGGCTTTCTGGAGCTGAGTCTCTGTTCAGAGTAGCTCTTCCTAGAGCTGGCATTGCTGTTGGGCTGTTTGTGATGACACTTAGGGAGCTTGCACTGCATTCAGTGCACTTTTCAGTTCTTGCAGCTAAGCTGACTGCAACTCAAGCGTCTGGGAAGTCGGAAGTCATTTACCTCAAGCCCAGCACTGCAAACTGGAATTACATGTTCGTTAACAGTATAGGTAGCCCTGGAACAATTTCCTGTTACAGTGTTATGAAATGGGATTCTTAATGGTATTGGCTCCTACACACCAAATTGCAGAGAAGGGTAGCAGTGAAATTGCTCCAAGTGTTCATGCCACGTGTCCCAGTTATCCTTGTCACGTAGTGCATGATTTCAGGTGGCCTTTCCTCTCTGGTTTCACAACAGTGAATTCTCTGGAAAAGGTTCTTTAGTGGCAGGAGAGGTTGTGCAACGAGGAACCAGTGGGTAGTGCAACAAGTTGCCAGGGGAGACGTTCCTTAAACTGCCTTCCAACGAAAAATGAGATGGAGGTGAAATATGATACGGTTAAAATAATTCAGGCTTCGGCTGGTGTGTTGCTTTTATTATTGTCAAAGTAGGTGTTGGTTGCAAGTGCTGAACGATCTTTCTTGCAAGTGTAGAAATCCCTGAGGCCCTGGGTTTATGCCTTGTACCCATCAGCACTTGCAACTGGAAACCCTGGTTTTTGAAACAGTTCGATGAAGTGGATGTTGTACCGAGGAGTGTTTATGTTAGAATGCTCTTCTGGACGCTGGCCAAACCTGCTTGGCTAGGTAAAAATGTATCCAGGGAACTTAATACTCTGTTGGGTTTTGTAGAGGACTAACTGTCCTCTGTAAAAGAACTAAAATAAAATAAATTCTGAATTAAAAAATCAAAGTGGAAACCAATTCCCTGTGTAAGTTTGGAGCGTGATTTTTTTTGTTTGTTTGTTTGTTTTTGTTTTTGTTTTTGTTTTTGTTTTTGTTTAAAAGTATTGCCTTGACCTCTTGTTGGATGTTTTTCTCTGAGGCTCAGCCTTCTGGATGTGGCAAGCTGTTAAAATAAAATGTATTGTTTAGCACTGATGAGGTACAAGATGCCAGGAAAGAGTTAAGTGCCATGGTGAGCAACAGCATTTTCAGAAATTGCCTGGAACAATGGGGTTTTTTTCCAGGAAAAGTGTATTAAAGGGATTGCAGAACATTCTAATTGTGTGTAAATGTCGAGTCCAGCATCCTGAAAAATGTTTTCATCTCACAAGGGTTTTAGTTTTTTTCCCAGTTCTACAGGAGGTGTTTCCATGCTCTTGCCTCTCTCTGCTCTGGTTAGTGACACAGAGCTCCACTGAATAAGTCAGTGCGTTAAATACATTAAGATTTTGTTGTTATTTTATATTTAACACGTTTTAAAATCTATTTTAAATTCTCGGGCTCATTTACCTTCTGCTGTGTATTGAAGAGTCTTCTCTGTAGTATAACTGTAAACTTACTTTTCCAGATCCAAGTATTTTAGAACATGTTCAACAGGAGAACACTTCACTATAGAGGTGAGTACTTACATTTTTAGCCACTTAAGAAAAAGTGGGAAAAGCTGAATCCTAGCAATGCCTTTAACACTTTTTGCAGTTTATGGACCCTGAAACATTCTGGGATATTCCAGCCCAAAGTGATGCTGCACTGGGTGGAGAGCTGGGTTCTTACTGCACCTCAGAATATTAAGGTGTCGTTTGGGAGGAAGAGAAGTATCTGTTGTGGTCTGCTGTTCATCACCACAGCATTCCACACAGAGCTGCTTGTTGCATCTCCTCTCTGCTGTGTTGGGATTCTGCTGCTTGTACAAGTGCAGAGTATTTAGCTCTCGATTGCAGGATCAGGAATCAGGTTGTACAAAAAGAACCTGATGGGGTTACCTGATAGTTGTTGCATCTGTAATCTAGTTTGTTCCCTACAGGGGTCCTTTCCCAGCCTCCAGACATAACTCCTTGTGGCCAAGGGTAGTGTAAGGTTAGCCAGGAATAACCTGGTTTACTTTGCCTGAGTGTTCCTGTGCTCTGGAAGTCCCAGATCGCCCCCATTAGTGAGGATAACATTAATTATTGTCCTTAATGCTTTGGCTGTTGAGAAAGGGGTCAGATGTGTACAGCGGGGGAAATGTGTTTTGGTGCAGGACTTCCTGTTGTGAGAGAGTTTTTCTGGCTCAGAAATGTGACAGGAAAAAGGAGGTATTGTTCTCCTCCCAGATTTTAGGTCAGTAAGGAGTCTTGCTGTAGGTACTGACCTCTGTGTCTCTGTTTGATGCACTGAATAGATTTAAGATTCCTGTACTGAAAACGTTACAGAGGATTTCTATTTGCCTTTTCTTTTTTAATGTGACAATTGAACTTCTGCTGCATGAGTTTGTGCAGCTGAGAATGCCTTCTTCTTTTTTTCATTTGGACTCTTCTTTTAGGAGAATGTAATGTTTGAGACAAGAAACATTGGTAAGAAGGTCTGACTCTACAAATAAAATTCCTCTGAAAGCAGGGTTACAGTCCCACGGTTAGAATTGAAGAAGTGCTTTTACAAGACACATAAAATATCCACTCATACTTGCTGTATGTTTTTAGTGACTCATTATATTGAATTGTAAAAATTATTTATTTCTTTTTCTCTGCAGTTTGAGAACCTGGTGGAAAGTGATGAGGTGAGTACCAGTGAAAACTGCTTGTACAATCCTTAAAAATGGTTCCAACATCCAGATCTTCCTCCTACTTTAAGCTGAGTTGTCAACTTAAATCACAGGGTTTTTTTTTACTTTCAGTTTTCCTTGCACTAAGGATATGGATTTAAGACTTAGGATAAAGATCTAAGAGATTGGTTTTGGGGAGTATTGGGAAATAACCCATTAAGGAAGGGGGAACTATGGACTTTGGGAAGAAAGAAAAGAAGAGGTGTGGGGAAGAAGTGTGTTTGGGAAGACTTAAAGGAGAATTTACTCCCAGTATAACTCTTGCATAAGACTCAGCAAGTGCCCTCAGTCTGAGAACAGAAATGGACCTGTTGGGTTGCTTTGCTAAGGGGAGTTTTGGAAGTGCTCTGTCTTTACAAAAAATCAGTCTTTTCTATTTATTTTAACAGGGGGAAAGCCCAGGAAGCAGTCACAGGTAAGACTTTGAGACAGGACCTCTCCTTCCCTCTGCTGTCCCACTGTGAATATTAAACAAAATGGGGTAAGGGAAAAACAAAGGGAAAAACAACTAAGGGAAAAAAAGTGATTTTGGACTGCAATGATGGTAATGGTTCTATTCCAGTAGTTCTGTCAGCAGAGATAGTTTTGAAAATATGCTTTCTGTAAAGATATAAATAATACATATTGTGAGATGGTTTTGAAAATATGCTTTCTGTAAAGATATAAATAATACATATTGTGAGAGTGAGGAGAGGCAGCTTATTGTCCTGAATAAACTGGAACTTTCAGGAGGAACAGGCCACAAGCACAGCCTGTTGGATCTGCATTAAAGGACAGGTCAGGAAAGACCACGCAGCTATGTTAGAGTGCAAATGAGGGTTGTCATGCATGAATAATAGATGGAGCTTTTTTGTGTTTCTCCCCTGCTCCCAGGCCTCTCACTGAGGAGGAAATTGCAGACCTGAAGGACAGACACTACGACTCCATTGCTGAAAAGCAGAGGGTTGTTGATCTGAAGCTTCAGTCAGAGGTAAGTGGTTACAGTGACAGTATAAATGGTTTTTCTTCTAGAAATGTTAGGATCAGCCATGGACACCAAGAGATTCCACTCACATGGAGCAGTTGGGTTTTGTTCATCAGTTAGTATTTTTTAGTCTGCAAGATGCACAAATTCCTTCTTTTTAATAGCCTCTTAACTGGAAAATGGAATGAATAGGCTGGGTCTCTGACCATGATCTCTTAAATTTGACCCTTTTTATAATGCAAGACCAAATGGGAAATATTCTTGATTCAACTTTTCTTGTGCTGTATTTTCTCCACAACTTTCTTAAGGAAAGAGACACATAATTTGTTATTCTGTTTTGGTGTTGCAGCACTTAATGGAATATGACCTGGAATAAAATATAGAACTCAAATGAACTTTAATCTAAAGTGCCAACAAACTGAAAATCTTTAAATCTTTCACCATGCAGTTCATAATAAAATAGAAAAAGCATTACAGCAATTCACTAATAATAAATGTTTATCCAATAGTTACCTGAATTTCTCGGGCTGTTTGGTTATGGGGAGGGAAGCTGTTAAATTCAGTTAATGCTTTAGCTATAGTCTGTTTTGTTTTATTTTGATTTTCTAGCTGCTTTTCTTTTGTTTCCTTGCACTTCTGGTTTATTAGTAGGAAGATAGATAGGTTCTGCTTTTGTTAACCATTATTGTTTTGTTCATATACAGTTAGCCTTACAAGAGGAGAAGTTAAGACTAGAAGAGGAGGCTTTATATGCTGCACAACGTGAAGCAGCCAGGGCAGCAAAGCAGAAAAAGCTCTTGGAGGTGAGGGGAAAAAGACCCCAATACATATGAGAGCCTCTGTCCTGTTCCCATGTGTGCAGACTTCCCTGATATCCTTTCCATCTCAGGAGACTTTGATGAGGAGATGGCTTTGGCTTGTAAAGTAGAGGAAGAAGTACAAGATTTGAAAGTGCAGCTGGTTGGAACAGCTGAAAATCACCATAATTGTTTGAAACAGCTTCTGTCGCCGAGTATAGATTTTGAATGAGTTATAATTTTAATCCATAATTAGCTTAACACTCTTCTTATATAATATGTAGAAGTTACTGATCTGAAATGTCAAATAATCTGTGATGGGTTTTTGGGTAAAAAAACCTCCTAAAATCAGGCACATGTTGTGACATCATGTAGAATTGTAAAATGTACTTCATGTTATTTGTGCACTGTATTGTTCCTTATCATTGTGTTTTGTATTGACCTTGCTTTGGAGTTTTCATCTAATTTTTATGTCACTCAGTATAGCTCTCATTTCTCATTTCTTTCTCTCCCCTTGCCATTTGGGGTGGGAGGGTTAATTCTTTCTGACCTTTTTGCCTGCTTTTTTTTTCTTACCACTTTTGATCTATAGAAAGCCAGCAAAAGTAGAATTTTTTTTTTCTTTAAATGGCGTTAACTGGTTTTTGTAGAAGTTCTGTGCAAGAAATGCTGCATTTCTTGTCTTTCAGTATTTTTAATGTGCACTTCTTTTAGTCAGGACCTAAGATAGAATGGGTTATAGAGATTTTAATTTCCTCTTCGTGTAAAATTAGTACCACTTATCTCCTGCTCAAACGCCCTCCTCAAAACCCATCAGGATTATAAGGATTTTAAGGAAGCATTTTTGTCCAGATATGCATCAAGCACTTAGCCCTTCTAGATAAACTGGAAGCTATTTTTGAATGCATCACTCATCTCTCTGCTGTTTGTGGGCACAAATGGGGAAATGGCTTTTTCCTTGGAAGTATGGCCTCCTTTAAAGCTCATTTGGCTTGCTGATGTTGCCCTACTAAATGTCAGGGTCCGTAACAGCAGGGAATTTTAATATGTGTGCTTCTTGGAACTGGCAGTGCTGGATATTGGGATGTGACCTGGCAAAATGGGGAGATAATCTAATTTGGGTATTATGTGGGTATAGGAATCCTAAAAGAAAATCGTTGCATGTGTCAGTAGTTGATTTTGACAGATTTGTTGACTGTGTTGTGCCAAATTTCTGTCTGTTGCTCTCTGTGTTCTTAAGTTTTTTTACCTCTAACCACCACAGTGTGGTATTTCTACTTCTACTTTTTTTTTTTCTCTACACTCCCTGTTTACTCATTTCAACCTGCAACTATTATTACTTAAATATCCAAGATGCAAAGTGTGCCAGAAAACAACCCCCCCATCATCTTGGGATTGAAAAACACTACATCCAGTGCAGTTACCTCCCCACACCCAAAGCAAAGAGCAATTCTCAGATGAAGTTGACATTAGCAGAGTTATTAATACTTTTGGCCCTGCAAGGCAGCGAAGTTGTTATTCATATAGATGAAGCACTTAGTGCTGATGGAGACAGCCAGAGGAGATGGCAGCACTGCTTTGCACAGGGATAAAAGGATTTGTAGGAAATATTTATCTTTTAAATGGCAGAGTGGCTGTTCCTGGGCACGGAGCAAAAGAAATCAAACATCACCCAGGCATTAGTTGTGCACTGAAAATACTTTAAGAAGACAGGAGACAAGACAGGTGCAGTTGTGACTGAGGTGGTGTCCAATGTTTCTAAAAACTGATGGGTTTTTTTTTGTGGGGTGCATAAAATAGGATTAAGTGTTGAGAGCTCATTTTTGAGTGTTCAGCCTTTTCAACAATTCGCTTTTCTTGATAGCAACGTAGGCAGCACAGGATAACACAGAGAGCACATGCTGTTAATAATGGAGAGTTCCAGAGGTAAGAAAACAAATTTTATTCATGATAACTGAGAGTCTTGACTGTTTCTACTCCTGTTCCTCATCTGGAAAGTTAGGGGGGGTGTTTTGGATTCATTCTGGTTATCACTGTAGGCTGCTGCATACAGTGATGCTCCCAGCTATTTATTTACACACACTCAAAATCCAGAGGTTCATTTTTAAAAGGTGTTTATATGTAAAATTTCAGCTAACATAAAAATATATTAATTATTCAGGACCCTGGTTTAAAAACCCAACAGAAATGTGCTATTTAAATGGTTTATAGAGTCTGCCTGTTTCTTCATTAATATCCTTAATTATATTTATTTATTTATGGTTTAAGTCTCTTTATTCCCACCTTCTGTGTTCAGTGGTGGTGGTGGGAAAAACAAGCTAAAAAAAAAAAGTGGAGAATATTACAGTGGAATGGTGTTTGAGTTTAGAAAAAACTCATGCATGGAAGACAAGGGGGACATGAGGAATTTTGCTATGGAAGCACAGTTAGAATAGGAGCTGTGAAAACTGTGTAGCAACTGGCCAGGTTTTAAAAACAAAGGACTGCAGGAACAGGGTTTGAATTCATTACTTTAAAAAAATTAATTAAAAATTAAAGGAGATTTTGTCTGAAGTGATGAAGAGAGGGGAAGAGTTTTTTTGAGTTAATTAATTAATTTTTGACTGAAAATACTAATAAAAATTGAGCAGAAGCACAGCCTGGGAGAGGATGTGATCAATAGGAATAGAAAAGCATTTTGCAGATGGTTTTATAATGAATTTAGTTCAGGGTGTATGAGCTTTGTAGCACAGAGCTGGGGGCATGTGGATTTAAGGTATTTTTGATACCCTTGGAGGTTTCTAAAGCTAAAAAACTGCACATTGTTCTTGCAGCTCTGTGGCAGAGGAAGATCTTGATCCTTTCCTAAGGAATACAAAATTCCAGTATGAAGCTTTCCGAAGTAGTAGTAAGTCTGCCTTTCCTTAAGAGCATCTTTAAGTGTTAAGGGACTCTGAGGGGCACAAAGTGCAGCTTCCTTTTCTAGATAAACACAGATTATTTATAGTTTTATGTTTGCACAAACAAATTTTAAAATGTGTATGCTTATATCTGTAATTTAAAAATCTGGTGATTTTTTTTTTATCTGATAGATAAAAGGTAGTGGTAAACATTTCTTGCGAAACCAGATCCCTGTACTGAAGATGCAGATGTGTGTTTATAGCTTTCTTTAATCATCCCTTGGCAAAATAATTAGAATCATATTATTGCTTAATTTTTTTCATAATGAAGTGCAAGAGGGAATTTGGCTGCCTGTACTTAAAAATTCCACTAACAGTTTAGAGGAAGACAATTTAATAAGCTTTTATCTGTAAGTTCTGGTGACAGTACATGATAACCACTAAGGTGGAGGATGGATGGCTGTGTTTCAGGAAATACCGAGTAGTTTAGTTTTTTGGGGAGGAGAGGGTTGATTTGTTTGGGTTTTTTTGCAAGTCTTCATCAAGCTCTGCTCACAGCTTATTAAAATCCCTTTTAGTTCTAATTAGGCAATATCTCAGTGATATTGACTATTAATAAGCTCCTGATTATTCTTTGAACTGACAAAGTGCCTTTTCCATCATTCCTGTTTAAAGGGCCAAAAAGCACCATGAAAGCTTAATTTAAAATTTTACTTTTACACCTTGAACCTGAAATTCAAGTACATTTATGAACTAAAAATACATTATGGGGTTTTTTTTAAACAGGACTTTCATCTGATGCCACAGTGCTGACGCCCAACACAGAGAGCAGTTGTGACTTGATGACCAAAACCAAATCAGTGAGTGGGAACGATGACAGCACCTCCTTGGATTTAGAGTGGGAAGATGAAGAAGGTATTTATCCTGCATTTCAGCTTCATCCTGAACTCAAAAGTTAGAGATGTTGACAGTTTAAGCTATGGTCATTGGAAATCTGTCATTTTCAAAAGGGAATGTGATTTAGAACTTATTTCTGACAAGTTTGTAATAGTTAAGCTGTAAAATATTTTTACCAAGAAAATTCCTTATTTTGCTAAATGTGGAGATTAGCCCTACAGAATGAATTCATTTATTTGGATACTCCAGTAAATAAATGAATTAATTTCCCTGTATTTTGTGCAACTGACTTGTAAAGTCTTGACAAAAGTAATAGTAAAAAAAATGCTGCCCTCTCGTGAGCCAGGAGCAGAAGGAAAGGAAGAATTCTTCCTTTTAAAATGTGGGAGTTGGTCAGGATTTAAATAATTTGGGAAAAAACCCTTGCTACTTGCACTGTAACATTCACTGGGAGCTTTGATCTTCATTCCAAGGAGTATTCCCAGCTATCCTCATTGCTGCTGTTACAGGTATTTCCTGTATTTCCTCATCCTTACCAATACTTTCCCTTTTATTTACTAAACCTGCAAGAGCTCTTAGTTGAAAGTTTATCCAAAACTGTTGAAACCTTGACTATTGAAAGGCTCACCAAAATCCAGCAAGGGTTTGTTTCTTTTTGCCAATCTGCAGGTGATTTTTTTGCCACAAGTATTACTGACAAGATCAGTAAAATCTTAGATGTCTTTGGGCAGTTTCCAGAACCATATTTTGCCTTATTTTGTATGGAATTAAATATCCATTTCCAGACAGACTGAAGACCTTTCCTAGACCACTGAACCCCATAACTGTCCAAATTTTACTTTTTCTTCTAGCAGAAGCATAAAAGTTAGATGAAAATTCACGGGGATGTGTCGTTTCTCACACTCGTGCGTTAAATCCCAGGCATGAACAGGATGATTCCCATAAGGGAACGCTCCAAGACGGAGGAGGACATCCTGAAGGCAGCGCTGAGATTCAACAGCAGGAGGACAGGAAGCCATCCAGCCTCGGCCTCTGACGATTCCAACGGGCTGGAGTGGGAGAATGACTTTGTCAGCGCCGAGATGGATGACAATGGCAACTCCGAGTACGCCGGCTTCGTCAACCCCGTGCTGGAGCTGTCGGCCTCCGACCTCAGGCTGTCGGATTCCGAGCACCAGGACAGATAGTGACCACACCTGCCCATGACCAAATGCTGGGAAAGGGGAATGGAATGTGGAAAAGCCAATCTGCTCCTTCTCGTAACCCGCTTCCCCCTTTTTCTTATGGCGAGGAACGGGACTGACCTGCTGTCTGAATGAATTCAGAACTAAGTGCAATTTTATCATCTACCTTCTCCACTTTTGTGATGACTGGGATGATTCTGTTGTGGATATTTCTGGATATCTGGATTTAATATAAAATTATCTGCACTAATTGAAGCTTCGTAGCTTCACTTATCTGTATTTAAACTTGCCTTTTTTTTCTGGATGATGTTTCTATTGATTTTGTTTTAAAATTCATCATTGGCGCCTAATATTTATCTCAGAAACAGTCTTCTATAATTTATTTAATACTTGAAGATAGAGAAATAATTTTAAAATATTTTCATTTCTGGTCTGTGCTTTTTGACTTGCTCTTCAGCTGTTTAGAGGGCACAAAAGCAAGAGCTGCAAAACAAATTTGGCATATAGTGAATTGCAGATTTTCCCCTGTCTAGCTTAGAGTCTTCCTAGTTTTGTGTTGTCCTTTTTCCATTTACTTTGTGTTCTAAATTACTTTATGCAAAGCACGGTTAACCTCAATGAACATAATAAAACTCATCAGGTTAGGGAAGATACTGTCTCGTATAATATGCCAGACTTAGTAAGTGTGTGCTAGATAGAAAAACGAAAATAAATTAGAATATAAATTCTCTATGTGTCAATAAAATGGGAATTTTAACCAGTGGAGAACTGAGAGGACCAAAGTCTTGTTTTCCCAGCCCCCCAGGCCAACATCTGTTGCTACATGGTCCTTAAAATTCTTCAGTTGTGGAAAATTTGTAATTTCGCCGGATCAGAACAATTACGGAAAAGCAACATTCAGTGAGCAAACTGGGGGAGGGATGATGGCTCTGCTGCTGGGGTGGGAAGAACAAGAACCTAAAGACTGAATTTCTATATCAGCATTTTGAAAAGAAGGAAGAAAACTTCATGTTTTAACAGTGTGTCAAAGTGCTCTGCCTTTCCTGTGCCTCTGGAGTGGATGGTTAATCCTGCTAATATGGGCTAAAATCCAAGGAGGTTTTCAGAGACTGCACCACTGGTGGTGTCCTGTGCTGTGTGGTCTCCCCTGGTATTCCATGTAAATCTTACTTTTTAACAGAAGAGAAGCTGCAAAATACTTGCAGATCTCAGGCTTTCCCTAAAGTCTCAAAGTAAAGCCATTCTACTCTGCCATTTTTTTGTGTAGCTGTCTCATTTTGCCATGGAAAAAGGGTGACAGGGTTTAACTTTGTTTTGGAGTAAAAGGAACACGTTGTGATAAGTAACAAACCTCTGCTGTCGTCATCATAACTGAATTTTTTGGTGAAAGTTGTGTCGTTGGTTTAGATGATCTGAAACTATTTGGAATATTTTAGTCATTACAGTGTGGATAAGGAATAAAACCACTGCACACTGGGATTAAATATGCACAAATAACCTGAGAGAACAGATAAATCCTGTTGGTAACATTCCATCTCTTCATTTCAGTTGTAGCTATGTCACTGAAAATATTTTAATGCCATTATTTATATTTGCAATACTTGTAATGAGCTTTAAAAATCTGTACACATCAAATGTATATTTTGGGTTTGGCCTAAGCTACTGCTGTGTGACTTCTCCTGGATATTTCTTTGTACAATATATTCCTATGGGAAGGAAGGCAACTTCCTCAACATGTAAATAACATGTTTTTTACCTGCTGAAACTGTCACCTCCCCTGCACTGGTCACTGCTTTTCCTGGCCAGTGCACAGGAGGTGACCTTGTCCTGACCATGCCTTGAGGAAGTCAATTAGCTGACAGTCCTGCCCTTAGGATGAACAAGCACTTAGGAAAAAGGAGGCTGACTCCAGCTGTTTCTGTGATGGGCATGTCCTGTAGCCATGGTTAATGATAACACTTGCAGTGCTCAGTGCACCATGCTGAGCGACTTTGAAGTGATGTTCCATATTTGTGGATGTGTGAGAAACTTGAGAGATTCTATAAACAGCTCATGTGAAACAGTTCAAGGGTACTGTAAAATGTAAATCTGTACAAATTTAAAAGTCATTAAAATTTTCAGCAGGTCTTACATGTTGTGTCTGTTGCTGGGTTTGTGGCAGAGCCCTGCTGAATCCCACAGTCCTTTTTGGGGACCTGCTGCTTTGGGAGGGAAGCTCCAAACAAGCTGCACTAACACAAGACCTGAGGAATTGGGGGCATGGAGCCCTTCTCCTGTTGGAAATGAGCAGCTGTACCCTCCCACTTTGAAGGTAAAATAACCTTCCTTGTGTTAATTAACTTCTGCTGGTCGGATCCATGGAGTGATAGGAAACAATTCATTTTTTAATGGGTACTTTACATGCTTGATTCTTACCTCAGGTAAATATCAGCTGTGTGAGTGATTGTTGTTTGGAAACCACAGCCTGGTTCCAAGGGTGCAAAACATGGCAACAAAGTAATTTTGTCAAAGATGAGATGAATAGACAAATCCTACTTAAACCTGTGTGAGTTTCACTGCCTCTCCCATGGCTTTCTCTGGCTTGTAGTTGGTTGCCTGAATCTCAGCTGTTCCTCCCCTTAGTTATAATTATGGTTTTCTTGGAATGATTAATGCTGAAATGCACCCTAATATTTAGGGGTGATAAAATGGGTAACTCCTATTCTTCCCAGTGTGTCTTTCAAGCAAATTAAAATACTTGACAAAATAAAAAAGCCCAATGCCAATGAAAAGCTGAGCCCCTGACAAAGAAAAATTTGACTGAAACAACCTGAGAAATACTTAAAAGATAAGAAAATTATTAGAGAGACTCGGGTAGAGGAGTAGAGGTAGAAAACTCTGAAAGTATTTATGTAAATTCTTACCGTGGAGCAATGGCACTTTTGGAAAGCCTGGAATACTGCCAGTGATAGTCTCTTATCTGGATGGTCCTGAAAATAATTTTATTCCCCAAAAATTCTTTTAGATTGCAGCTGTATAATAGAGCAAATCCTTACTAGGGAACAAAATGCTTTTATTACAAAATTAATGTGGATTATTATAGACCATGATCATTGATGATACATTTGTCTACATCACAAGCAAAAGTAGTTAACTTGCAAAAAATATATATGTTAATTGAAAAAGTAAAAATAATAATAAAAAAACTTGCTTTGAAGCTTATAAAAAGATAAAAGACAAAGTGTTTCAGAGTTGCAAAATCTGTGAAGTTACAACGCAAGCTTCCAAATACTGTTTGGAATTTGGTGTCCAAAGCAAAGCACGAAGTATAATATGCAACCCGCCATTTTGTCACTCCTTGTTTGGGACCACAACCCTGCTGTGCATGCTCTGTATTAATACCTGTTAAATACCCCTTCAAGGCACGTGGCCACAGTTCTGGGATTGAACCTGCTACCATGGATTTGAGCGACCTCCTGTCTCCCACACCTTTCTGGGCATCAGAGAGCCCTTAGGCCTCAGTGAAGGCAGTGGCAGGAGGAATCCATTTTTCTGTGGAACAGTGTTCTGCAATGCCTGTGCTGAAAACACCAAGTGAATGATGTGCAGCAGCCAGTGGGCACCACCAAGAACGCTGGACTGAGGTGAGAGCAGCCACAAAGCCTGACCCCCTCTAGCACAGGTCATTTTCATCCATCTCTGTGGGGCTTTCACCTTGGGAAAGAAAAAAGGAAGGAGAAATTTCCTTCTCGGGTACAGGCTGCAGGGATGGCAGGCAATTTTCCTGTAAGATTGGTGCTTCAGCCAGGTGTAAGTGAGTCTCAAAATAATCCATGGCCTCCCCTTCTTGGATCTCTGCTAGGACCTGGTAGTCCCCAAAACAGATGACGGACCTCCAGGGCAGGTCGATCTTGTTTAAGTAACCCAGTTCAGTTTGGTTGACAGTCAGTCTTGTTCTCTTGCTCAAGTTCTTTATCTCAAAGCCGTATTCCGAGGTGTGGAGCTTCCTGTAGAACTGCAGGGAGAACTGGACCCGGGAGACGCGGGTGTCCACCAGGCTATAGTGGCAGGTGCCAGAATCGCGGCCAAACGTGGCCGTGTCCTCCGCCCGGACCTGCTCGCGCTTGCCGAAATTCAGGCAGCGGAACATCAACTTCTCCTGCTGCCCAGGGTGGTAGAAGGTCAGGTGGAGGCATGTCACCGTTTCTTCTGTTTCGGCCTCCTCGAAAGAGGACATGGTGGAAGGAGCCCCCAGGACAAGGGAAGAGTGAAATCAGGGCATGGGATCGCTGCGGAACCGAACAAACTGGTTTCAGTGTGGCGATAAAACACTTCTCGTGTTGCTCTAGGCTGACTGTACACAACTTCCAGATAACTGATAGCTGACAATAAATATGATGAAAGCACAGGGGTGGGAGCTCAGAAACCACGACTGACCGTGGTTGCCAACGAGCTCCTCATGAGGATCTCACAGGCAGATTTATCTCTGCAAGAAACATGTAACTTAGCAGTGAGGGTTACTTGGTAGACTTAAAATGGAGTTAAACAGTTGTGGCTGGGCCTGTGGGCTCTGCTCTCGGTGTGTCCTGTGAGCAGAAGGCATCAAATGACTTGTACCAACAGTCTGTCTGTAGGCAGTGGCAATTCAAGTAGGTATAAAGCACTCCTTTGGCTCTTGTGTCTGAACTAACCTCTCACATAGAAAAAGTATTTAGAAGTGGCTGCTGTGACAGCATAAAAACTGAATGCAAAATCTGGAGTTTCCACAAGATCTAGAAGAGGAATTGTCACCACCTCTATAGCTATTTCCCCATTATCTGTTGGAAAATCCTGGCTCTCTGCTGCTGCAGAAGTGCTAAAAAATGACTTTTCTTGGGTTTGGTATTTTAAAGTTCTTCACATGCAGCACAGAGACCACATACTTATGAAATAAATTGTGTTCCAAAGCCTGAGCGACTGCAGTACATCCTAATAAAACCTGAGACAGCTCAGGAAAGGCTGTCATCTGATTCTCTAAATGCAAGGCACTAAAGCTGAGTCTTGGGGAAAAAAAAGTCTTGCTGTTTGAAAGTAGAAACCAGCAAATGAGTTCCCAGTTACTCACCAGAGAAACATGTGAGCAGCCATTTAACTGGTGTCACATAGAGCAGATGTTTCTACATCCAGACTGCAGTTAGTTCCCAACGTGTCTCTCACACAGATCTGGAGCTCACCAGCTCCATTCAGAGCTTTATGAGTAGGTGAATCATCACTGAAATTAAGTAATGATTGTGTTTTGTGATGATGGAGTTGACGTGTATTTTTGACACACCGTATACAAACACCAAGCACGGTGAATGGTGGTGTATCAGTGCATCGTTTTCTGAGTGAAACCTCAAACCTGCTTCCTTTGCACCTGTAACACAAAAACCAGCCACAGTTCTGACACAGCAGCTCAGCAACTTCAGCCTGGTTACTGAGGTGGGCTGCAACAGCACAGATGATGAGTGAAACATGAAATTTCCTGCAGAGCTCACTTTAAAACAAGCTAGGAAATATCATCTGTGCTTTTGGCAGGAATACAGACAGACACCCTGATAATAGCAGGTTATTCCTTTGCCATCTGTGAGACGAGCTGTTGGTGGCACCATTATCAATCTCTCCTCCTTGCAGATTCCCAGCTCTGGGAGGCTGGAAGCAGCTCTGTATAAGCCAGGAGGGACTGTCCCCCTGTCCCTGTGTCCAGTTCTGTCCTTCCTTGTGTTGCACCAGTTAAGGGGATATTACATGAGGTCAACTTTGGAGAGGGGGAAAACTCCTGAGTACTTTCACTTTGCTTGCAGTTCAGCCCAGAGAGACACTTCTATGCCTCCCGATTTTAGTTCCCGTGAGCCAGTTTTACAAATTAATTAAGAAAGAACAGCCACCCCTTGCTTCGGCAGCACCCAGCGATGATTCTGGACCTCGGCAGCTCCCACAGATCCATGATCCCCTCAGGCATCCCCCGCACGGCTGCCCAGTCCTGAACACACTGAATATTCCTTCACGTAAATGCTAAAGGAGTTCCTATTCACTAGAGTGTGTTGGCCAGGAGAAATAAACACTCTGTAGGTTATTCCCGCAGCTCTAAGGCGGCCACTGCCCTGCTGTTGTTGTCCGTCCCTACACTGGAGTCGAACCCACCGGGATCTCACCTCATCCTCTCCTACGGGAAGGCCAGTGTCATTATCCTCACTCCCAGAGGCAGGAGAACAACGCGGAGCCCCGAGGATACGGGCCCGGGTCCCGGCTCCCAGAGCAGGCTCGGTGCCGCCTCCCCACCCCACAGCACGGCCAGCCCGGGATCTCCGGAGCGAACCCGCCGCCTCCGCGGGAACTGCCCGGCGACATCCCGCTGTTCCCGCCGACCTCTCCCGCCCCCTTCCTTCTTCTCACATCGGCCCGGCCCGGCCCGGCCTCCTCCTCACCTGCCGGGAGCGGGGCTCCGGCGCCTGCCGAGGACTCCGGCGGCTCCTCTCTCCCGGTAATTCCTCCGGGAGGCGGCGNAGGCGGGAGGAGCTGAGGCGGGAAGCGCTGAGGCGGGAGGAGCTGGGCCGGGGGACGCTGAGGGCGCCGCGGGGCCGGAAGTAGAACTTCTTAAAATAAATTAAGAAAAAATAAATATATAGTCAAATAATTTATTACATAGAGTTACATGAATAACTCTAAAGGAGTAGCCGCAGGTCTGTCTCCAGGTTTACGAGGCCATCCGAACCTGTGCTCAGAGCCGTGTCAGGGCTCGGCTTTCAGAATAATTTCGGGTTTTACCCCCAAATTAACGCTTTGAGGGGTAAAAACGCTTTGGCATGCGGCGCATTATGAGCACAGTAGTTGACCTGATGATGCCCTGAAATGGTTTATTTTAAAATATTTGGTTGTTTGCTTTAAGCGGCCGCAGTTCAGGTTCGTTGCACCGCGTTTGGGAAATAACCTGATCCTTCCCTGGCCGATGGTCTGAACTGAGCTGAAAACTTTTCCTTTTTCTTACTTCTGCCTTTTTCTCCCTTTACAAATCCTGGGACAGCCCCGGATTCTCCTTTATCCAGCGGCTTGGTTTTTTTCATATTCTCCTGTATTCCTCCCCAGCGTAGAACAAGTGGCAAAGCAAAGCTGTTCCTTCTCAATCCGGATCCCAAATGTTCCCTGTCCTCCCTTCCCTGTGCCCGGACAGCGTTATAAATACTGCCGAATAAATACTGAGGGCTTGATTGCTTTGGCACGGGCGGTGAAATGCTGTGTTGGCTCACAGAAATTGTTTTTCACTTATGGGTTCTTTTTGTATCTACAGCAAACAAGTTAAATGACTTGTGGGTTGATAAGTCCCTTTGGAGTTCTTGTGGAATAACTTTTAAAGATGTGTAGTCTAAAACGGCTCTTCCATGGGCTCCTTTCCCTGATGGAGCCCTGTCCCGAAAAAAAAAAAAAAAAAAAAAAAAAAAAAAAAAAAAACAAAAAAAAAAAAAAAAAAAAAAAAGGAAAATAAAGCTTAAACTATGTTTTGCAAGAAGTTGTGTTGAAAAGCACAGAAGGAAAACAAATTATTCCAACTTTCTCCCACAAATGAAGGCCTTTTTTTTTACAGCAGGCAGGGCGGGGCCTGTGTGCTCACACACAAGAAAAATGAAGTACTTTACTGCCTTCTGGAAAAGCCAGAATTGCACAACCCTGTTATTTATTGCATCTGTCGATGGTTATAATTCCTGTCAGCCCTTTGTTTCCGGAAACAGCCGAGTCCAGGTCATGAGACAACTTTTCTGATAGGATTATTTTGATACTTGTATCTATTGAGGTATGTAAGGACCTTTCTTTTTTTTCCCAAGGATTGTGTAATGTCAATTTAGCTGCATATTCGTTTATTGTTTTAGGATTTAAGTATAGCTCTGTGTGATTTTTGTACAGGGGAGGGCAGGAACTGGATTTACTACCCTCTGGATTGCTACTCTCTGCAATAAGTTTCTAGTCAGCTGAAATGCTGCCAGCTTCAGGAAAACAACTCCAGGTTTGCCCTTTATGAGAAGAAAAAAAAAAAAAATGCAGGCACTCTGTGTCTATGGGGATTTTGGGTGATCATCCTCCTAAAATTGCTCCTTGCTGTAGTGGAGGTCATTCCAGCGTTACAGTAACTTATTTCAAGTTGAAATTTCTTCGGTTGAAAGTGAAACCGCAAATAAATGTGATGTTTGGGCTAATTTAGTGTTTTTCAGGCTGGAATATGGAGGTGGTTTTGATGTGGCTGTGATGGCACATTTTTCTGACAGCTGATTGCTGTAACTCCAGAGCCTGCCCAGGCAAATCTGGGAAATGGAAACATAGGAGGGACTTTTATGTTGCTTAGTCATCATTGGCTCGGGAAACAGGAGTTGGTGAGGGGAAATGTGTTTCTTTCACTTTCTGGGATGTTCATGGTAGGTCAGAAGACTTAGAGGAAGCAGAGTCTCTTAATCATCTGTGTGACTGGGAATGCTGTGATGACATTTCTTGGACACTTGGGGAAAACGTCCTTTATAGTTCTGTCTCTGTTATGGCATAAAAGCCTTTCTGTGGACATTTGAGACCAGCAGCAGTCCAGACCAGTGTGAAACTTTCTCTTTGTCCCTGCTGTTTAAATTTACATGATGAAAGCATCCTCACCCTGCTGAATCAACAGGTCTGGTCTGATTTCTGCTGTGCTGAGATTTCCACAGTTCTGTCCTTCCCTCCTAAAGTCAGTTTTTACCCCTGGTTATCAAAACTGTCGATGTGGTGCTCAGATTTTGGTTCATGTGCAAAGGGTGTCAACACCTGTAAATGTTGTGTTGTGCGTGAGTGAAATCCCCATGGTTTTTTGGTCACCAGCGTTCCCACCCACTGGCACAGCTCATCCATAGTGTCACCAGGTGAACATTAAGGCAGAGGCTGTGGCCTGGTGACACCCTTCGTGCCAAACACGGCAGTTTGGGTGCGCTGAGGGTTGTTTTTGAGGCAGAACTCTGCAGGGGTGGTGCTTTTAGCAGGGCAGGCTCTGGGCACGGGAAGACACGAGCCGTGCGTTTCCGTGTCACCATTTCCGTGTCACGGCTGTGACCTCAGAAAGCCCCAGAAGGGTGCAGTAGGTGGGGAGTTGTCCCCCCCAGCCCTCTCCACATCCCAGGTGTGTCTGTCGAGGCACATGAGCCCTGTTTGCTGGCTTTCCCTGGCCTTAAATGCCTCACTCGTGAATTATCACCTGTCACACTGGCCTGGGCACGGTGCTGCTGTCCCCGCGCTGTCCCAGGGCTTGCCCTCCCGGGATGGCACAGAGGTGACCCGGAGCCCTCCTTCAGGGACCTGCCGAGTTACTGGGGAGGAGGTGAGTGAGAGCTGATTGATTTAGAGCCGTAAACCCCGGGCTGCTCCCGGCCCTTTTCTCATTCCAAACGGCCCAAGCGCTCGGAGCGCAGGAACGGGAGCCAGTAGATGGCAATGTGTGACCGGACACGGGGAGACGGCGTTTGTTTTGGGGAATCTTTATGGTTGTTTTGTGGTTATTAGTTGTTGTCGTTGAGGGGGGGAGGGGGGGGGTCTTTCTTTTTTCTTTATTTTTCGTTTTAAGTCGTAAATTTCTTTTTTTGGTAGTGCAAAAGTTGTTGAGGTACTTGTTAATGGAGATAATGGCAGTGGTAACTTCCAAGAGCTGGGAAATGCCTGATGGAGTATGCAACAACCCGTAGTGAGGTTCTGCAATGAGTTGTTACTGTACAGCAACTGGGTGCCTCATGTTCAAACAGAAAAGAAATGGGCCCTTCTCAAAGTGTCCAGAGATATCCCATGGTACTCCACTGGATGTCAGTGTGAGAGGGAGGAGAGATGCATAGGGAGGACGGGTGTCCACTGAAGGTTTAGCTCCCAGTGCCAAGAACAGCTCCACGCCATGAGCAGAGAGGAGATCTTCCAAAGGAAGAAGAGAGAGCACAGTTCCCTCTGTTTGTTTCCTTCTTTGCTTCTTGTTTACTCAGGAAAAAGAACTCTTCTACTTCTCTTTTCTTCTCATCTGACCTGAATAAACTGTTGAGGAAACTCACCTTGACTGCTGAGGAGATGTATTCCTTGCAAGATGGACTTCAAGTCACTTTCCAAGTTCTCATTTTCATTCTACATCATGACCTGCCCTTGGTCCTCATTTAGAGCCTCTCTGGCTTCACCCTTTCTCTTTCCTCTCAGTTTCTCTTCCATCTTCCTGCTGTTTGTTCTGTTCTTTCCTCTCACCATCCTCATGATTATTTTTCCTACTCCCTCTGCCACTCCCTCCACCTTTTGTTTTTTCTCTGGACCCTTTCTCCCTTTGCTACAAAGGAAAAAATAATTTGTGTGGCTATTTTGATAGTGAGGAGGTTGAACATTGCCTTCACAGGCCCCACATTGTACTGTGGAGGCTGAACCCACTCTCCTTGTCTGGCGTGACACCATCCAGACAGAGAAAATTTCATGTGCCCAGTGCAGGCTGAGCAGAGCCAACCTTTCCAGTTCCCTTCATTGAACAAAGAAAGTAATTTTGAACAACTGAAAGTAATATAAACCATATTTTGCTGATATTTAGCAGGATTGGAGAGTATAGAGATTTTTCTGTTATTTTGTGATTTTTTTCTCCTTTAAATATATAGATTTAAAGGGGAAAATAGATGTGAAGGTGTTGAGGATCCCACATTGCGTGGCAATAAAAACACAGTTCCATTATCTCAGTTAGTGGCATTCAAGGGCACCCAGCTGTGAGCAGTGCAGCCTTACTGGTACATACATGACCATTTCTCTCTTTTTCCTTCAAAAATAGATGTGTCTGTGTCCCAAACTACTCAAACAGCTTCCTTCCTCCTCAGGGAAGTGGGTGTCTGGTTCACCTTCACCTTTGATTGCTCTGGAAGCCCTCCCTCGGGGCAGTTGCTGTTGAGATTTAGGAAAAAAAAAGGGATTTTTATTACTTGTAGGCACATAAATTGCCACCGAGGGGTGATGAAGGCAGCTGGGTGTCTCTCCCTTGTTTGCAGCCCCTTGCCTGGGACTCAGGGTCTCACAGCACAGGGAGCACTGGTTTATGGCTCTGTGTATGGTCGCACAAGGGAACACTGTTCAATAGGCTTCAAAGTGATTCAGCCCTGGCACAACCGTGGCTGTGGCCACATGTAATATAGCCTGTAGCTCTTTAAAGAGGATTAGCCTTAGATCAGGGACAGCATTCATTGCTGGATTTCATGTAAAGTAGAATATGCTAATGAAATGGAAATGTCTACAGCAAACATTGCATAATATTGAGGACCTCAAAACTGGGCATTGTGTCTTGATATCTCTGCTGGGAGCCAAACTTTCATATTCTGGCTGTTATTTCAAGAAAAACTGAAGTTTATGATATCACCACGAGCTCTCTGTAATAAAGCAAGATCTAGTTTGCAGTTTTAAAGGCAAAGTTAAAAAGACAGCAACAAGCACTCGAAGGAAACTTTTCAGACATTGTTGTGCTTTAATGATGTCACAGTTCTCCAACAGACACAAAACCCACCACAGCTTAAAGTAACTTCATTTGGGTTTTCTGCAGCAGGCATAGGCTTTGTTTGAGCCCAGATTCTCTTCCCATCAGCCCACCCATTGCTTTAAACACTATTTTTGAGCTTACAGGAGTTTCACTCCTGCAGAGACTCAGTGTTTCTGACGTGCTTTTCTGAGCCATTTCACCTTTTAAGGCACTTTCTGCCTGTACATCCACCTCCACCAGCAGCCCAGCACACCTCGTTTGGCTCTCCTGGTTCACTTTTATGCCAGTCTTTAGAATGCTGGAGATTTAATATTGTACAGATGTAAAAAAAAATCTCCCAAACTTCAAGGTGACCCACAATTCCTGAGTCAAAGTGTTGTGAAGGGTTTTACTCACAGATGTCGTGGACACCTCTCAGAAATTCATTTCAGTGGGAGCTCTGGGGAGCCACCACCCACTTTCCAGCCTCTCAGTTATGTTGTTGCCTGTCAAGGAACCCCTTCTCCCTGAGTTTTCAGGCTTCACAGGAAATTCCTGCCCCTGATCCAAAGCTGCCTCTGCGCCTACTCTTGGAAGTGTTGAGAGCTGTTCTGGGTGATTCCCTCCTGGCACCAGGAATTCCTGTGGGTTCCCTCTCACAAGCCCGGCCATGTGTGTGTGTCTGAGGTTTGGTGCCACCAACACCAAATATAAAACACAGTGATGGACATTAAATACCCCGATGGGCCCTTCTGCCTTTGTGCACTTGAAGTGCCTCATCCCAGTCTGCTGGGGCATAAAAGTGCCCAGAAAGCCTTTGGGAAGAGGGTCCTTCTGGCTGCACTTCGAAAACGTGATTAGTAATTTTTTTTTTCCTGTGGCTCCATATCTCAGGATTTTGTTGTTCTGGGATTAATTTTCTATGTTTTGGATTTTTTGTTTGTTTGGTGGTGAGTTTATTAATTGGTTTTGGTTTTGGTTTTGGTTTTTTGCTGTTTGGAAGGTTTGGGGTTTTTTTTTTTTGTAGACGTGGAGGGTGGTGATACATATTCATGAAAGAGAAGTCTTTCCAGCCCCTGCCTGCTCTGACAAAGACTTAGCTGTTTCACACAGCAAGCTGACTGGAATTGTGTGGGGCCTGCCTCACCAGATTAGAGCAAACAGCCAGCTTATTCCTCCAGTCACCAGGCCTCCCCTTCCTAACAATTTCCCCAATTGTCATTTTGACAAGGCTGTCATTAGGTGATGGCTTCTTTTGGCCATTTTCAGATAAAGATAATTTCCTTAACTTCCATTTTATTTGACAACAAGTAGTTTGGGAGAGAAAGGAAGTGCTTCAGTAGTTTATGGATTAAGGGTTTGTCACTTCAAAGGCATCTTTGATCTAAAAATATGTGCTGTACCAAATTCATTATGCCTTTTTTTCTTTTTCTTTTTTTTTTTTAAGAACTTTTAAATTTATTGATCTGCCCCTCAATTATTCCTTTTTTTTTTTTTTTAACATCCCCTAGTAGTACTTGGGATAGCAATGGTGAGGGAAAAACACCCAAGTGGCCTCTGAAAAGTCATGACCAGGGAGAAACAACAGGTGCTTTTGTTCCATACTCTGCT
Organism: Sterrhoptilus dennistouni; assembly: GCA_013397095.1. Lineage (NCBI taxonomy): Eukaryota > Metazoa > Chordata > Aves > Passeriformes > Zosteropidae > Sterrhoptilus > Sterrhoptilus dennistouni. The sequence continues at coordinate 997,087 of VWZU01005591.1, read as the reverse complement.
TTTAGCCAGAGGTCCTGCCTGCTCCTGCCTTGGCAGCTCCATTAAAAACTGGGAGACAGAGAATAAGCTTCACATTTGGTGTTGGTCTGGGTCACTCCTCTGGTATAACTGGCCTAAAACCGTGGCTCTGCTGTAGGTTGGAGATGGGTTTTGACTCCCTAATGGGGCCCAAACCTCATACTGACAAACAAAACTAGAAAAAGGTTTGGGTTCCGCCCCCCCCCAAGATGTTTGCGGCTGAAATGCTCTTCCACAAAGCACTGAGCTTTGCAGCAGGCAGGTGCAGTGGCCATGGCATTTGCTGCTCCCCAGGCCCCATCCACCTGAGGAGGGATGCTTGGGGAGGATTTGGGAATCCTTGTGGGTCCTTTCCAACTCTGGCTACTTCTGCAGGGAGAGAGGCCCGTGGTGGGGGTTTGAATATGAATCAAGAGTGGGGCTTTTCCTTCCTTAGCTGTGTCAGGCACTGGGCTTCACTTTCACCCCTCCTCTGCTTTTTAGAATGCGTAAACCTCCATCCTTGGCTGCAGCAGTGTCAATCTGTGGTGGTAGCCTGTTATCCCAGCCTCACACAGGCTTAGGTGGGGCTGGGATTTGTCCTGTATTAATATTAATATCTGCTCTACCTAATTACTTCAGCTTTCCCTGTAGTGTTACCTCTGCATTATAGCAGCCACCAAAGCACCTCCTTGCTGCTGGAGGCTGTTCTTGATCCCATTTCCAAACAGAAGCACTTCTGCTTCAGCTCAGGCTGGGGAAGCTGTGCAGGGGCAGGCTTTTTTTTTTCTTCTTTTTTTTCCCTTTTTTTTTTTTTCTTCCCCTCTCCTTTTGCCTGCTAATTGGCTGAGACCACCAGAATTTGGAGGACACAGATGTCACTGATAGTTTGCCTAGGGAGCACATTCATGCCCATCTGTTGCAGTCTAGAAGGCTGTTCATATATCCACAAGGCCTTCATTTAATTCTTGTCAGAAAGTAATGTAAATCCAGTTTACCTCAGAGGTCACAGCCAAGATTTATGCCAATGAGCCCCCTGCAATTTACACACACTGTAGTTGTATAGGATGAAAAGAAACCCTTTCATGTTGGTGCATATTAACAAGAAAGCTTGCCTTAGGAGAGGCTTTTTGATTGAGATTCTTCCTTATTTTAATACAGCCAGTTGGGATAGCCAGCTTTACCAAAAGAAAACATCTAATCTTTAAGCCAGAGAAGTAAACTAGCTAACTAACTGAATAAAGCCCCTAGCAAATCTATTTATTTTTTTTAAACCACCTTTTCAACAAAGAAAGGTAAATGCCCTAGGAAAACACAAGCATGTGTGTACTGAAATATTCAGGGACCCTGAATTTGCCTTCTGTGGAAGATGATATTAACTCAATTATTGAAACCTTTGCTAAGTTATCAAGAGCATGTTTTTTTGTGGGTTGGTTTGGTTTGGTTTGGGTTTTTTTCTGTTTTAGTTTTTAATCCCTCAAGCTGCCAAATCCAAAAAATAAAGCTGAGCCTGTTATTTTTGACAGGAGGGGTGGGAAGGGCTCCAGAAGGCTCGTGCACAAATCCACAGGAGGGAGAGCAGCCGAGGGTGCTGTGTGATGTTTTTACCTGCTGCAGCAGCCCCAATGTTCCATTGCTCTTCCAAGGGACATCTGCAGGGTTTTTTTTCAGTCTCCCTACAGAAAGCAAAGGGAGATGAAATGCCACGATATAGGGTGAAGGTGAGACTGTAATTCCAACAGCTACAGCAGACCTGGCACCGCCTCTGTGCCATGATTTCACCCCTTGTCTTTGAACAAGAGACTCTGACAGCCTAAAGAGCTTCCCCAGAAATGAGTATGGCTTCATTAAGCTCAGGGAAGGTGTGAGTGGAAGGGCCACAGCACAGCAAAATGGGCTGGAGGGAAAAGCTGGCAGTGCAAGTGGTGCAGGTACCTGCATTGAAAAGGAGCTGTTAGAAAAGAAAGAAACACTACCAAGTTACTTCGGTTATTAAAGTTGCTTGTAGGAGCAGGCAGAGAAGAGCAGGATACGAGGATGGATCAGGATGTGCCAACTTGATTACAAAAGGGTTTCAGAGTTGGGCACCTCATTTTCCTCAGGCTCAGTGGAGTTTGAGAGTGTTCCTTTCACTCATACTGGCCCTGCTCAGAGGGATCCTCCTCCCTTTTCCTCCTTCCCTTTCTCTAGTTTGCCTGGTCTGTGGATTTTCCCTTTCAAATGTTTCAGGCATGAAAATCAGTATCATTTGCACAGTGTCATAATGACCGGAGTGGTTTGGGATTAGGAGACAGGAGAGTGAGGCAGTGCCCTGAAAACAGGGCTCACACTCTAAGTTCCAGTGTAACACTTAAAATAATTAAAATGTTTATTTGAAAGTCAAAGCAGCCTCGGTCATAAATAACTATCCATTCCTTGATTGATTGTGTCAAGTCCCAACCGAGACCTCTGGGAATAAGGTTTATTTGCTCCCTGTTGGGATTAATCCATAAATGTAGTCTCCACATGGAACTCATCAGGTCTTTGCCTCCTCTTTGTTAGTCTCCCTGGAACTGGAGGATAACCCTGAATAAGATGAAAATTAGGATAATATATTTTCAGAGAGAAAAGGTCTGGCCATCTCTAATTTGTGTTTCAGCACCATAATGCTGTGGAAAATTTCCCAAATGATGTTGTCTGAGAAACCAGCGCTTGTTATCCTTTGCTGCATTTGAAGTTTGAATGCAGCAATTACATCTTCTGTTTCTTAAAGCCTCCAGAGCTAATTGCGGTCTTAAACCGGCTAGATTGACTCCCGGGCTTCCTTCCATCCGTGGCAGAACTTAAAATTCCTTCCTCTTGACAGATCTTTTGGTCTTCTAGCCCAAGGGCTCTGAAATGTCACAGTATGGCCCATTTCTTATTAAAGAGATCGTTTCTCTGTATCCCCCCCCAGTTCTTCCCCCCATCCCTCTTATTCTGAACCCCAACTCCAATTAGAGGCCGACCACAGAAATGTATTTGCTCACCCCTGAGACCTTTGTCTTTTTTTTTTTTTTTCTTCATCATATTTGATGCAAGGAGATATTTTAATCCAGGCTTCAATCAGAAATGGTGCAGATTTTTTTTTTCCCCTCATCATTTCTGTTTTAAAGTGTCTTAACAGTTACATCAAGCATTTAAAAGCTGGTTTTGCCCAAAACAGGAGTGAGGCAGCTTTCCTGTCACCAAGGAGTGCTTAAATCCTCAATCTGATGCAAAATCATTTTTATTATGTGTTTTCAAAGAGCATTTTTAAGTGCACACTTGGAAAACATTTTTGCCCAGGCAGTTTTGCAGCATGTCAAGCTGCAATTTTTACCACTTCAAAACCACCTCCTTAAAGTACCACTTGTTAGGATTTAAGGGAACTTTGAGAAAGCTGATTAGTAACCATTGAGAGGGCTCTAAAGGCCTCCAGAAGTTTTTGGCTGTTCTGCTCTTGGGCTTTAGGCTCAGGTCCTGTGTTTCCCCAGGAAAGCTGCCTGCCTGGTTATTTCCCCCTCCCAGCTGTCACTCAACCCCACAGCTGTCACAAGAACACAACTTACAAAGTGGCATCTGTGTAAAGGATGCTGATGTGGTTTAAAGCTCCGTGGTGCATTTTAAGCTGATTTTGTGATGCAAGCCATTGTCCCCAGTGATGGGTCTCAAAAGACTCTCTACCTCCTGAGTACTAATGTACAGTTTATTGCATTTTCCTCTATGGTTCCAGCACTTTGGTAAATCGTTGTTTTATTACTCCGTGTCCTTGCTGTTTATTCAGTTCTTTGGAAAAATGTACTTGAAGAAAAATCCCTGGCTTGCTGACATCCATAGATCACTGTTAGGGACCTGGCAGTTTCCCGGTGAGTTAAATCCTCCCAATCCAAGGAAGCCAAGTGCTGCACTCTGCACTTCCACACTAATTTGAGCTTCCCTGCTAAGCCCCAGCAGCTCTTTGTGAGAGTGGCAGCTTGTGTGGCTCACAAAGCCACGGGGCCCTCCTGCCTGCACTGAAGACCCAACGAGAGCTGGGCTTAAGAGTCTGATTTGGGGGCTCTGGGCTGTAACACAGAGAAGTGGAGCACGTCCATGAGCTCCCTTGGATGTTCCTGGTGCCGTGTTATTTTTTGTAAAGGGAAATATCCTGGTGTTTGCTTGCTTTAGTGCATCTTCACAGCAAATTGTGCTTATGAGCATCTATTTACAGGCTGTGAGGTGGCAGCTCCAGGGTGCTTCTACACACTCCTGAAGCAGTTTCCAGGCCCCAGTCCCAGGACTACTGTCCACAGCAGATCCAAGGCAGGTGTGTATGTGCTTGGTACAGTCACTGGAGTGGGGTCCCTGGAAAATGAGATTTTTGAGAAATCAATTACACAAAGGCATGGAGGCCAAGCCAGATGGCAGGGATGCTTCATCCCAACCTGGGAGGTACTTCTGGGATGGCTGCATGCTCCTTCCCACAGGCCTGGCTAATCAGATAAATCAATTAGCAGATGTCAGTGCAGTTACCAGAGCAAGCCACGCTGGCATAGGTGTGTGAGTGTGACTACACTTTTCTTTCCCCTGATGGATACCCAGCAAGTGGATCATCTTGTCTAGACCTGGCAGGGTGGAGCAGAGGACTCTGCTTTCTGGTTGTTGTTCCTGGGTTCAGAGATCTGTCCCTGACAGATGCTTAGGGAGAGAGGACCTTCGTGAACTAGGATGTGGACTTAGACCTTGCACCATGAGCAAATCCCATTGTTGTGTCCTTTTTTAGACTCATCTCAGTCAGTGACAGGCAGTTCAGCCCCATCTCCTGGAGGGACTTTGCAGCATGCTGCAGGTTTGTCCCCAGCCCTGTCTCTGGCCCCATCTCCTTTTGCTCCTGATGGGAGCCCCTCAATGGATCCCTGTCCCGGGATCACATCACAGGGATGTGATCCCAGCACCCAGCTGTCCTCAGCTGCCTCAAACCCTGCAGAGAGTGGCCCTAGTGGCTCTTACTTGGGGCTAAAAAGATGGGCAACACTTTCTAGGATTTCCTTCTGCTTTTATCCATGGCTCTGCCTCTGGCTGATCTTTTACTTGCTCCCCAGCTTCTCTTCTCCTTCCCTTGGTCTCCCTTTTACAGATACTTTTAAAATTTCTTCTTTCTATGTCATTTGCCTGCAGAGTCAGTCAGAGCCCCACTGAGCAGCTCCTGCCTCCAGGCTCTTTGCTGCTGAATCCCATCTTTTCCCTGCTCCACCTGCCCTTCCACGGGAGGCTCTCTGATCCTCTCTGCTTTCGCATGAGTGCATCTCTTTTGCCCTCTGCTTTTCAGTCTGGCAGCTTGCTCCTGCTCAGTGTCGTTGGGAGCACAGCCTATCTGCCACCAGCTCCAGGATCCAGCCATCCCAGAGCCACAGCAGGAAGGGAAAAAACTGCCTGGAAACGTGGCTGAGTGGTTTCCAGTTAGCAGAGCAAACTGTGCCTGTGTGTGTGTTGTCCTTTGCCCTCCTCTTCCTCCTTTGCTGCCATAGTGTTTCCCAAATTTTAGATATGTTTTTATTAGCGCTGTTCCTGACTGTATTGCTTCAAGCTGCAGGAACAGTTTTCTAGGGTGAAACCATCATCAAATTGGTAGGGACAAA
>VWZU01005591.1:964583-991438 GCA_013397095.1 Sterrhoptilus dennistouni | reverse complement strand
AAAAAAAAAAAAGTATTTATCTTGTTCTTAATTTTTGAAAGCTGCCTGAGTGTTCTGGCAGGTGTTAGGCCAAATACCTGTCATGGGAAAATGTTGGGGGGTTCCTGCATCACCACTGGCAATGTCCTAAGCACCCGGAGGACTTGCAGTGGGACATAGATGGAGAACATTGACACACGGGGTGGCATCCCGGGGTAAAAGAGAGGGTCTCCGTGCTGTGGGAAATGCACACAGCGTGTTCCCCTCTGCCATTCAGTGCTGGCTAACCCTGTGCGACAGCCCGAGCCTCCCGGGTGCAAAGGGCTCCGGCACAGCCCCGACAGTCACTTCCCTGCTCGGGATGTCACGGCTCCACTGATGAGCCTGTGCTGTCTCCCTGGCACCTCGGGATGTTCCCCTCACACGCCGTCACCAGGACCCTGCCGTGATTTCGCACACTCCTCTAATAAAGTCTTCCGAGGCTGTCACGTATTTTCCATGTCTTTCCCCTATTATTTCCCCTTGCTTGAGCCTTTCAGATAATTGATGATACTTTAGTTAATCATTTTCCCCCTCCTTTGTTCGCCAGGTACCTCAGCCTCGAAGGGAATCCTTTTTATTTGGGCCCCGCGTCTTCTCCTGAGTAATTGATCACCGCGCACCCGAGGACACCCAATTCCCATCCCGGTGGGATCAGCCCTCATGAATAACCAAAGCGCCGTGGCCGTGCTGCTGCAGGAGTGCCAGCGGGCCCTGGACACGCTCCTGGCGGCAAAGGCCGGCACGGGCGAGGGGCAGGAACGGGAATACCGGCGGTGCCAAGGTGAGCTCTCCCCCAGGAGAGGCGGCAAGACTCCGCCGGCGCTCAGCCCTGCCCTATTTTTCCTCTCCGGGCAGATGAATGTCAAGAGATGCCTGGATTTCGAGGCCGTGAATGGGATGCGGGCTGCAGGCAGGCAAGGGGAAAGAAGTCCACTTTGTTGCAGTGAATTGCTGTCAGTTCTAATTTTAGGCTTCAGTAAACATGAGGCTGTAAGGAACAGTTTAGTTTGGGGAGAACAATGCCCAAAAGTTTGCTGATGCACATAAATTTCAGTTATTAAAAAAAAAAAAAAAAAAAAAAAGAAAAAAAAAGAGAGAGAGAGAAAGGAAAAAAAGGATGCAACTTCTGAATAAGGGCACATATTTCCTCTCCTTTCATAGGAACTGGGGGAGGGCCCTCTCTGTTTGTCAGCTTCTCATATATTAAAGAGCTCATTGCCCGAATCTTTATCTTGTAAAATGTGTGTGACCTCTGTAAGTGGTGTCCAAGGCAAAAAAAAAAGAAAAAAAAAAGAAAAAAAAAAAAAAAAAAAGAAAAAGAAAAAGAAAAAAACCTTTGCAATATCCCTCTTGAAAGGAAAATCCATGCTGGCTAACGGCCGGAATAAATAACCAGGAAAGGAAGCAGCGTTTAGCGAGAGGTGCAATAAAAGTATTCCTCATTTGTTTTAATGCCGACGTTACCTGCTGGAAACCAGCAGCTATTTCTCTATCGCCGCGGCGCTGTGAAAAGAGGAGGATTTATTATTTCTTAATTCCAGCGGAATTAAGGTTTCCCTTCGCGTGACACATCTGCGGCGCTGCCCGTTTTCCAGCTCGGTGTTAATAATGTTTGGTTTTGCCTTGCTTGAGTGGCTCGGCCGTAACGTTAATGTGATCTTTAAAACCCTTTGTTTGTCCCGGGGCGCGGAGCCGTTGAGAATATGTTTTTCCGACCATCCTTGTTCTTGCTGGGAGGTCAGCTGCCTTTTTTTTCTGAAGCACCTAAGTCTGTTTGCGCTGGAGGGTGGCGTGTAGGTTTCTGTTATGGATACTGGAAGATTTTTCTCTCTTCTTCTTTTGTTCCCAACAAAGGGTACTTTGTTTCCTCGTCGCAAATTCTTTTTAAGTTTTATTATGGCTCCGCAGAATAGGCTCTTGAACTCCTAATCAGGTAGCGCTTTTACCCCCCTCATCCTCCTCCCTCCTTTTCTCCTATTAAATACCACAAAGTATGAGAAATAATCAGTTTAGTTCCAGATAAGGTAAATCAGTGCCCTTATAATCACTCGATTGGACACGGTCCTTCAGGTAAACTGCTTCAGGAAATGGGCGATCAGAGCCCCAAGTGCTGCTCGGGCTTTTCCGAGGGCCGTGTTCCCATCAGCTGAAAGAAAAATACCCAGCAGCGGGGTGGTGACAACGACATTAATAACTGCTGGGGCTCTCTGCCCGGGGAAGGAAGGCAAGGGCCCCGCAGGTCGGCGGCTCTCGGCTTCGGGGAGACCCTCCCAGCGCAGGGCCCGAGGGGCTTTCCTCGCCCCCCTCTCCTCCCGGGGCTGCCTTTGTTCCCCCTCGGCTTTCTCAGACCTGCGGCAAGAAGGACTGGAAGCCAAATCCATAGAAATGGTGGGGAGAGGGGAGAGGAGGAGCATGTCTTTATCTCACTTCAAGAGGCAGAACGGGTGGTGTTGGGTGGGTCTGGATTTCTTCTTTATTTCTTTTTTAGGCTAGAAATACTTCCAGTCCACTTCTGTGCCCATTCAGCCTTCGTTAATTAATGAGTTTATATTGCCAGTGTTGAGAACAGCTCTCAGTTACAAGGGTAAACTCTTGTCCTTGGAACTGGATCTTCCTTAGGAAAAGGCTTAGGAAGTTCAATCGTGCCTATTCTACATAGGAGATAAGTCCTTCTGTCCATAATTTTACATTCCTTGTGATGAGATGAATATCCCAGTGGATATCTCTGCTCCTGCACTGATTTTCCAGTGACAAGTGTGAGGGTGGGAGCAGAGCCTCCTCTCCCTGTCAGCTCTGGCACTTGGCACCTTCAGGCACCACTTCGGGAGGACAAGGAAACTTTAACCCAGGATGTGTAACAGGAAGATTTCCAAACCTCATGTTTCCTTGGGACGGCAACAAGTGAGAAAATGTGGGCTGGAAAACGCGCTAACATTGTAAACTTGACTTTTTGGAGGAGGGCTCTAAATATCCAACCTCCTGTTTCTCCCCCAGGAAAATCATACCTATGAATCATGTAAATATCCTTCTTATGAAGTTCATTTTCCAGAGTCCCTGCATAAAGGATTGATTAAAAAATATGTAGCAATGCATTTATTGCGTTGCCTCGTTAAAGCGGTGATGGTCTCTGAGCAGGGGTTTTTCAGGGGATTAATGGCCAGAAGGGGCCAGATCTGCAGCTGATGATCACCATTAACCCCATCTGGTCAATAATCTCTGTTAATCCACTTTTATTGGCCAGAGAGGCTGCCCAGCCGAGTGGTTAGCACGGCACAGCACATCCACATACCCCCGTTGCAAGGAAAATGAGATGTGGGCTGTGGCTGAAAGGAAGGGACAGATCCAAGCCCAAATCTCTGGCTGTGTGCTCCTAGCAGTTGCATCCTTAGTTGGATCAGGTTGGAGAGCCAACAGAAGCTGATAGAGTGGCTTAGGACCAGTATGAAGAGGGAGCAAGGAGGGACAAACTCCTCCCGAGCTTGTGCTTAATGTTCATTATAACCCTTTAGATTTCTGTCTGATTGCTATCCATGGTCCAGGTTGATCTCCCAGTTTATAAGTGGCTTTCCAGGATGGCTCTGCCACTGTCACCTCGGCAAGGGGGATAGATCTCCTGTGCCATTGATCCCACTGTCCTCACACAGGGGAAGAGGTTCCCTCCTGCCTCTATTGGAAAAGCTCTTCACGCCCAGGCAGCCACCAGCCGGCACCGCTTCCTGCTAAAAGCCTTTTGAATGGCTGGAGGCTCCCATTTACCTGGAGGGCAGTGCGGCCGAGGGGAACGGATGGCAGCCCCGCTCCCCTTCCCTCCCCACAAGGCTGGTGACAAGGAGCCCTTGGGAGCGAGTAGGGAGAAGGCTTTTTTTGAGACATTGGTGCCGTGAGTGCTGAACCTGCTGCAATATCCTCACCTGCTCTCTGACCCTTTCAGCTCTGCTTCCTGAGGAGCTGAGGAGCCTCCTGGAGGCGGCCAAGGAAATGAAGTGGCCCTTTGTGCCGGAGAGGTGGCAGTACAAACAAGACCTCGGCCCGGAAGACAAAACAAACCTGCAAGATATGATCAGCGCCAGGCTCCCTGACTTGCTGGTATGAAGTTCGACACTCCCGTGGTGTAAAATGTCCCGCTGGGGTGATCAGGGAAAAGGAAAGTTTCACAGGAAAGTTCTGGTTCTGTTCCCACTAAGGTAATGCTTCCCTCTTCCCTGAAGAACTGGCATTATAATAACGTTAAAATGCCAAATGTTCATGTAATTTTTTTTAAACCCACGAATTTGACAAGGCTGCTGTGCCTCGTTTAATTCTGCTTTGCAAGCAGGTCATAAGGATAACTAGTAGGGCTTGCACAATCATCACCTGCTCTGTTTTCAATAAAATTACACTATAGAATCCCTTTAAGGACCAAAGCTGGCCAAAACCTACGCAGGAAAGGGAAGGATTCAATGTGATTTCTCCCGTGAGTAAAGGATGGCTGTGTAAGGAGTGGCAGAATCCCAAAGGTCCTTGGGGATCCCATCCCTTAAGGTGATGAGTTTGAGCTTAAAGATTAGAAAGACATGTGGACTGCTTTTTGCTTTTCTGATTTTCCTAGAGATATGTCAGACACGTGGCAAATAGAGGACACCTTTTTTTCCATGGTAAATGTAATATCTGGGCTAAGGGCTATCCCTTTGCCAGGACAGGGATAAAGATGAGGTTTGTGAATTTTATGGTGGGGGGTTTGTTCCTGTGGTACATGTCTGAAGCCAACACCTTCCCATTCCTGCCTGTTGTCAACTCCTCTGCCCAGGAGACCTCAGAATCCTGCCTCAGCGAGGCCAGCAGGTTTTCTTTGGGAACGACGTGGATTCCTCTGAGCAGCGTGGAGGAGCAGGGAGAAGCTCAGCAAAGCCAACTGCAGGGCTGGGGAGTGGGAGCCCCAGCGTCCCCACGTCTCCGGGCTCCTGAATTTCCCCGGGGAGGGCGGGGAGTGGCTGCTCTCGGGTATTTATTTTCTCTCTCCCTTTGGTGTGTGTGGCCTCGGACAGAAATTTATGGCGGAGGTCGACCTCCTTTACAATCCCAGCGCAGCACTCTAACTTTGGAGCGTTTTGTGTGCTCCCTCTCGGGATAAACACCTGCAGCAAACTCCCCGCGAGACCCGGCTAGATGGGAGATTAATGCGGCTCTAATAGTGGAGCAGCGTTTGCAGCATTATGCCCTCTCCCCAGGTAGATGGGTCTTTTCTGGGATGATACCAATTATTTATTGCTGAAACATCTGTTGATAACTGCAGCTGCCCTTGTTAAACAAAGCCTATCGTGGGGTCAGGGACTATAGGGACCTCAAATCCTCCTCCGTGCTAGTTTTGGGCTATTCACCCACACCCCCTGAAGTCCATTGGTTGCCGTTGTCTCCAATGTTTCATCCCGCGGTGGAAAATACTTTGTAAACGTTGTGCTGCCTTTCTCCATGTGCTTTGAAGTATTATTTCATCTTCATCGGTAATTTATATTCCAGCGCCATTGTACCATGGGAAAAAGGGAAAACCTTTTTTGTTTTCCATTTAATTGTAGATAGACTGACATTTTGACCTGCATTATTAGTATTAGTCAGGAAAAGGGAATTTTTTTCCCCTTCATCCATTCCTTCTCCCCCCCCTCTTTTTTATTTTAAATCAAATTTAAAGACAGAGCAAAGGCTGCCTCAGTTCTTTGAATAAAAAGCTGGGGGGGGAATGAAGCTGAAGAGAAGTGATTACAGTATGATGAGGAAAGATAAAAGTCTGAGCAACTTTTTTTCTTCCTTTTCTTAATTTTTTTTTTTTTTTTTGGCATGAGGGGCAGAAGGATAATTTAATTCCCTGAAGGACAAAAAAAAAAAATATAAGTCTTTATCGATTTATTGTTCGGAAAAAGAAAAAAAAAAGAAAAAAAACCAACCCAACCTTTTTAAATTTTCCCCTCTCTGTTTATTTTAATTTGCCACGCTTAGAATAAGCTCATAAACCGTAATTCATTACATTTAAAAAGTGCTTTGAGATCCATGAATGAAAGGCGCTTCATTACCATAACACTCTGGCGGTGGTGCGGGAGGCAGCGCTGGCTACCGGCGCTCTCGGTGAGGATGAGGATGCCTCGCTCCGGGGAGGGGCTGAAAAGCTCCATGAGACCGGCACAGGCAGTAAGCGGATTAGGCTTCAAGGGTTTGCCTCGGTGCTGTCGCACTTTAAAAAAGTTGGATCCGCCTCGCCGGCAGCTCCTTCGGCACACCAGGAAGGCAAATTAAGCTTCTTTAAGTGCTCTCCTTCGTCCTTGCTGGAGGATGCCCCTATGCATCCCGTAAAAAGTGCAGGGTTTGGTTTGAATTTTAGGATTTTTTTTCTTTTCCCGGGATTCACCCCCCAAAGGCGACCAGAGTTCAATAGGCACTGTTTTCCACGTTTTCCTGACAGGTTTCAGGTAGCAAACCAAGCCCTTCCTGCAGCCTCCGCGGTGGGAATCTGCACTAAGGCTCGAAGGGTGATAGCCAGCGTCTGTATCCAAAGCCAAAACTGGGAAACACTGGGATGATAATTTTTTTAATTTTTATTTTTTTTCGGAATTGTCACAGCACCCTTGCTGGCAGGGATATAAAGAAGGAGGGATTATTTTTCCTCTCTAAATACCGCCTGCGCTGTGGGGTTGGGAATGGGCCTGCAGATCGCAAAGGGAGGCTGCCAGGGGTGCCCTTCCTGCAGGTCTTTGCTTTCCCAAGAGATGGAATTGGCCTAATGCTCGGTGAGCAGCCAATAGAGGGCAACATGCCCATGGCCACGGAAGCTTTGATACCAAAAAACCTGCTGTGGTTTTAGTTGAAGGACAACTCTGTGCACACGCATAGTTCTCTTCTGGGATGATTCATGCTACGATTTATTTTATTATTATTATTATTATTTTTCCCGTTTGCAAGCCCATAGTGATGATGTGGGGGTTTCCTTCATTTTTATCCTACCTATCAGTAATTCCTGTATTCATTCACGGACCAGGATCTGCTGGGACAATGGGAATATAAAAGGAAAAGCCTTCAAGAGTGGAGCTACTCTGGTCCCTCTGTAGGGAGATGTGCAGGCTGGCTCCGTGCTCCCTGCTGTGGATGGATCCTGGCCCTGCTAGCACGGCATCTCTTGGGATTTAATGGGAATATTGAAAAGGGTGGAAAATAAGGCCCTGCAGCCCTTGGCTAATTAGGTATTGATGGATTGCCATTAGGGAACCCGTTCCAAGGGATGTGCCCGAGCTGCTGTAGGTGTGTGTGTGGCGCTGAGGAGCTGGGAGCCTTTGAAAAAGAGCTAAAGCCGGGCCGAGGATTTCGTTTTCTCCTCCTCCTAACTGTGGGTGTGGTAACGGGAGAATTAAAGCCCTGAATCGTAGCCCTGGGATCTCGGTTGTTGAGGCTGACCTTTTGCTACCTGCCTGCTAAGAGCTCTTCTTGGGTGATCCCAGTGAAACGGAGAGTGATGTGAGGGATGAATTCAAACTAGGAGGGAATAGCGGCACCCCAGCCTCCCGGGGCCTTTGTAAGTGAGAAGTGTCAGAGATTAGGTGCAGGCAGAGGAGCCTCAGCCGTCCGGGGTGACTGTCCTGGTGCTGCAGAGCACTCTGCCTTCTGCTGCCTGTGTGAGAAAACCACAGCAGAATTTATGTTGACCATAAAAAAAAAATTTAAAAAGGGAAGCTGGATCCTGGGGGTGTGTTGGGCTGTCACTTCACTTTGCTCATGGGTAGGGCAGCTCCCTGGGGTATCTACAACTTCGAATGTTGTATCCCTGAGATTATCTTTTCTCAATTGCATCGATGTTTTGAGGACATGGATTCAGGGAAGAGTCTCTTATATTTTTAGATGTCGATAATGGACTTGCTGTTGCTCTCTCGGGGGGGGTTCTGTCACCGGTTTTGCCATATTTAGGTATTAAAATATCTCCTTTTAATGTGCCACGATAGTTTATAAGTGGTCCAGAACAAACCAGAGCCACGAAGTGATTGTGGCACCTCTCTGTCTTTGGTACTAATCAAGAGCAGGAACCCTGTATGTGACCATGGTCCCCCAAATCATTGCTCCCCTGTTGGACACAAGGCCCCCAGGAACCCCACTTCAAGCAGCTTCCTGGGAACTTTAGGAGTTCTCCTTCTGTCCTCATCACAAAATGCTGCTGTTCTTTTTCCTTGAGGAAATCAGGAGATATTCCCACTCCAGGACCTCCTCAGTTGCCGAAGCAAGATGAGGTTGGTTGCAAAAGCTGCCCCAGTTTGTGGCGTTTTGAACTGCCCCTAATGCACCTAACGCTGCTGCCGCCTTTGAATTCCCAACTCTCCGCTGCCTGCAGGACGAATAACTTGAGATCATTAGCAGCTTCGGGGTGGGGGAGCATCCTCATCTGCTCTGAGCCGACAGGGAAGTGTCCGGGAGCTGCAGCGATTCTCCGTGTGACCGTCCCGTGTGTCAGCCTGGACCTCCAGACACGCTTTTTCTCCTGCCCGTCACCGGGAGCCTTAATTCCCTGCTATTTGCGGTGCGGGCTCTGATTGCCAGCTCAAAGGCAGGGATTGATAGAGAAGTCCCGCTCAGTGACAGCGGCTTTGGTCCCTGGCAAAGACGGGCTTTGCTGGCGGCGCGTGGGGTAACGGGGGGGAAAAGCTGCGGCCCAACCCATCGCCGCTGTGGCCGCGTGTTTAATCTGACAGGGGGAGAGAAAATCGGGCAATTTGTTAGGGTTCAGTGGAGTGCTAACGAGGAGCAGCTCTTGGGAGAGGGCTAAAGCACCTGGAAGTAGGTGCCTGCCTGAGACACTCCTGCCTTGTGCGTGGAATTTGAAATTCTTTGCTGGCCGCTCTTAGTTTTGTGGCTTTTAAAAAAAGATTTTTAAACCTCGGCTGCAGTCTCGAGTGAAACTAGGACTGAACCAGTCTGAGACAAGTGGATATTAGCAAACGCAGAAGTCCTGAGCGTCCACAAAAGTGTGGGTGGGGGACACTGAAAATTAAATCTTTCTTTCCCCTGCTTTTAATCACGCTGTCTGTAGAGGCGTTTTTCCAAAGGGGATCCTCCTGAGCCTGCAGGCTATGGAGGAGGGCTTGCCTCTGGGATCTTGGCTTTATAAAGAGGGCCGAGAGAGTGGATTAAATCAATATTTCATTTATTTGGGCTTGTAATTCCTCTTACATCAGCTGCCACATAAAGATTTCCCTCTATTTCCTTCCCCTCCTCCTCATCCTCATTTACTATGCACCAATAATTTCCCTTTGACGCTTTCCTGCCCGTCCTAGTGCCAGATGGCCCCGGTTCTGAGCTTCTCCCGTCTCTTGGGAGCGGCCCCATTGTCAATGCAAAGGAGGCGTCGTGGCTTTGAACCCAAAGCTGGGACCCAAACTTCGGCCCCGGCGTGAGGAGGAGCCGAGCCCGCTAATGCGGGGAGCCATGCGAACCGCACACCCTCCCACTCAACGACATTAAGGCGAAGCCCCTTCACTAAAGGCTGCTTTGCATTTCCCCCAATGGTCCGTGTATAGAAATCCGGCGCAAATTTAATTTTCCCACCACCTGATTCCACTTCCCAGCCGCGAGGTTCCCTTTTGTGCCCTAAACTCAATTAGGCGGATCCATTTCACGTCGTGGGCACAGATGTGAAAACAAAGTGCGCGCCCACCTCGCTCTTTCTCTCCCCCTCTCCCTCTCTCTCTCTCTCTGGATGCACCTAAAGCGATAGAGAAAGTGAGTAAATCTGTGTAGGCTGCCAGCTTCTGGTCGTGATGGAGCAGGCTGAGCCATCCTGGGAGCCAGAGGGGTTTTCCCTGGCTCGGGGAGCCGCTGCCCCGGTTCCTGTTGGAGTGGTGTTTCTGGAAGAGACCCTGAGCACGGCTCGGGGGCGCTCGCTGGAGGTGCTGAGGAATTTTCCAGCCACACGAGTTGGCAGGGAATGAAAGGAGAGGGTGTTCATTTCTCGGTGTCCCGTTCGGAACGGGGTGGGGACGTCGCCGCAGAGGGTGACACGGAGCCGCGTCGCTGTGTGCCACACAGCATGCGGCCCTGCCTCCCCAAAAAAAGAAAAAAAAAAAAAAAAAAAAAAAAAAAAAAAAAAAAAAAAAAAAAAAAAAAAAAGCCCAATTTCTCCCCCTGGCTTGACTTTTCTACATTTTGTGTCCATTTGGGTTTGGAGAGGGACACAAGAGGTTTCGGCATTGAGCGGGGAGTTAAATTATGCAGCTGCAAGACTGCCAAGCCCTTCAGAATAGGATGCTTCGTTTAGATTTTCCACAATGCTATTGAAGTGCTTATTTTCCTCCTGAAGAGACACAAACAGATGCAAACTTCTGTAAACACTTTAGAAATGAATTCAGTGAGTTTGGCCTCTCAGCAGTGCTCAATAGCTGACAGAAAAATGTCTAATTAGTGCAAGTGGAAATAATAGGGCCACTTGGATTCCTTCCATCCTCCTCCAAGTCTACTTTTCCTAGGAACTCAAAGGCCCTTTTGTTTGGTAGGTCACCCTCTCTCAGGCTTTTGTGCTGCGATCTATTAAAGGAAGAAGGGGAGGAAAAAAAATAGATTAGGCGATGCTCTGTGCTTAAATATATGGCCTGTTGATGAGCATTTGGAATGGCTGGTTTGCAGTGTCAGTTTACAGGTGCTTGGAGAGGGGATTCCTCCATTGTTGGCCAGCACAAGCGGAGCTGTGCCTGCCGGACCTTCAGGAATCCTTTTCAAGTGCCATCCTCTTAGAAAATCCAACTCGGGCTGAGGGAAAAAAAAAAAAAAAGGAAATTTGTACAGATCCACCTTGCTGAAGTGCAGACAAGCTGGGAAATGCTTGCCATGGATAGGGGCCATAGACTGACATGGGCTTCTTCCTGCACACCTCTGAGGGTTCTGCTTGATGCTCTGATGGGGATTTGGACAAAGATTTCTTGGCAATCATCTCTGGAAAAGTAATCTCCTGGGTGTCAGTGTGTGGAGCACCTCCTCACTCCACCGAGAGGAATACCAGGCCCAGCATGGGAAGTGATGGGCTTTTGGTAAGCAGTCCCCGGGTCCTCACCTGTATCTGTGATGAGGCTGTGTGTCTCCTCTGGCTGTCCTTGCTGCCCTCCTGTCGCGTTAACAGCAAGGATCTCAGGAATTCTGACAGCTCCCCATGTGGGTGCGATGGTTCATCTGCTGTGGGAGCCCAGGAGAGTTCGCAGACACTTAGTTGTCATTAAGGGTGGCCTGCAGGGGGAAAACATTGGATTCCTATCCCGTTTGTGGTGTACGGAGTGGATGGCCTGAGCTCCAAAGAGGGCAATGGCTATCCAGCCATATCCAGCCTTCCCAGTCTCACCCCCGCCTTTTCAAGTAATTGCTGAAATGAAAACGGGGTGAGGAACAGGGTTACTGAAGCAGAACATTTCCCAGCTCTCTGAGCCGCCGGAGGTGAGTTTTCCTGAGGACGCCTGCGTGTTTTTGGTTTTTTTTCCAGGCTTATCTGAAGGCTTCCATCCTGGCGAGGGACAGCGCCACGGCCACGGCCGTGGTGTTCCTGATTGACCGCTTCCTGTACTGGATCGACGCCTCCAGCCGGCTGCTGCGGATCGCCAAGGGGCTGCACCGCCTGCATCCCGGCGCTCCCATCAGCCCGCAGCTGCTCATCCGCCAGGCTCGCCTGGCCGTCAACGCAGGTACCGCCCTGCCCCGGGTCCTGCCGCAGCCCCACGGGAGAGAGGACACTTGGCTCGGGACAGGGATGCTCGGTCCTTCCCTGGTGCCATCTTCTCAAACGCATTTCCCGCTCCCGGCCCCCTGGAGCCCTCCCGGCTCCTCTCTCTAGCACAAAGGGGCCGGTGTAAAGGGTTTCAGAGCCAAGAGCAGGAGAGAAAATTGTGAAAGGGTGTGGAAAATACTAATTGGAGCTTTTGTTCCTTAACAAATCTTCCCTGCTGGTTTCAAACGGGGGTATCTGAATTGCTGTTCTCCTGACCAAGGGCCTTGGAAAAGGAAATTAGAATCCTGGCATTTTCTCGACACTGTCCCAGCTGCTTTTCATTTTTTCAATGAGGCCACTTGGCTATGCAAACAATGCAGATTACAACTCCTCCAGGATAAAAAAAAATGAAATTCCATAATTCCTGTAACATTCACAACACCTGAAGGATTTTTAACACATCTTCCTGTGGCTGTGCTTTCCATGGTGGGATGTCAAGCCGCTCCCCAGTCACACCTAAAGAGGTTTCCAAAGCCCACGTTTCCTTGGGACAGAACCTAGAAGCATTGCTGCTGAAGGAAGCAGTCTAGATTACTTTCTTCTGGGAGGGAAATAAGAGCTGGGAATCCCAACAATCTTCCAGGAACGTGTCATAAGTACAATAAAAAAGATACATTCACAATTTCACATTGCAGAAGGTGGGGCACATGCATTTCTGGCTGTGGACAGTAGCAGTTCTCTGTGCAGGTGATGCCTGATTAATATTTTTATTCACGTCATGCCACAATACATTTTTATGTTCATTTTCTATCCATTTTTTGCTTTAATTTTCACTCAGGTAAACTTTTAAAAGCTGAATATATCCTAAGCAGCCTGATTAATGACAACGGAGCAACAGGTGTGTATAAATTCCTTTTCCCACTTCATACTTGCTACTTTGGTCCAATTTTTGATCCCAATTTTAACAGTTACACCAGCCTCAAAAAGCCAAACCAACCTCAGTAATGACTCCTCACATTGCACTTGTTTGTCCTTCACCATTCTCTCCGAAGATGTGGAAACATCACTTTATTTTTGAAATTTCCATCTTTCATCCTTGTATACCTTAACTTGGGTGGGAAAATATTCTGAATGGAGAAGGTTAACCTGTGGAGCAATGTCAAGCAACTGAGTGATGTAGAAAACTAAGACAACTCTGTCCCCTCAAAAATCCAGACTGTTGGAGTGATGTTCATCCTCCACATTCTTATTAATCTTACAGACTAAATAGATACTTTATTCTATAGGATTTATTTTCCTTTCTTCAGGGTTTCTTTAGTGGGTGTATTCAGGTTGCTATACGACTGAAAATTGAGGCAGTTCAGGGTTCTGTTGGTTTCTTTTCCATGGGAAGCTGAGATTGTCATATGGAAAGGGCCTCCATGCAAGGAAGAGAATCCTGGCTGTTTGCTGTGATGCAGGTGACCCTTGGAAGCTTAGAATAACAGGAATATTTTTCTATTTTTCTATAAAACTATGCCGAGTTTTCCTACTCTTCCTGCAGGAACCTGGCGATACGCTGCGGAGAGCGATCGGATTCTTGTCCAGGCAGTCTGCTTGCAAGTCAGGGGACAGATTCTGCAGAAGCTTGGTAAGGCTCTCTTCTAGAAGCTTCCACTCAAGATTTCCCCCTGGGTTTTTTTCTCCTTTAAAATGTCACACTAGGCCTGTGTCAGAATTTTGGCTTGTGGTGAACACCCTATACCCATAAAACAGGCACAGAGGACGAGTTGCACACCTATCTCTTTGCTGCAAGGGCCTGGAGCCATGTACCAAGTAAATATAGTGCAGGAATTATCATTTTATTACTAATCTCGCCTGAAGCCAAGGAACAATCTGAAATGTTCCCTTTTTCCTATGCCACTCTGTATTTGCTAACAGTTGTCCCAGATTCCCTATTCCCAAAGGCAGGAGGTAGTTTATCACAGGGACATCCCAGCAATGTCCTCTCTCGAGACAAGAAAATCCCTGATTTTCAGCAGGAGGGACTTTTGTATTCAGGGCTTGGCACTTTAGGCAGCAGCCTTCATTTTGTGCTTTTGGTTTGAGACACCAAACCTTCCATATGACTGTGGAGCTGAAGTCTTTTATGAGGACAAAGTGGGTGCTTATGCACAGCCAAAAACTAAAGGAAACTCATAAATGGTCAGAGTCACTGAAGCAAAACATGCCAGGGTGTGGTTTTATCCTGTCCTGAGGACCCAAGGTGTAAAATAAGCTATGGAAAGCCATCCTTGGCAGTGACCTGCTCAGTGCCTGTTTGTTTTTTCTGGTTTGTTTCAGGGATGTGGTATGAGGCAGCAGAGTTGATCTGGGCTTCAGTCGTGGGATACTTCAAACTTCCTCAGCCAGATAAAAAGGTAGCATTTCCTTTCCACTCTGCATCCCTCTGCCGACCCAGTAATCACTCCAGCTTAGCTTTTGTTTCCTTCACCAGCAGTGTTTCAATTACACACCTCAGGCAGGGTTAACAGGCAGCACAAAGTCTGTATTCCGCGTTGTTTCCGCGTGCATGCACGGCCTCACCCGCGCTCCTTTTTCCCTGCAGGGGGATGAAAGCAATACTTCTCATTAAGCAGAACCATCTGAAGTGACCCATCCCCAAGGATGCCTCTGATGCCTCCCACAAGGACAGACTAATTCCAGAGTGCAGCCACAGATTTTTAGCTGTTTCTTAGGATTAGAACTGATTTTTTTCCCCTAAGTGCATCTGTTTGCAGGGCTGTGCTGGCTGTAGTGGGTGATGGATTCGCGTGGTCCTGCAGGACCTGAACACCTCACAAAGCCACCATGCCTGTCCTTAGCACTTTTGTGAGGCTGGGCAGCACTAATCTTGCCACTGGAGGTGAAGCAGCAGTCACACCATGTGTCCATAGCTAAATAGGAATGTGAGCCCAAGCCTGGCAAGTCCTCAGGTGATGCCTGGAGAGGGTTTGTAATTGGACCCCAGCATTAGATATCCCACAAACCCAGACCTTGTCACCTCTTGTCTGCCATGTCTTAAAGCTTGACCTCAAGCTCAGAACATTTCTGTGCTCCATTTCAGCATCAGTAGGGAACTCTGCAGTGAATTTTGTGGAAGCATACCTGGTTTTCTTAATTATTTGGCCAGGCAGGCCCTTAGGTGGCATCAGGTCTTCCAGATTACATTTCCATCAAGTGAAATTAATAAAACTGTACCAAGATAACATCTCTGAATTTCTTAGCCATGCTCCTCTTTGGATCTGGTTTATGTGTTTGTTTTCTTGTTGTTCTGGCACATTCTATGCAGCAGAGCAGTAAAATTCAAAATACAGGGGGGAAAAACCCACCAGGAAAATTTTTCATTTCTCTTTCAGGGAATTGCCACATCCTTGGGCATTATGGCAGACATCTTTTCTTCCATGAATGAGCAGGATTATGCACACTTTAAAACCAATGCTGACATTGACCTGGTGAGACTCGGTTTGGGGTTGGTGTGTGTGGATTCCTCAGGTCGTCTCAAATTCACCACACATTTCCCTCTCCTGTGCTGAGAGGGCTGAAGAAACTTCCATTATGAAGTTTGGTAGCACCTAGATGGGAGAGCGCTTGGCTTCAGGAAAAAGAACATATTAAGAGTATTTTATAAAATGTATTTTATAGAGTGCATACATTTAGAGTATTTATAGAGTCAAAAGTGACATATCCATGGTAAACCTTAGCAAAAAGGGTCCTGCAGAAACAGACCAGGCTGCTGTTTAAGACCTGGTTGTCCCTGCCTACCAAGCCCTAACATTTGTAAATCAAGCCCTTGAGTTGAGGTTTTTCCTCATGTTTGGTTTTTCTTTTATTTTTTTTTTTTTTATTTCCTCAGAGCCTCCTGCAGGAGTTCAGCCACCGCTTGTTATCAGCAGCTGAGGCCTGCAAGCTGGCAGCTGCCTACAGCCAGTACACCCCCCTGTTTGTCCTCACGGCCGTGGTGAGTGCTGCTCCTCCCTCTGGAAGCGGGATCTGTGCAGGGGAAGAGTCCAGGCTGCTAAATTTGGCTCTGACATGGCTTTCAGACAGGGTATCATGTCTGTGTTGAGGGTTTGGTTGGTTATATGGGGTACACGTTGATCCGAACTGCAGTGGGGAAAGCTATCCACAGAGTGAGGATGGGCTTTGGAGCCTTGGGAGTGCTGCTTCTCCTAGAACTACAGCTGTATTCCAAAGGAGAAAAAAAGGAGGAAGTTTATTTCCTCCAGGAAATATAGCAGCAGGCAGTTAGAGCCAAGCTTTGCCTCAAATCATTTAAGGGAAAGAAACACATTTTTAATTCCTTCATTCCTCTTTGATCCCCTCCCAGAACATCCGTGGGATGTGCCTGCTGTCCTACAGCCACTCCAAGGACTGTCCCCCAGAAAAGAGAGAGTTCTACTTGTCTGAGGCCAAAGAATCCTTTGAGATCGGGCTCCTGACCAAGGGGGAGCAGAGTGCCATCACCAGCAAGCAGGAGCTGCACAGTTTCATCAAAGCTGCCTTCTGCCTGGCCACTGTGCACCGATGGCTCTATGGAGAGAGCCAGCAGCTCCAGGAGGTCACGCAGCTGTGCAGGGAAGCCCTGGGAAAGCTGTACTCCTACAGCGCCTTATATCCAGAGGAGGAGGATAAAGGGACACTTGCCAAAGAGATCATGTCTCTGATCTCGTCTGTAAAGCAGCACCTGCGAGTGGGAAGCTTCCAGAATTCCGATGCCAGGTCCTACGTCCCAGACAGTTATAAGGGCTCAGTGCAAAAACCTGTCCTGCAAGGGGAAACCAGCTTTGAGAAAATCCTTGCCAAGCATTCCCAGCATCACCTGTCAGTGTGCCAAGTGTTTGAAAAAACTTGCAGGATTAGTAAAGCCACACTGGGAGAAATCCAGGTGGGAGCTTGTATCACAACCTTAAGAACGGAGACCAAAACCATGGACACCGTGTGTACTGCTGAAGACACAGTTCACCAGAGGAGAGGTGCTGTGAAAATCCTGAGCTCACCAACAGCAGGAAGCACCTCAGAGGGACTCAGTGGCCAAAGAAATCGAGGCATTGGCTCCAGTGTGATGAAATTTGAAGAAGAGATTGAGCCATTAGAAATTAAAATAAACAGCAGAAATTACGTTTTCAGCAGAGGGCTAAACAGGAGCCAAAGCACTACTTCTGAGAACTCCTGGTGCAAGCTGTCTAAATCTGGTTCCTCTTCCAGCTGGGAGGAGCTAGGCTGTAACAGCAGCAGAGAGTCTCTCAGGGACGGGCAGCAAGGGGAGACGGGCGCAGTGGACGAGCAGTGCTGCACCACAGAATCCCTTGGAAATGGTCAGGATGTGCCCTTGTGCTCATTACCTCCCAGAGCCTGGCATCCTGCTCCTCGGGAGCCTCTCCGTGGCTGTGGGGGGTCTCCTCAGCATTCCTTAAAGGGGTGTGCATCACGGAGCGTGGTGGAGGAGGAGTCTCTCTGTGGAGAGGAGCTGCAGGAGGGAGGACACCATGGAAGGAGCTCTTCAGAAAAGAAAGCAAAGGGCTCGAACAATGAGTTTCCTTCCCTCTCCGTCTCCTACTCGATTCCTCCTACAGGGCAGGAGGAGGAGAAATCCTTTTCCTGTGAGGAGCTGAGCTGCAGGACCAAGGACAGCAGCAGGGAGGGAGGCGTTGGTCACTCGGGGTGGGTCCACCCACCAAGAGAACCTGCAGAAAGCACTGAGGATCCCTCGTTTGAGGCACAGCCCCCCCAGAACAGGGGCACTTCTGTACCATCGACAAACATCAGGCCAAAAACGGGCAGTGACTCCTCTGTGTGTGACTGGGTGAAGAAATCTGCCATGCAGGAGAGCAGATCTCTCCAAGTGCCTCAAATTGACCCTCAGGCAGAAACACTAGATGACACTGAATTTGAGCTCATCAGTGTGGGAGACTTAGTAAACAATTATCCTACAGCACTGGCTCCAAAGCGTGAAGCAACTCCCAGAGTGCCAACAGCTTTGCCCTCCCTGGAAAAGAGATCCACAACCAAGCAGTTTGACTGTGCCACTACAGAAGAGGATGAAGAGAAGTCTCAGGATGTGGTCAGCAGCAAGAGACAATCCAGTTCCTCTCTGAGTTCGTGGATCAGATCAGCACAGATGCCCACGAGCTCCCCTGTAGGTTCAGTCCCAAGGGGAAGTGGTTTTGCCTTCACGCCTGGGAGAGTGATGGAAGAGATCCTGGACGCTCGGTTTCTGAGGGATGATGATTACAAGCAGCTTCTGGCAGGGGTGGAGCACAATTGGCTTGTCCAGAGACTGATGCCTACTGGGATTTTTAGGGCCAAAGAGCTTCACAAAGCGTACTGTGAGTTCCCACACAGCAGCATGTGCCTCCACAGAGAACAAGCTTGACTCAGGCTTTTTAACACAGTATTTTAGTCAGCATTTATTGGGATTTAATTTTTTATTGCTTTCTACCCCATTACTTTAGTTCAGAATCCACATGCCATCCCTGAAAACTGTTTAGGATAATGATCATTAAGTTAATCATAAATAACAGCCAGTCCTCAGCACAGGCTCAGAGCAGTCCTGTGGATTTCTCCCTTTTACCTGTGACATTTTCTTTTTTGTAGCTGCTCTTCTTCTGAAATACTCCAAGAAATCTGGGCTGTGGACAGGCCAGGAGACAGCTGTGTTCATTGGGGACTACCTGAACGTGGCCAAGGAAGGCAAGCAGAGGAGTGCCTTTTGGATACACTTCCTACACCAAGAAGAAAGCCTGGGAAGGTATGGACCTAGCAGATTTCTGAAACAAAGTGTTCATCAATGCTTCTTCTTTGTAAATATGGATAAAAACTGCCTGGTAAGATTTGCTGTAGCAAGAATATTTTATGTCGTTCCCAAATGTGCTGGACATTTTGGCAATCTTCCCCACCACTCCATGTAACTCTACCTTTTAATTTCTAGGAAGGAAAAGCTGCTTTACTGTCATCTTCTAACACCTAATTGCAGTGTTCAGATCATGACTAGAAGTGGCTTATGAGTTATTATGGATGGAGAACAGTATTTTAATAACTCTGAGTCAGGTCTCTCTTCAGGCTTAAGAAGAGTTGAGTTTAAACATTCCAGTGTTATGAACCCCCCATCCCAGGATTTGATGGATAATTTTTCACCTCTGTGAGATATAAAATAAAAGAATTCCACCCAATTATAATCACAGCCATTTTAAATGCATCACCCACAGGTGGATTTGCTTCTGATGAGTTCTGCTTTGCAGTGATGTTTCTGTATCAGAGCATCCAGAAGAAACACCACTCCAGACATTCTCCTTTTGTTTAGGTATGTTGGGAAGGAATATAAAGAGGAAAAAGGACTCCTCCATCATTTCAGTGATGTGGAGCGACAAATGACCGCCCAGTACTACGTGACAGAGTTCAACAAGAGGCTGTATGAGCAGAAGCTCCCCACCCAAATCTTTTACATCCCCTCTGCAGTGCTCCTGGTAAGAAATGTCTTGTAAGCAATTCCAAGGAGGGGTGTCTTGGGTCAATTATAGTAGCAGTAAGGCTGTCTCCTTTCAGATACTGGAGGACAGAACCATCAAAGGGTGTGTGAGTGTGGAGCCCTACATCCTGGGGGAGTTTGTGAAGCTGTCCAACAACACCATGGTAGTGAAGAACGAGTACAAAGCCACGGAGTACGGGCTGGCTTACGGCCACTTCTCCTATGAGTTCTCCAACGGCACTGACGTCGTTGTCGACCTTCAAGGTGTGTATGACAGTGATGAGCCTTTCACACTCAGCTTCTAGCCCACAGGTATCTTCAGAGTATTCATTTAATTAAAATCCATTGTGTGTCTCCTAGGGTTCTGCTTTCGCAGCCGTAGGTGGAAACAAACTGGGAATCACTAAGGTGACATAGACAGAGCGGAGGCCATGCCAGGCAGAGTCCTGAGTGTGGTAATACAAAGGCTGTGGTGTTTGATATCAGGATGTGCCATTTCTTCCACAGGCTGGGTGACAGCAAATGGGAAAGGCCTCATCTACCTCACAGACCCCCAGATCCACTCCCTCGATAGCAAAGACGTCTCACGCTCCAACTTCGGGAAGAAGGGAATTTACTACTTCTTTAATGATCAACATGTGGAGTGCAACGAGATCTGCAGCTGCCTGTCTTTGACAAGGCCCTCGGTGGAGCTGCTGGCCTAGACTGGCACAGGTCAGTCCACAGACTAACCCATGGGCTGGATACTGTTTTACCCTACACCTCTTTGGGAGCAGGCTGTCCCAAAAAAAGCTGCTTTTATTTCCCATCCTCCGCTTCCCCTTCCAAAGCCCTGCTGCCCCACAATGCTGGGCTCATTTCTTTGGGGAGATTTTCTCAATGAGAAAGGAGCACAGTGTCAAAGTTCCACAAAAAGATGGGTCCCCAACAGACTTTGCTTTAACAAAACCATCCCCTTTTGTTTCTGCAGCCAGCAGAGGTTTTTAGGCTTTTGTCCCTGCGTTTTAGCAATGCTATTGTTTTCTAGGTGACGTTTGTGCCGAGTTGTTTGGAAAGATGCCCTATCCCTGGGCCAACTGATTAGAACTAGGTGTAAAGAGGGAGAAGGAAGAGAGAGAGAAAAAAATTAAATCTCTTTATTATGGTGCATAAACCTTCAGTCTTGGGGAGCTGCGCAGCTGCGCGGGGAGAAAAATGCATTCAAAAATATAATGCCAGTGTGAATAATCCTTTCCCGAGCGCTGCTCACAGACTGCTCCAGCTTTGTCAGGTGAACTTGAACCGGGCCATCAGATTTGCGGCCGTTCCCATTGCACACTGTCTGTCACCCCAGGGCATTCACCATCTTGCCTGTTGTTAAGAGCCAGCGAACATTTAATCATTGAGCTGGGCAGTCTGTGAGCCGGCTCACACAACAGTGAAATCGGCATGTGACGGGACACTCGTCCCCAGTGTCTCGCAGATTAAAGTGATACATGGAAACTCACGTGTTACTGGGAAGATTAAGCCCGGTTATCTTATGCAGCCAATAAAGGCCGGCCTTGTCCTCGGCAGTGGGGAAATGCCGGCTTTGACTGAGTGACAAACGCCGCGCTCACATAGCTCCGTGCTCCGGCCGGCGAGCGCCGGGCTCCGGAGGGCGAACAAAGCTAGTTAGCGAGATCCCAGCAATTAATGGGCGGCGGAGATGCCGTGTTAAAGCCTCTCTGCAGAAGCTTTCCCTGCTCTATAGAGACAATTAAAACCAAAACAAAACCTCCCGGACAATCTCCGCAGGACAAAGTGTCCCGATGCCCTGCCGGCAGCCGGCCCCGCCGTGTCTGCTCCCACAGCACACGCAGCTTTGGGACCCCTGACCCAATCAGCTCCTTCGTACTCAAAGAAAGAGAAAGAAAATTTATTTAGACTTGCTTCCGAATAAATCCACCCCTGTGAAATTTTAGTATTTTGCTTTCCTCCTAATATCTCCACCTAGTCGCTTGTTTCTTTTGTTGGTTTTAGGAGATATTCTGCCACCTCAGCTAAAGTTACAGCTACTCACAGGTAGAAGTTAGGGTCAAGGATCAGCTTGTCCTGTTCCCTGTTAAAACAGACATGGGATCATATTCTGCTGGTCTTACTCTTCACAGGATTGGGCACAATTTCAGATGTTTCAGGCACTCTGTCTTCATCCGGGGCTTGGAAATCATGGATTTACAACCTCATCGCCTGAAGAACTGGGATGCACACAGGTCCAAACACACGGAGTTTCATGTTTGTGGTATAAATAGGGGATTATTGAGAAAATAAAGAGTTGACTCTGAGGATGGAGAATTTAATATTTTGGCTGTAAATTTCATCTTAGAGATACTGACAAAAAGAATTGCTGTTATTTCCTCTGATTTCAGAATAAAGTAATTTGAACTAACTGAGACATCGGGAATATTTTTTTAAATTAGAAATTGGAAGTTTTCATGGGAGATTCAGTGCTTTGTATTGAGTAACTTGCTACCAAGATGCTTTTTTGGGCTCGATTAATTGTAACACTCTCCAATTTTCAACCTGAATACTCGGTATAACCAGTGAGGTCCAGTCTCTGCAAAATGAGTGGAACTGTGTCGTGCTGGGACAGTGAAATATGAACTGTAGGGACATCACGCTTGAGGAAACATGAAACCTTTTTTCCTCTCGCCTAAACTCCAGGATTTGAGTTTACACCCTGTGCAAGTGCTACTGTAAGTCAGGCACAAACCTGGCCTGCTTGTTATGGTGGTGACACACTTTCCTGTCCTTCAGGGAGGGTATTTGCCTGAAGAGATTTTGCCTCCTTCCCTTTCTGCAGGGATCCAGGTGAAAGGCAGAGAAAGGAGCTGGCTGCGTGTCGTGCTTGTGTATCCGAGTTAGTACATTAGATATCCAGGGAACAGGCTGATGCGACCAAAGCCTGCTAACAGGTAGAATGATTTTCTCCCTAGTTAGTTTGCCAATAACTAATGACTCTGTGGAGCACTTCGGGGAATTTTTCATAGAAAAGATGGAGTGGAAAGGGAGCTCCTCAGTTATCCCGACAATACAGGGCCGAGCCAAGTTTGCCTCCCTCCCTCTCCCTCCGAGCCGCAGCATCCCGGGCCGCTCCGGCTGGCAGAGAGCGGGCACGGGGTGACCCCTCCAGCTGTGGGGCAGCCCCTGCACGCAAGGCAGCACGACCCCGCTGCCATAAACCCGGCATCAGCTGCCCCCGGAGCCCAGCTGCTGGATTTAGGCGCAGCTCCTTCACCAGACACAGCTATTCATGGGGAATAAGGGGAAAGCCTCACGTCAGCAAGTGCGGAACCACAGCCCGTGCTGCCCCATCTCTTCTGCTTGGAAGAACACAGCAGCTCCCTCGGCGTCTCCTTCCCACTAACCAGAGCCAGGATGTTTGCAGCAAGGTGTGGGTGCCTGCTGCTGTCACCTGCCGCCTTAGGGAAGCCCCGGGACACGGGTGCCTCCCCCAGCTCTGTGAGGAAGCTGGCGGCAGTGTGCCGCTCTCATCCCTCTCCCGGGAGCGACACACGCCACCCTCCTTTCTTCCACTCGGATGAAATCATTTCCCCTGTTCCCCGGCTGAGCGGGAGCAGATGGGGCTGTTGGCCTCTGCAGCCGCCCGCTGCCCCAGCTCGTGTGAGCCCGCCGTGCCCCCAGCACCACCCCCCCGCCGGGACAAACACAACTTAATCCCGTTCCCTAATCCCAAACTTCTCTGCCAAGATGTTCCTGAAGCAGAGTGTATCTTCCGTGGAAGGACACCGAGTTATTAACGATTTGTTTAACGCAGGACTGGAGCACCGGTAGCCCCGGGCTGGATGCTCGGGCCCGTAGAGGGCAGGTCCCGCATCCCGGGGGTTCCCCGGGCGGCACAGGCAGCGCCCAGCGAGGGCAGGATGAGGGCAAGATCCCCCCGGCAGGCAGCAGGTGCCTTTCCTCCCTCCGTAACAGCCCAGCGCAGCCCAAACTGTCGTGCCGGCTACCGGGGCTGCCGTCCCCTCCGAGCAGGACATCACGTTAATAGAGGTTGATTTGCAAACGGCGTCGCNCCCCCTTTGCCTGACTCCCGCTTTTCTGCTCAATGGCACAGATGCTGCTTTGTGCTGCCCAGGACCAGGCAGCTATTAGCAGCAAATCCAGCGAGGGAAATTAATGAAGGCGACTACTAATAAAAGACAGCTCAGGACAGCCCGACCAACTTGCTCCGAGCGGTAATTAACTTTTTTTAAAACTCATGAAGGTAAATATGCCATCAGCTTTGGGCCGGTCTCTCTGCTTTTTAATAAAAGGAGGAGGAGGGGAGGCGAGGGAGAGGGGACGGCTGTGTGTCACAGCCGGCCCATCATCTCTGTTCCCTCCCGGCCGCTGCAAAGTGACCCTCCAAGGATTTTTTTTTTCCTCCAATCAGTTTTTAGAGGCTTGATTTTAAATCTGGCAGGAGATCTGCATCTCCTTAATTTGAATTCGGTATGAGAGGTCACGGGGATGAGCAGGCTGCTAGAATTTTGGTGGACCTGCACAGCTGTTACAGAATAACAGGTAGAAGGCAGGATAGCCTTGTATAATTTTCTTTACATTGTCAGCTTCGTCAGAGAAAAGGGTCTGTCTTAGACTTTAAAACACGAGGCTTTGCCTTGAGTAAGACAACAACCTACATCAGGTTACAGAAAAGATCCCGCTGGGATTTCTGCTTATGCCAGGGGATTGACTGTATAATAGATAATTAAGATCCTCTTTTTGCCCATGGGGAACGGGAACTGGGGCTATGTGGGCCAAATCCATACATAACACAGGACCAGGGGGAAGGCCAACCTGAGACACCCTGAGTAAGGCTTTAGGAAAACCGGGTTTAAAATGCACCAGCCAGCTGAGAGCCGTGTCGGGAGGGCTCTTTAACGACGACACGACGCGGACAGATTTATGCCTGCCATGAAAAGCGGCGTGCGGCAGCCCTTGGGGTGCTGGTTTGGCTCCTCGTGGCCATTCTTATGCCAAGGAGGGCTGTAAACCCCCCTGGGGGCCTTCAAGCTGCCCCTCCAGCCCTGCCGGCGCAGAGGAGCTTTTATGCCAAAATACAATACACAGAAGGATCATAAACACATGTTCTGGGGCAAGAGGCTGCCATGGAAACCACCCCCAGGTTCCTTACATCATCCAAGGAGGTGTTCGCCCGTCTTTCGCATCTCCTGGTCCCCTTCCAGGTCGGCTGCAGTTGGCCCTGGGGACTCCCTGTCACCTCCAAAAATCAGTCTTCTGAGAGAAAAGAGAGAAATATATGGAAAAAAAGAAACGAAGGAGAGGAATAAACTCAAGTTAAGGAGCAAGAAAGGGAAATAAACAGTTTTGGCCTCACTCAAACGAAAAATCAGGATGAGGGTGACTGGGTTAGGTGACAAATCCAGCCTCTCCAACTCCGGTTTTGCCAGCATGGTCCTGCCGGTCCACAGGCCCCTTTCCTCCGGGGGCATCTCCAACCAAGGCCAGCCTCCCCCAGGGAACAGGGAAGGTTTGGCTGGCGTGGCTCCCACCCCAAACCCCTCTCCAACCCCTCCATCATTCTCCGACGCGTCGTGTGCCTTTTCCCACGGTGGTTCCCGTTGCCACGGCCCAAGCAGGACGATAAGGCTCCTGCCAGCGGGGTCTGTACCTGGGATGGAGGGAAATCCCTCCGGGATGACGCACCTGGGCAAGGAGCGGCTGCGGGAACGTCCCGGTGCTGAGCCACCCGGGATGTCCCTCCTGTTCCCGAGAGGGAATTGCATCCCATCCGTCCCGGCCTTTTGAAAAGCCGAAGGCACCTACTCCAGTGACTCTTAAAAGAGGAAGAGAAACCAGGAAGGACAATGAGGCCCGACCAGAAAAGACGGAGAGAGCGCTCGACTTCTTTTTTTGGCATTCCTGGAGTGTAGTCATTAAAGGGGGTCGTTAAAAGCGAGTGAGAGTGAAAAACCCGCTCCCCACGGGCTGCCCCACACACACCGCCAGCGCCGTGAAAGGCTCCCTCTTGTTTTGTTCCTCCTGGCCCGTGGCAGATTTGGGGGAACACAGCTTCATCTTGCTGGCCACATCAAAGGAGTGATTATGCAAATGCTCCCATTTTTTTTTTTAAATTTTTTTTTTTAGGGAATTATTTATCACACAATAACCCCCCTGCCAGGGGGGGAAACAATAGATCAGGCTAGATAGCACTGCTCGCCCGAGGCTGCGGGGCCGGGGGGGCCCCCGCGCGGTTTATTGGCCTAACCTAATTTCACTAATTCTCTTTTCACACATTTTGGGCTTCTTTTTTTTTTTTTTTTTTTCCATCTCTTTTTCACTCCCTTCCTTTGGCGCACGTCGCTCCGAGGGCCGGGTTTCACGCTCCCAGGGTCCGGAGGGCATCGGGCGGGATTCGCGTGCTGAGCATTTTATTTAATTAATACACTCAGGCGCCTCTGCTGGTTTTTAATGATTTCCAAGTGTTTGTACCCAGAAGTCACAAAGTGCTCCCGGGAACACTTTGATTGAAGGGCCAGGGCGGCCTCCAGCATCCCCCTCCAGGGTGACATCCCTGGCTGTGTGCTGTGCATGCTGAACCGAACCCCCTGGAATTGCCCGAGACCTGGAATTCATCCGACCCTCACAGGGAGGAAATTCTTCCTCTTCTAACCCGTGCATTTGTTTCCCTCGATAACATTTATTTCCTACTGCCTTCTTGGTGAAATCCATCGGCCTGAAGTGTGACAACTCTTTATCCATCCATGCTGCATTTGCTGTCAGCATCTTCTCTGCTGAGAGCCAAAGGTAAACGACCAGTAAACTTGCACTGAACTTCCCTCTCCCTTTCCCTCTCTCTATCTCTCTCTCTAGTGCTGTTTTCCAAAGAAAGAGTTGCCCATGGACCCAGGGCCATCAGGCCCCGCTGGACCTTGGTTTCACCAGAGACGAGGAAAGGCCCAATCTCGTAATTCCCAGTTGCTGGCACGTAAAGTAGAAAAAGCAGCAAGCCCAAAGTTACGAAAATTAGAGCTTTTTATTTATATTTTATTACAAGGACAATCCCTTTGCTCTTCAGCTGTAAATACATACTAGAATAAACTCTGTAAATTATACAAAAAAATACATATTTTCCATGAAATCTGTCTTTATAATAAATAAACGTGAACACGTGTGTGGCTGATCGCTGTAATGTTCCGTGTCTGTTGAGGTTTTCAGTCTGTTGATTTATTTTTAATCTCCTGAAAGAAGGGGGGAGTTCCTTGTCCCCTAAAGGTCGAAATAAATAATGTATGAGGAGATCCTTCCCCATTCCCCCCCTCCCGATTTTTTTTCCCCTTTTGATAGAGAGTTCAGCCTAAATTTCCACGCTTGCATTCAGCCCTCACAAAGCCTACAAATTATACAATGACTTCTAACCTGGACCCCTAACAAAACAATTTACTTTTTTTTTTCCCCTCGCTTTGCACCCCCCTCCCGCCTATAAATCATAAGGGACAGATGGCAAAGAGGGGAGCGGGGAAAGGGGGGGACACACACACAAAAGCCCCGCGGTGACAGATCTGGGAAAACTGGACAAAGTGCACATCGGCGAGAGAGAGACGGAAAGTTTGGTTTGGCAGGTGCCGTTCCCACAGCCCGCCCTGCCCTGGGAAGCGGGCAGATGCCGCCGCC
>VWZU01005591.1:942406-959930 GCA_013397095.1 Sterrhoptilus dennistouni | reverse complement strand
CAAAAAAAAAAAACCACCCAAAAAAAGAGAAACCCCTTCGCAAGTCACAAACAATTCAGGACTCAACTAAGAAAACACAGAGTGAACCATATGGCCGGGGTGGCTCGAGTTGGCTGCATTTTCCCTCAGACAAAGAAGGGATTGAGAGTTGAAGGAAAGGAGAAAAAACCCCCAACTTTCCGGCTGATGAAGCTGTTGTCTGGAGGCAATGATCCCAAATCTCAAGGCTTTATTCCAGGCTCCGACTGAGACGTGATATGTCATATGATTAGCATCTTTCATATTTACAAGAGTACTGCGGGCTGCCAGTCTTTAGAGAAAGGCGAGAGAAAGAAGGGGCATATGCTGAAATGGATTTAGCATTTGAAAGAGAGAAAAGAGAGCAGATAAATACACTTAAACGCGGATTTAGTTTTACTCCCGTCGAGTTCTAATGGCTTGTTGATTGAGATTTTAGGGAGCCGGGACAGAGGTGTCAGCAGTAATTTAAAGGCGCTATTCAGCCCGCCGGGAAGGAGCCGGCGCTGCCCCTCAGNGGGGGGGATATAATTCCCGGTGTGTCGGGCGCCTGTCAGAAGGGGTGACACCACTGCAGCACTGCTCACAAGCACCGTCCAGCCTAGTCTTGAACACTTACAGGCATGGGGCTCCTCCGGGCAACCTGTGCCAGTGCCTCACCAGCCTCCCATGGAAGGATTTATCCCTAATATCCCAGCTGAACCCATCCTCTGGCATTTCAAGGCATTCCTCCCTGTCCTGTCACTCCGTGCCCTTGTGACAAGTCTTTCTCCAGCTCTCTTGGAGCCCTTGTAGGCCCTAGATGGTACTTAAGATTTTTCCAAGGGGCTTTTTAATTGTTAGAGCCAAACCCCTCCCTGGATGTGACCTACCTGTAAGTATGGAAGGTGACAGAATGGTTCTGAAATACGATGATGTTTAATCTGAAGAACGACAAAATACCACTAATACCATTAACTACACCATAAGCATAAAAGGATTTCACTTCTCAAGCAGATAAAGTCACTCTATTTATAATTAACAACCAAATAAAGTAAGACACTTTAATATTTAGTCATAGGACAAAGTCAAATAGAAATATCAGTGCACTGAGATCCAAACAAAAATACCCCATATTAAATAAATACTAGATTAAAAATTACCAGAGCCATTGCTATAGACAAGCAGTTAATATTTTGCTCATGAAATCAATACCTATTTTATTTTTCATTTTTCTTACTCTGTTCTTCTTCCTCCCAATTCTCCAAGTAAGACTTGAGAATGTCATTTAGCTGCTGCTCACACTGGCTCGCATGTTGTAAGCCATTTTCCCACCCTAAAATCAGCAATAAACAGGATAATTACATCTCTCTCTACAGCATCCATCACGGAATCAGCCCCTGGCAATGCCAACATCTATTTCCCCGAGAGTATTGACTGGCTCTGATATTATTTTTGTTTGGAAAATGGCTCTTTGGAGTTCAGTCACTAACAAGATGCTTTCTCTGATGTCAGCCAAGCAGGTAAAGTTCCATTGCTGGATTAAAAAAAAACCCTTTGAGTATAAAAAGAATTTGCAGGTAAAACTGCAAATGTGCAACTTGCACATTCTTGAATTCTCTTGCAGTATATTAGATTTTCTATGTAATATCAAAAAATTGGAGTGTATATGTAATGAACATAGTGGTTGCTCTAGTGCACGTATCATAAATTTTATATACTATTATATAGTATATAAACACTATAAGGTGTATTATACATAGTCTAATTAAAGAAAATGACTCGCAAAACTGAAATGAGTTTTTGAAAATTACTTTCACAAACCCCAGCAAAGAAACTCTTACCTTTGCAGTGGTGAATTACTCTTCCCCACAGCCTGTTCCTGCTCAGACAGGGCAGACTCCCCACAATCAGCAGGTGCCTCTTTGCCCTCGTTAGTGCCACGTTCATCCTCTTCTCTGAGTCTATGAAGCCAAACTGCCTGGTCCTGACACACGACAGGACAATGATTTCCCTCTCAGCACCTTGGAACGCATCCACCGTGGACACCTGAACAGGCTTGACTTCAAAAGCCTTAGAGTGAACCCCACTGAGCAAATTCTGGATCTGTGGGCAAAGGAACAGGGAAGGGGAACGAGTCTGGCTAATCAGTGTATGAGTACATCGAAGAAAATGGATTTACTGATTTTTATTATTGAATTATGATACAAACCTTATACATTTGTGATTTATAAAGGGTAATCACACCAATAGCAGCTCCTTCTATTCCACTTGCAATCAGAGACTGGATGAGCTTGACTGTAAAATGAGCTTCTGCCATGTTATAAAAGCTGTTGTCTCTTTCAATCTGGGAAGAGGGAAAAAGATTCTCAAATTAGCCCTCACCAACAGTGTAAAACAAAATGGAATGGAGGAAAACCCACAATATTGACTTTTTATAGAAGCATATATAAGAAGTGTTGAGGAACTGACTTGCTCCATGCCATGAACGCTGTAAAAGCAGAGTGTTGGAAGCCATTCCAACAAAGGAGCCCTGTCCTCCTCAGAGATCCCATCCACAAGGTTCCCGTCGTAGAAGAGCTCGTTGGCGATGGCGCTGAGGGCAGGGTGACAGCGGTACTGCGTCCGGAGGAGAATTGGGCTGTGTCCCTAAAGAATGACAGAGAAATTAGGACTGGGAAGAGTTCATGTGGATGGAACTCGGAGCAACCTGGTCTAGTGCAAGGTGTCCCTGCCTATGGTAGGAGGTTGGATTTTGGTGACCTTTGAGGTGCCTTCCAACCCAAACCATTCTGTGATTTTATGATATTTTGCAATGGTGAAACCCTGATCCTCTGCCACCTGAACCAGAATTCCCCATGTGGCTTCAGGAGACCTACAATTCCACTCTCCACGTTTTCCAAACGTGTGTTTAGCAGCACCTACCATTAAGCAGAGCCGGTCAAAGAGAGTCTGCTCCAATCCCTGGTCATGAACACTCTCAGACCCTTGAACAGCTGGTGGCAGCTGCTTGGGGTCTCCAACAAGGACAAGCTTTTCACACTGAAACCTAAATAAGAATATGAACAAAACAAGAAAAAAAAGTGTTCTAAAAAGGATGTTAAAGTGTTCATAACCAAAGCGTGTGATGTGTTCCCGTATCACACTGCTTCCCATCAGCCTCCATTCTCCACCCCAGTTTAATAACACCTAAGGACAGGCCTCAATTTAAAATCACTCTTCTTGCTCTCCAAGGCAAGACCTTGGGGCTCATGTGCTCAGGAAGGTGTGGAGTTTGGCACTACTTGGAGCCTGTGTTCCTGCTGGAGCCCCATGGGAAGGCTGTACCTGGCGATGGGAAGGAGAGAAGCAGGTTCAGTCATCTGACTGCACTCATCCAGCATCACCACTGGGAACCTGAGCGCGTTCAGACACGGGAAAGGGCAGGCGGCACACGTTGCTCCAACCACCTTCACCTTCCGTGAGCGAGAAGAAAACGGGCAGGCAAAAAGTGAGGATCATTTCACAGTCAACCCCTGTCCAGCACATAACTACAGCAGGAGAATACACCTAAATTTATTTCTAGAAACAGGACACTAAGCTGTACCTAATTAGGTGGAATCAAACCTAACATTCACTTTATATTTCCAAAGCAGGAGCTTGGGAGGTGTGAGAGGGGATTCCCAGTTTCCATTTGCTGGGCCTTGTGGCTAAGACACAGCAAATCCCTGCTTTCCCATCATGTCCCTTTGACTGTACCTGTTGCAGAATAGTTTTATTGGTCCCCAGTTTATGCTGCTCAATGCTCTTCCTGACATACATTTTTTCAGCTGGAGTCAAATCTTCTTTCAGGAGAGCAAGTAGCTCTTTCAGCTGCTCATTTTCATTTCCTGAGCCTGCATGTAAACTTCAAAGAAGATTTTGTAACATACATTACAGTAACTGAAAATAGCGGTACTTGGAAAAATAACCATACTTTATACATAACAGCAATTTACAACAATGTATTAACCTATCCCAAATTGCTTCAGATCCCTCCAAGAGGTTTCTTACCTATGGGGAAGAATCGCTTTCGTGATTTTCCTTATACTTCCCACTCTTATAAAATCCTCAAATCCAAGATCGAGCAGACTTTAAAGAAAAAGAGATGATAAACATTAGAGAAAGGGAAAAAAGAAGTATTGGAAGCTTTAAAAGTGGTTTCAAAAGACACATCAGAACACTGAGGAACACAAACTTCAGAGATTAATGAGATGAAGTACCTCAGTAATTCAAAAAAGTCAAAATAAATTACCTCATATTGATTTGCCTCAGAAATGCTTAATGCCTTGATGATTCCTCTCATAGTCTTCCATATGTATCTTCCCTTCCTTTTTCCTTCCAAACTATGGGTTTATTTCATGCTAACTTCATGCTGAATTTTCACAAATCTGATTCTCTCTGCTCCTCCTTCCCCTACTGCTACATCCCAAAGATTCCTGAGCAGTATTACTTTCTCACGATGGATTTTAATAGTACATTTGATGAGAGTAGAGCCTAAAGTAGTCTCCTATAAATGTTCTATGTAGCTTCCACTCTTTTAATTGTGCAAAAGAGGTAAAATTAAAGCCTGTGTGTGGCATTTTTAGGGAAAGAAATAAATCTTTTTAACATGTTTTACAGGAAATACCAACACAATTTTCACTACCAACGTAAATGCATTATTGTCTTTGGAAGAAGAGCCCTTTAAAGCCTCAGTAACCCACCCCAGCAGTATCCTGTCCACAGCAACGTTGGTGGAAGCAGCAATGAGAAGTTTCCATGGAGTTGCCCTTGGACCCTCTGTAGCTTCTCTGCTTTCAAAGAGCTGCACGAGGAACAAGATCACCACAGACAGGAAGTAGCTCTTGCCAGCTCCAAAAACACCTGGTATTTTGGCAGAAAAAAACCCCAAGTTACAAGTGAGAATTTCCTAGAAAGTTGGAATCAATTGCTTTAACTTCAGTTATGCTGTGATTCCTCTAAAAACATTGCATGGGCTTGCTTCAGCAGCTTCCTGTATCCAGAGGCAACTTTACACTTAAAAAAAAAAAGCTAATAAATGATAAAAAGTGGTTTTTAATATGAAAAGAAAGAAGCAGAAGACATTAAATAACTCTGATTTTGTGCATAGGTATTTCTAGGCAAAATCTCCTATGCTTCAGTGAAATCCTGCAAAAGGCAGAATGAAATTTTAAGGGGCAAAACCTCTGTGCTGACAGTCATTATCATGATTCTGGCATTTCATATTAATGGCATTTCAAATTAATCAACATTTTTGCAGAGACACAATAGCAGCAAATGTCACAATTCTTGGCTGTGTACCACGTATGATTGTGATGGGGAAGCTCCGATGTTCTACCCCTGGTTTGGGGTTTTCACAGGTCATCATCTGAGCCACGTGAATCAGGGATGCTGCTTGGTCTGGGTTCAGGGAAAACCTTTGGATCATCTCTTCAGCCACTCCCACTGCCACTTCAGAGCTCACAGGGCCAGACATCGTTGAGCATTTCAGGCTCATGGCAGGTGGAGTAAATTTCCTTTTGTCAACTCTTTTCGCAGCATTTTCAGAGTTAAAATTCCTAAGAAAACAAAAAATAGCCAAAAGTCCTGATATGATATAATTTGTATCTCCTTATATATTATATAATTTGTAGGTTCTGATATTCCTACACTGGACTGCTGCTGTTTTATGACCTGCTCATAGTATCACAGAACAGTGACTCACATTTTCAGGAGATATGGGATCAGTGGTAACGTGGATGGATTGAAGTGCTCCTCCATGTTCCTTAAGGATGCCAGTTCACTACTGGCATTACAAACCAGCAAGGCATGAACACACACTGGAAAGGCCACAGAAAAACAAAATGAGAAAGAAATGAAATTAACAGAAATATCAAATCAGCTAAATAAATAAATTATAAATTATAAAATGCCAAAAGAGTAATTAACTGATTTTATCTTCTTCATTCACAAAACTTTGACTCAATTCAACAGCAAAACCAAGAAACTTTTGCAGAATCACAGACTTAATACGTGGCTATAAATATAAATATTCCAGTGAATTGTTTGAGGTTTCTGTATTTTGTTTTTCAAGGACAGTAAAAACATATTCCTTTTACTTACACTCTGTCAGGCAACTTGCATTGTATATCATAATACATAATTTACTACTTTCTTTATATTGTTCTCATTTCTTCCCCACCCATTTGGAAATTGCCAGCTACTTTGCAGGTTTAATTGCATTAATTACTGTCTTCAAATTATATGTTCAAACACAGAAGGAAAAAAACCACTGTGAATTAAATCATGTACAAGATTTGAGAAAGTCTAAACTCATCCTTCATTGCTAGATTGATTTCTCCCTAGTTGTTTCCCAGAGTTCTGAATGATTTGCTGTGGAACTCACTGTTTGATCTCCAGCTGGAGGGACTGTAGCCTTTCAGTGGTAGCAATTCTATTTCATTGTTGGAGGATGGTCCAAAGAAAGCACTGCTTGCAATGAAAGTATCGATGGGATCGAAGTTCAGAGTCTTTGAAACAACCCAGATGTCATCTGCCCAAAAAAATACAGAGTCCTCATAAGCTTCTCCTCCTGCCACCTTTTAAACCTGATGTTTAGTGTGCGGTCACCTTTGCTGTAGAGAGAAGAATGCTCCTTTCTGCTGAGTTTCAGGTATAATTTGGGTTTGGAATCACCATCAAAGCTGGCAGGTGTATTCATAAATTTCTTGAACTTACTGTACTGCTGTGTTGAAATTTCAAAGGCTTTCCTGGGAAATTGTAATTAAAAAAAAAGAAAAAAAAAGTATGTAAACAATTGGCACATTTTAGATTTGGCACCAAAAATAAGAAACTTCCACAGGTTGGACCAAGTGGGTGCACATCATCTTACATTAACAAGTTTTAAATACATCCGTCTTGACTGCAAAATTCTCTTGTACTCAGCCACAATTAAATTGCTTGCTCTACAGTTAAACAGCACAGAGTAGCCTTTGAGATGACTTCTGGCATTAAAATTAGAATCTTGAAGAGAATAAACCAAATTCTCTTACTGAAGATTAAATGAACAATAATTCAAATGCAATAGTTGTAACATTATGCAATTGATCGAGTTGCTGGTCAGCACTTTTGATTCTTGCTAAAAAGAAATACCATTGCTATAAATATTTTTCCTTCACTAATTTAGCTCTTGCATTTCTTTACAGAAAGAAATCTTTACTCTTTAAATATAGAGAAAACATGTTAAATCCTGCTGGAATGCT
The DNA here is from genome assembly GCA_013397095.1 of Sterrhoptilus dennistouni. Classification (NCBI taxonomy): domain Eukaryota; kingdom Metazoa; phylum Chordata; class Aves; order Passeriformes; family Zosteropidae; genus Sterrhoptilus; species Sterrhoptilus dennistouni. The sequence continues at coordinate 952,671 of VWZU01005591.1, read as the reverse complement.
GAGCTACTGGAATATTCATAAATCTTGAATTCACATAGCAGTTGAGAAAAGTGCACAGCATTTCAGGATACCTCACCAAAAGCTGGCATTCCTCATAGACAGCAATCTTTTGATTCCTGAGGTATGTCCCAATACTTTTTGTGTCATGGAGTACTGCACTTGGTCTGGATTTTGTCTGTGTGAGGTTCACATCTTCAATCCACTTGAAAAAGGAACATTGCTCAGCTTTTGGGGCATCACAGGCATAGAACAAACGACCCTGCAAGAGAAAGGAGAGGGGAAAAAAAGTCCATGAGCACTAAAACAAACAAGAAAAAAAGAGAAAGCAATGGATATTTTCACCCCCGAAGTGTGAAAACACAAGGAATAAACAGCACCTTGTTTTGACCTTCTTTTTTAACCATCACCAGCTTAGCAGGGTGCAGGTGGTTGCAGAGTGGAGCACAGCTCCCTTGACTCTGGCTTTGCCCATCTTTCACTGCAGTGTAAAATGAGATATCCACTTTGGAGAGGGCATTGTGCAGCCTTTGTGCCAGCTCAAACAGCATTATGTTCAATTGCTCTTGGGAGGGAAAGGAGAACAACAGAATCGTCAGCACAGCCTTAGATTGCTTACACAGGTACACAACATTCAAACAGATGTGTTTTCATTGGAAGATTTCCATCCCAAACCAAAATATTTCATGAGTCCTAAAAGAAACCGTGTGACCTGCAAAATCCACTTATTCCAGAGGGGGGAAAAAAAGGCTTAGGAATCTTCAGGCTGGAAAACAGCCCTGAGGTTACATAGTTGAACAGAAGTGTACTGTCTTTTTGGTTTGTCTTTGCAATTTTGGGTATACACTGAATATATTTCAGTATATCTATAAAAAATGAAATGCACCCTGTTGTTTTACCAGGCAATGTTTAAAATGACAGCATTTCACAGAGCAGAGACTTACCTGTCAGAGCAGCTTTAAAAACCTGTTTGTAGTGAGTGTGAGACTGAAACACAGCTGGGATGGAAATCTTTCTTTTAGGAAGATTGGCATGTTTCACTTTATCCACAGGAGGAAAAGACAACTCAGAAATTGTTATGTCCTAAAAAGATCCAGGAAGAGACCATTAAAAACTCTGAGACCTTGAATGAGACACATTTTGCAGATTTGTAAAAACAGATTTCTCCAGAGCTTGGGCTGCCAATTAGGGTGCACTAACTACAAGGTTAAAATCTGCCCCTTGCCAAACAGCCTGCATTTATAATAACACAGATAATACTTCCAAAGGCTATAGAGTAAATTAGGTAGTTCAAAACCATGTTTTTCAGCACTAGGCATGGGGAAGGAATATACCGCCTCCCCTCCAATTTTTAACATCATTTTTGAAAAAAAAAATTAATAATTTTCACAGACACAAATTAATTAAGTCTTCATAAGCTTTTAAAGCCTAGTATATATGGATTTTACATATATATATATGTATGTATAAAAACACACACAATGTGTATACCAGTGTATATATGAAATATATTAGTTATTTCCTCACCTCTTCTTCACAAAAATACTGTACTAGACAGTTTTAAAGAACCAAAAAACTTTAAAAAAAGATAAAGAGTTAACATTTTCTTCAACTCTCTAAACCATTTGACAACTTTAAAAACTTGACTTGTGGTTGGTTTTGTGTTTTCCTCCAATTTACTCCATTTCTCTATTGGTCACAAACAGCTATGCTAAATTTTTAGTGCTTATTCAGTGCCATAACTTGACTTTCACACAACTGAAATGGAATGAATTTATAATACTTTGAAATCCAAGACTATGCCTTGAAGCAAAAATAGGTGTTCACTAAAAAGAGGCTGATACCATAATTAAGAAAAACCCTTTGTGCACGTCATTTCTTACCAATTACAGATGTCAAAACAGCCCAGCAGCTTTTCTTTCACCTTTCTGCCATGAACATCCAGATTAAAAATCTAAATCTGGCACCGTGTGTGCCAAGGAATTTCCTTTACAAAGATCAGTCACGGCACTTTAAAAAAATACTTTTTTGTGTTACTGCGTTGGTAGAAACATTTCATCCAATCCTACTGATCATATCTTGCAGGAAACCAGACAAATGCACTCCCATTGGCCAGAGGAATGTGTTTGTGTCAGTGATAGCTGTGTCTGCCTGAACAGTTACACACCTGGCCGTCTCCTGTTCTGGCGTGGCAGCTCAGGTGACTCAACACCTTTTGTGTGGCCTCAGCCAAAGGCGTCTGCCTTAAGTGCAGGGAAAGGACCTTCCCCTCTGAAACCAGAGCTTGGTGGATGGTGTTTGCAGCCCTGGAGCGTTCCCCAGGTGAGCTCCTGGCTGGCAGCAGCAGTGCAGAGCTGGGAGCACTCGGACTCCCGGCTCTGCCCTCTCCTGTGTCACCTGGCAGCATTCCGAGGACACTCTGAGCACAGATGTCATCATCCTCCTCCCCATCAGCGCTGTTGTCAGGGTTCAAATCACACTGAGCACTGCTTTGATACTTCAGCCACTTGCTTTGTCTGTGTTGGGAAGTCACATTAGGGAGCACTGGTGGCACAGATCCCCTTTGTCCGTCTTCCGTGTACTCCCGAAACAGGGAGGTTTCAGAATTCCTGTCCTCGGGGCCAGCAGCACTCCTAGGAAATGCCACTGACTTGCTGCACAAATTGTTTCCTGAAGAGCCCAAAGATTGCTGGACCTCCTGGCTCTCAGTGGGGTAAACCACGTCAGGAATCTGATTGGTGGCAGGAAGAGTGACAAATGGAGTTCGTGTTTTCATCGTGGGCTTGGACCGTGGGAGGCTGCATTCCTCTGGAGAGCTGGATTCCTCCCGGGCTGTGGGGCAAACACAGCTTACAAGCAACTTGCAGCACCTAGGGATGGTGCTTCAGATGGACAAAAAGGAAGGAATTCTAAGTTCTTCCTTTTACAGCCTGTCTTCTAACTGAGAAGCTCTCTGGATTGTTCCTGTGCAGTATTACCCTAAACGATGGATTTTTGAGTGATTCTTTTAATTAGTTTTAACTCTTTGAAATCTCCACATTCAGAACACATTATGTAGCCACTCTGCTCATATACAAGAACATTATTTAAACATGGTTGTGTCCTGGAGGTCATTAATCTGATGCCACTGACAGCTGCCAACTAGAAAACACCCATTTTTAATGGTCTTTAATTAACATTTGCTGCTTTTTGCAAAAGACAACCCACAAACCTATGAATTAATATTAAACAATGCAGATAAATAAGCTCTTAGTACCAAAAAAAGCATCCTTTTGACTAAATTAATTATCAATAGTGACAGTTACAGATAGGTGTCAAATGGGTGAGGGTCAGAGGGCAGCTGAATAGGGAAGGAAACTAAAAGCAGATAAATAATAACATAGGTATAATTTAGAAGCTTAGCTGAAAGCCTTTTTGCCCCAAACTAGAAGCTGTTTTTCCTTTATAGAACTGAATCCCTCTATTAAAGTCTCTTTCAGGAGAATATAATTGGCAGAGTAGCATCCTATGATAGCCCAATTCATTGTGCTTCAAGAATCCTCAGCGATTTTTCAGCTTAAACACTGTGAGGTGCCAATATAAAACTGTAAATTCTTACTGAAAAAAAAATCTGGGAGTTTTGGTTCACTTGGTAAGATCCCACGGGTCAGGGGCTCCCAGATGTCGCCACCAGTCTCATTTTCCCAAGGTGGAGAAATTGTAGAGTCCAGAAAAAGTGGGGAAGTCCGTACTGGTGAAATCTACAGGTGAAGAATTAACATGGCAGTGAATGACTGGAAAAAGCCCTGATTAGAGGTCTTTTATCAGTATTCTCTCTCTCATCATCCTAAATAATTGAAATGCCTCTCAGAATGGAGATAAAACAGCTTCAAAAAGAAGGAATTGTCACAGGAACACAGAGGAAATAAAGCAAAAAAATCTGCAAGAGACAGTCAATCCCCACCTTGCCAGGCTCCCAGGCAGTCCAGTGTGCTGGTCTCAGCTCAGAGGGTGAGTGTGGCATTGCCCAAGGTGGCACTTCAGGACACACATCCAATCCCAGTGCTGGGAAAACATGGGAAGCACTGAGGTCATGCAGAAGTTTTGAGGCCAATCACTGCCCTTCTCCTTTTACTTTCACTTACAGGATTGATTTATTCCTGGCTCTTCAATAACATCAGGCTTCATTTGCAAATTCCCTTCTGTGATAATGTCAACGTCATCCTCATGAAGGCTCCTGGAACCTGAAGACTTTATTTAAAAAAAAAACGCATAAGCAAAAACTTGATAGAAATTAAACTATCTTCTTTTTTTTCAAAGTGCAACTGATCAAAGGAGCAGAAAAAAAAACCAAGTCACACATTACGAAGCTTCAATGACAAAGGTAAGTAAAAATCATTGATTTCAATATGATTGTGGCAGTTTAAAAATTAGCTATTTCCTATCCTAAACTGACAGGATACTTTCTTGCACTAAGGTTAGTAAGGATAACTGAACAAAAAAAAAGTTTTACCTGTCTGAAGTCATAAAGGTCATAATTCCTTGATAAGAGGGGTGAGAAAAATGTCTCAGCTGCAAAGTCCTTGTTCTCTGGGTGTTGCTGCCATCCCAGCTGGGAGCATGGAGCTCTCAACATGACCTCACTAGATGCTGATCCTTTCACTTGGTGCCCTTGGAAGGCAACAGGCTACACAATGCATTGGAATCATCACTAACAGGAAGTAAAACCTGCTCTGCAACTATCTACAGTCAATATAGGTACTTCTTACACATACAACAAAAATAATCTGCTGACACTGCAGAAGAGAAACAAATAAAAATCTGGGGTTTTTTTTCTTTGTAATTTGAGTTTAAAACTCTCCCAGAAAACTTCCTGCAGTGAACTGTACTAAAAGTTACAAGAACTGGTTAAAATTCATTAGGACTTAGTGCAATGCATTACAATTAGCAAACCATTTAACTGAAATTTAGGAAACACTGTTAAATTATAGTTCGGCTGCACAGAAATGGTACCTTTGGTTGCCAGTCAGATGTCCCAGGGTCTCTCTGGGCTGCTGCTCTTGGTACAATATATGCCTCTGTCTTCCGTAATAAACTGTCCACACAGTTGGGCTGCATAAGAAAGTACCAAAACCTGATTAGTCTAACAATTTAACAACCATTTAAAGTGAAAATTTAGTCTAAGAAATGTCTTGTATTTATACAAAGGAAGCCTATTCAGTTACAGCCTTTTTATTTGGAAGGACCATCCATGTCAGGATAAGCAAACTATGTTTGCTTTTCAAACAGAACAGGAGAAAGGGAAGCATTTCTAAAATCTTTCTTTAAGCTTTAGATGGACTGAAAAATAAAAAAAGGCTGTTAATAGCACTAGATAAAATAATCAGTATGAATTCTCAAACACAAACAGTTTTCCCAGTGTATTTCAACCCAAATGCTAAAATTCCAAGGAAAGCCATGTATTTAAAAAGACAGTGAAAAAAAAAAAAGGTGGTAAAAGATGGGGTAGGGAAGGAGAAGTACCAGACATATATTAATGGAATATTAAACATCACTAAATACTATGATTTTCATTAAATTTCTTGTCATACAAGAGGCCTCCTGGATCACATCCTCTATTTATTACCAGCTTCATAAACAATGTCTCTAAGCAACTTGCAGCTCAACCTCTATGGTTCCATAAGCCGAGAATTTTATTCCAGGAGCCAGGTGGAAAATGAACTTATCTTGTACAGATAAACATCTGTAGTCAAAAACTGGTTACCATAAGGCCAGGAGAATCAAAGTATGAACAGGAAGATGCCTGTAAACTTTCTGAGTAAGGCATTTCTGTAAACTCTCTTATAGCTACAAGAGATGGAAAAGCACAGTGAGTTACAGTAAATAGTCTGGGTTTTTTTTTTACATAAAAACATCTGAATATTTACAGCTCTTGCAAACCTTACCCATGCAACAAATCCCACAGTTAGAGTTTAGTTGAATGAGAGCAAACAGAGACAGACTTGGCACTCACAATGTCACTTCAAACAGTAAAAACTGCATGAGGGAACCTACATAACACATCACTCTAAAAGTATTTCTAAATATGAGGAGAAATGAGAGAAATCAAACAGGTACATACAGAATCCAGTTTACAATACAAAGCTGACCTAACCTTCATCCTTCTCAGGGGGTTCAAGGGCCTCCTTAGAAGTGTCTGTTTCACAGAACACGCTGGCATTTTCCTCCATCTTTTGCAAGCTCTCTAATGCTGTGCTATGCTGAGTCAAAGCTCTCAGAAGAGCAATATCATTCACCAAAGCAGGGACTCCTGAGGAATTCTCAGCCACTGCTGTGCCTTTCAGGCAATCCAGCCCTACTGTTTCTCCTTTGCAGGCTTCACGAGAAGCAATTATGCTCTTTGCATTTTCTAACACAGTTTCTTCTAGTGCTGTTTCCTCTGGAGATGAGTAGCCTGTTCCTAAAGGATCTGATCTTTGTGACAAAGTCAGCAGAGGGCTGCCTGGTTTAATGTCATCACTCTTAGCACCCCAGAATTGCTCTGAGCCAACATCTGGGGACTCCATGTATCCAAGCTGTGTCACTCCTTCCTTGGCCTTTTTGTCCATGGCAGAAATTATTCTGCTGGGAGAAATACCTGGAAGACTTCCAGTTGCCTCAAACACTCTGGTTTCAGGGTGACATTCATCAACATCGGTGTCACCAGGCAAGAGATCAGAGTGCTGGATTTTTATCCAGGATGTGCCATTAATGGTGAGTGCTGCAGAGCCATCCAGATCCTCCTCTTTGTTTGTGGCTTCACAACTTGATTGACTCTCATTGATCTCTTCTGTGGTGCATCCATCACCTAGAAGTTCCACTTTGGTTCTGGTCTGGTTTGCAGCATCTTCTGCAGTTCTCCTGGCACCACTGTCACAAAGCTGGGGTGGTGTACCCCTTTCTCCATCAGAATTTGAACATTGGACTTCATTTTTGCTGTGTGTCTCTACTTCACAGCATGAATGAGGCTTCAAAGGAGGCCTCGAGGCAGCATCTTGTGCCACATCATCTCCCTGTAAGCAACCTGGGCTCCATGAAGGCCTGTCTCGCTCAGAGAACTCCTTCCCTTCTCTTTCACACAAATCTTCATTGTCTATGTCATTAAAATCAAAAGTCTCAATCAGGTTAAAGTTAACCTCCATCAGTTCCCCATCGGGACTACAGTCTGTGCCCTGCAGACTGAATTCCTCCTTCACAATTCCAGCTCCAGTCAATGTCACATCCCCAGAGAGCTCTGGGTCACTAGACACTCCCTCTGCATTTTGTCTTGGATGAAACTCACTCTGCATCTTCACAGAGAAATCCTCCCTAAGACTGTCAGTCCCTGAGTGCTCCCTGTATCCAAAAGGATTGTTTTCAAAGGTACTTGGACTTGCTGAACATGAAATGTCACCTGAAGATGGGACAAACTCACTGTCACTCGTTCTACTTACAGTGGACTCAGGTAGGAAGTAACTATTTGTGCTGCAGTGATCTTGTAAATCTTGACTTAAATAATTTACCTTTTTGTCATGTCTCTGTCCTGTGACTCCTTCACCACAAGGCTGCTCAGCTGACTCTGGAAGGGATTGAGCATTCCAGTCCTTTTCATCATTTACAGTTCCCTGCAGAAAAGGCAGGTGCTGAGGATCTGGAACAAGTCCTTTGGCAGGGTCGCCTGAAAAAGCAGGTGGGATGGGGCTTTTTTTATCAAATAAATCTGCATTTTCTGCTGCCTGAAACCTGGAAGGACAACCAGTGACTCCATATGTTTGCTCTGTGTGTCTTTGTGCTGGTTTAGACTTCAGAAGAGCAATTATCTGTGCTGTGCTCCTGATGTGGTGGGACACTGCCTCGGGACCAGTGTGCCCCGGAAGGAGAGGAGGTTCTGGCTTCACAACAAACTGACTGGAGTTCTGCTTCTCTGTCTCCTCACAGCTGTCACTAAAGGGAGCTGAAAGCAGCGAGGACACAGACATTTGGTCTCTGCCATTGTCCCTCCATCCCTGTCCCTGACAGCCTGCAGAGGGATTTGTTTCTGCATCCTTCTTGCGAATCGTGGAAAATAACGGAGAGCTGACATAAAACTTGGATGGGAAACTCCCTTGGCACTCCTTAGATAAAGGCAACACTGTTGGTTTTTCTTCATCTTCCATGGCTGGCATTTTCTTCTCAACTTGGCGTGGCCCTTGGAACCCCTAGGAGAGAAATGTTCAATTAAATGCTGAAAATGGGGCACCCTCCATGAACAAATGGCCTGAAAATATATCCTGATCAAACCCACATGAGGATTCCACAGGCGCAGAGAAACAACCTCAAGCCCATGTGATTTATTATTATATTCACCACTTATGATGGTAAATCTTCACAAATATGGGTTCATATTCACAAACATTTGCCCCTTGTGTTTTATAATGCATGCAAACGTTATAAACACATTTTGGAACAAAAACACACCGTGACCTTCCTTTTCAGGCCCACAGGGAGATGTCTTGGGGGCAGAACACCAAATTTTACACCATTTCTCTCCACTGCTGGAGTTTCTGCTTTCTTGGGCTGGTCTTCAGAGGGCTTTTCACTCACTTTGACTGCTTCAACTGTGATTAAATATCGTTCACTTTCAAAATCATCTCCAGGAGTCACCTGGGAAAGAGAGAGCAGCAGGGTATAGATAATAATACCACATAAGAAACAATATTATATGGTTTCATTTTAAATAAATATAGTCTTTTAAGTACTTTCATGTAAAAAATCCAGGTACTTACACCTGCTATATCACAAATACCATGTAATACTTTTATTTATACATATATTCTAAAAAGCATTAGCACTTAGCTTCAATGGTTCATTCATATATCACTGCAATACACTGCTTTTAGCACAAAGGAAGAAAAATTCCATGAAACCTTCTGGACAAACAGTAAGATCTATTAATAAACAGAAGCTGTTCTCCCTTTCCATTATTTGAACTGTAGCAAGGTTTTATATCAACAACAAGGGAAATTACTGATTTGGCTACCAAAGAAGTGTTTGAAATGCTGCCTGAAAAGCAAACTGCAATCAGATATAAAAATAACAACTCTGAACAAAATATACCTGAGATTTTAAAAAAATACTCTCCAGACATTGTCCTTTATCATCAAACAAGGTAGCCTGCAATATAAAAATAAGATTTTAAATAACCAGTTATTGCACAAACCAACCAGACTGCCACTGGCAGATTATATCAAATCCAACAGTGTTAAATCTAATTTTTTCACCTGATTTCTGCCAGTTCTAACCCTCAGAATTCCATCCTGCCATGTTTTGGATTTTTTCATCTTTTGGTGAGTGTATAACACCTGTTTTAAATATGCAAAATATTGATAAAAAAAGAAGTAAGAAAAGGTTCAAATATTTCAGCAGCTATAGTCTTTAAACTTAATCCTGCTTAATTGCACAGTGTTAAAAAATCACTCACAGTAAATTCTTGAGAGGCCATTGCTTTGGCAACACAGTCATCCAACAGCTTATTCCACAGATATCCACATCTTCCCCCAGCCTGAGAGACAGGGAAATGGTCAGGATGCACCAGAGCTGGGAAGGGAAAGTATGGACAATAAATTACTTGGTTTTTTTCCCTCAAAAGAAAAGAACTTGATGCAAGACAGTATCAAACCAGTGAGGTAGAACTGCTGTGGGCATTTTAAAGAGAAACCTCAAAAACAATCTAACAGACTGCTGGCAAAAAAAAAACCCTGTTATGTTTATATGTTAAGATATTTTCCAGCTTTTAGGTGAATTCATTCAATTAAATGAATGGCTGGCAACTCTTAGTCAGTATTACCTGAATTAAAATCCCAAAAGTTTACTTGCAGGTTAAAACAAAAACACCCACCAAAACCACCAAAACACCAGAGAAGCCGTTACCAGGATGATTTTGCCACAGGTCTGGAGTCGGTCATGCATGTTCAGCTCATGCAAAAAAAATAACTGAACTCTCCAAACCAACTCCCCGTGAAGCCAAACCTCTTTGCATATTTGAAGTTCGGCCGCGAGATATTTCAAAATCAATTTTTATATACTCTTTGGGTTGGTGAGAAACAGTTTATATGACGAAAAGGGGAAAGATTTTCTCGCTGTTTTTCTTCGGGTTGCCTCCTTGAGCGCTTCATAAGGTGAAAATCCTTGGAGGCGCCTTTTAGGACAGAGCCATTCCTTAAGTTCTGAGAGCAGCGGGATCACTGCGAGCCCTTGGGATGATTCCTGCGGGAATGAAGGCCCCGGACCCG
>VWZU01005591.1:909300-934092 GCA_013397095.1 Sterrhoptilus dennistouni | reverse complement strand
AAAAAAAGAAAAGAAAAAGAAAATTCCCATGCTGCATTTGGCCAGCATGGGCTCAAGTATGAAAAATCTACTGTAATTTACAAACCTGAATCACAGATTTATGTTGCAACTTCATCACTACAATACTTACCCTCATTTCTGGTGATGTAATATAATTTCCCAGACTTTAGACACCCTCCCATCTCTTTTCTAAGACTAATGATAAATCACACTGATATTCTTCACAATTATCACCAGTTCTTTTCTTATACCAGGAAGTGGAAACAAAAAAAAAAAAATCAAATCAAACTGATGCTTTTCAAGCCCTGCTTTTCAAACCCAGTTTTTTTCTCTGCTTTAAACACCCAGGAGAAACTTTGTGTCCATGTGTTACATCTCTTCCATAGATTAAGAACCCATTTTTATCATATGTGCTGCTTTATTTTAAGTAAATAATCTGATCTAGTGTTTAATCATGGACAGTTTTAAATACTGTGTTTTTAATCCAGAAGAGAAGAAAAAGAAGAAAAAGAAGAAATCCAAAATCAAGAAAGAGAGCAATGCACAGGCAGCTGCGGAGCCCAAGGAATCAAACACCAACACTACAACAGAGCCAGTATCCAAGTCTAAAAGATACAGGACTCCATCAGAGTGTTCTGAGATGGAGGGAACTGAGCCCCCCAAGCAGCCCTCCAAAAGGGAGAAGAGGAAATGGGACCGAACAGAGAGCTCAGAGGTAACCTCGGAAAGCCGGCCAGGAAAGAGGAAAAGAACCACCTCAGGAGATCCTATGACATCAGCTCCAAAAGTTAAGAAAACTGATGAAAAAGAGGAAGTTGAAACAGTAAAAGAAGAAACAACAGAAGCTCGAAAAGAGACCAATGGTAAAAATTCTTTCCTCTTTTTATTATCATGATTTATTGCATGAAGGAAATGGAATGGTAGATATCCCTTATGGATGAGGAGTGCAGGACTGGATATCGTGGAATCATTAGATCAGCTGGGGCACATTAGTCTTCCCTGCTTTTAAAATTCAACCTGGAAAGGAGGGAGGCACTCTAAGGAGAGGAGCTGCCCGGGGAATGAGGAAGAACTGCGACAGCAAAGGAGGGAAATCTAATCAGAAGTCAAAATAGTTCAAAGCAGTTGATATCAATAGAACTTGCCTGAAGTAAAATATGGGTTAAAGGGACAGCCTGGGCAAATGGAGACAGCACAAGAACCTAGATAAATTAAATTAAAATACAAAAGGGGAAAGGTAATTACCCGTTTGCTGCATGAGATAAGAAAAGCTGCATTAAAATGAGATTTAGTGTGAGAAGCCAAGTGAACTTCAGTAGTCAATGAAATGGACTAGAAGTAGTTAATACAAAGACCCAGTAAATATGGAATGTGATTTTATTGTTAATAGTGTTTAAGTATCCATGTCTGATATAAGTGTTTTCATTTGAACTGTTTTAATGTAGAAGTTTCTGCCGAAGAGGACAAAGACAAAAAAGACACCTCCCTTTCCAAATCTAAGAGGAAACACAAGAAAAAACACAAAGAAAGGCACAAAATGGGTGAAGAAGTCATTCCCCTCAGGGTACTCTCCAAGTAGGTGACATAAATTACCTCTTTTCTGTGATATCACTGTTTTTTTGGGGATTTTTGGTTTTGATAGTAGTGTGAAATAGTTGGCTGGCTTTGTACGGGGACCTCGTGAATGAGACCAATGCTAATACAATCCCCTCAAGTTTTTCCGATTTCACGCCTACTGCAATTATGAAATACCTAGGTTTTACATCCTACTTTAATTTCATTTTTTTGTTTGGCCTCCTAAATTGTTTTTTACATCGGGGATACTGTATACCTTGTTGCTTTGTGGTACAATATTTTTATTGATGTAAAATCTTTGCATGTTCAGGTTTTCCTGCAGTATGCAGAGTTTTTTATCACTTTTAGGAAATGAAGTCTCATGTTTTGTATACTTTATTGACATTTTTATTGCTTAAAAAAATTAAGTTCACCATATTTTAAACCTTTAAAATTATTTATTGGGGAAGTCTTTGTATGTCTCACAGTCCATCACCATTGCTAAAGTGCAATTCCAATTTTTATACAACAGAGTTGCATGTTAGCAACAGTATTAGCCTGTAGCAAGATAGAAATACCAGAATTAGATGTGTAGAGTTCTGCCAACCTTATAATCCAAGAGTTGGGCTTTTAGGAGTCACCACAACTAAAACATGGAAGCACTTACTTTTTAGGCATCCAGCAAGTACCTCCATGTTAAAGTCGAGGGGGTCCTCGCCGCCTTGTGCTGCAAAATTGTGCTTTATGTACAATGTACAAACACATCTTTCCATAATTTGATACATTTCTAGAGGGAAGCGTTGAGGTTAAAAGGATTCACCACCACTAAAACATGGAAGCACTTACTGTTGTGAGCCAAAGCAAGCACGTCCACATTGAAGTTGTGGGGGTCCTTCAGAGGGGAAACTATACAAAATTAAAACAAAAACGCAGAAATAAAAAACATACATGCACGTTTCCTGTAGGAAGCCTTTGAAATTAGGATCCACCGCCACTGAAACATGGAAGCACTTACTTTTGTAGGCAGCAGGTACCTCCATGTTAAAGCAAAGGGAGACCTTTAAAATTAAAAATCGCTTCAAATGAACTGTTGCCACTTAAGATTTTAACTCCTGGAAAAGATCGGCTCGGAGCTAAACTTCTTTTTCCCGGATGTGAAACTCTTCGAGGTCCAAAAAATCTTCATCCGAAGTGCAGGCCAGAAAAAAAAAATATAATCCCGGATGGTGTTTCAGGATTGCGATCAGGATTCACCTCTACTAAAACATGGAAGCACTTACTTTTTCTATATCACAGAAAGCACCTCCATGTTAAAGTAAAAGGGGTCCACGTTAAAAAAAAAATTAAGGTTATCGACGCAGCTGGTCCTCTGAGCAAACTGCAACAAACAGAGTTTTGGTTAACCAAAAGTTATTATATTGTAGCAAAAAGGTAAAATGTTTAAAGAGTACAAGCATTGCAAATACGTACCTGACTCGTTCTCCAAGATCTCCTCTTCCTTCGCGGCAAGTCACCAAGTTACTCCTTGAGCTTGTATTTATACCAAACCTTACTATGGGATGGTGCTGCCTTTTTATCTCCAAGAATCATTACGTGTGTCTTTTGTTATTTTAATGCCTCTGCTCTGTTCAGAACGTATGATCCTGGGTGAGTCTGGATGCTTTTTTGAAGTATACAGTTGTCACTGTTAACAGCTAAAACCATTACCACAAGATATCCTCCTCTTTAAAAATCCTCTGTCAGCTTGTTTGATAGCACAGATTAGGGTAACAATGAGTCGTTCTCACAGTGGCACTGCGGGCATTGTGTTGCTGCGGAGCAAAGCTCTCGCTGTTTGCAGAAACATCTCCATGTTAAATGTATGTAAATATATAAATTGCTTCCATGGGGGGGTATTTTTTAACCAAAATGCATTTGAATAGCGAGGAATGTCCTTATCTGGGTAAGTTTTTAGTGAGTTTAACCAGTTGTTGATTTTCCATCAATGATTTTTTTCTAAAAAATGAATGACTGATTCTTAATGCCAGGACACAGGAGCGGGTTCACTGAACTAATTCAGTGAATTGAGATTTCGCTGTCTCTGAATTAACTCTGAATTTGGTGCCTGTGCTCTGTGTAGCTACAGTGGAAAACACAGTTTACCAAACTCCTCTCTATGCTGTCTGAATATTTAAAGCAAATTTGAAAGCCACTCTGTTGGAATGATAGGTGGATGTTGTTGGAACTCTCTGAAGCAGGGTCATGGGAAGTTTGGTTAGGGACAAAACTGAATTCGACCCAAGTGCAGGGACATCTCCAGTGGCACAATTGTCTGCACTGTTCACCAAGTCCACCCAAAGCTGTTTGTAACCTGTTAAATTGCATTAAGTTTTTAAACATTTATTTATTGTACACAACTGACGTCTTCTGCCTGTGTTACTGCTTTTAGGACAGAATGGATGGATTTGAAGCAGGAGTATTTGGCCCTGCAGAAAGCCAGTATGGCCTCCTTAAAGAAAACAATGTCTCAAATCAAACCTGAGCCCGTGGGAGAGATGGAGATGGAATCCGGAGTGCAGAAATCTGAAAATGACAAAAGTAATCCTGGGTTTTGTCTTGTTTTCTTCGTGTTTCCTGTATGAAAACAGAAGTGGTGCAAGACTCTGATCTTGCAGAAACACTGCCACAAGGTTTTATTTTGTAAAATGCTGCTGTTTTCTCGAAATCTCAGATAGCAAAAGTAACCCCCTCCCTGTTTTTAGGTGGATTTGGGACTAGGGAGTTGTATAATTAAATACTGAAGTGAATTCAGCATATTTCAGTAGCACTTCCCAGGCTTGCAGATATATTTAGGTAATGGTAATTATAAAACCTCAGAGATGTAAATCCACAATCAGCTTTCTTTGGTGCTGGAGCTTGGGTCCGACCTGCTCGGGTTTAAGTGTACCAGAGCTATTAAAAAAAACAGCTCGAAATTGGGCTTTATGGATAAGAGGAGCTTTGAAATTATATCTTCATAGTTGAATTTTTACTTTTTTTTCAAGTTTAGAATTCTTTAATTTGCTCCTAATACTTCTTGCTTCTCTTCACTAACCTCAACACTGATGTTCCAATGGCCCTCTGCATGTTTTTAATCACTCTAAAACTGCGGGGTTACTATTGGTACTATATAAAATGTCTTTACAGGAAGGGCCCTATGGACTGCAAAAATTTCTCTAAGACTTTATCGTGAAACTGTTTTTTTTTTACTAAAATTGACTTGAACCTATGGACAGTCTTGATCCTTCGTTTGATAAACCTCATTTTGCAGTAGCACTATTTGATGCTCGTTTACATTGTTACTTCCATGCTTTCATAACCTAATAAATGTAAAAACCTTTTTTCTATTTTTCCCCATCCCGTTTTTGACTCAATCAGGCACCGGTGAAGATTGTGCCCCTCCCGCCAAGGCCAACACAATGGGGCCTCAGTTTGTTAGCGGAGTAATTGTGAAGATCATTAGCACCGAGCCCCTGCCGGGCAGGAAGCAGATCAAGGTAATGCCTTTGTACCCTCAGGGTAGCTGTTAGCCTTTCCTCTTACCCTGCCCCCCAAATGTTTGAATATGGAATACCATTTCACCCAGTCTCACCGATTTTTTTTTTTCCATCTATTTGCCCAGTAGCTGAGTACAAGTTCTTCCCAGTCTCACCGATATGGCAGATTTTTTTCAATGGCAGAATAGGCTGAAGGAGGATGTTTCAAAGTAGAGCCAAGCCTTTAGTGTGCTTAGCAATGTCAAGTTTATAATGAAAATATTGAGGAGAAGAAGCAAGGCTCTGGTGCTTCCCAGTTAAAAAAAAAAAAGGAGCTGGGGACGGCTTCAGTGTTCTGCATTTGTCACTGCCAGTCATCCTGACAAGAGAGCTGTAAAAGTATACCTGTGGGGATTTTTAGAAGTTTATGGTGTTTTTATCATTAACAGGAATTGGGGGGGCAGGAAAATGGTCTCTGCATGAGAAACCAATTTTCTTTATTTCAGAAAGAATTTTACAATGACAAAAGACTCCGTTTCAGGGAGAGTGACAGTAGTGGAACTTGTTGATTCAGTGTCTTTTTTCCTAATGCAAGTGCTCGTTTTTTCTCAATTTAAAAAGTGGTTAGATACCTTCAGTTTGATGTGATGACACAAACCGAAAGTTACACACGATATTTCTGTTTAAGGAAAAAAAAAAACCAAACCGTTTTAAGCTGCATCCTTTTGAAATGGAAATATTAAGAGTTTTCCAAAGGCAATAATAGGCTTTTTCCAGGTCCTGAATTTTCCATTAATGTTACGCAGGATTTTTTCTTTCCCGAATTTGCACTTTAGGATGAGGAACAGCTGGAAAAAACTTGACCAACTTCAGCTCAGGTTGGTGCACATATCCAGCCCAGTCAGGACAATGAGGTTTAAAATTTGAGTTCTGATACTCTTTATCAAACATTTGTAACCAGGGAGGCCATTTCTAGTCATGGGCTGCACGTGGTACAAGTTGTGCCTGTAACCTTTGAGGGCCTCTTTGACTGCAGGGTACACCTCGCTGGGTTGTTTGTGTCACACCTTGATATGCTGTGGGCAGCAGGAAAGCTTAGTATTTAAACCCCAGAAAACTTCAAAATTTTTTTGATTTTTTTTTTCCCCTGGCCATACTAGTTGCATAACTTTGTGGAAGGCAGAAGTGCAAACAGGCCTGGCTTTGCTGTGTTACTGGGCTATGAGCTGCAGCAAACTGCCACTAAGTGCTGCTTTCAGGCCTGTTTTTCCCCTCAGACTTCCAGAACTGACCTGCATTTCTCGATGTATGGAAACAATTACACATACTACACAACTTGGAATGGTCTTAGCAATGTAGTTTAAATATTTTTTTGATGTTTTAATTTTACACCTCACTGCTTCCCTATTTCGTCCTTAAGGTGCTCCTCAAAGCAAGTCACTTTTGCCAGCTCCAAGGAACTCTTTGGTTTGTTTCAGTTTTCCATGAAAGGATGACTTTGGAATAACAGAAGGAGGCTGAAAGTAGCTTTTGTTGGCTCTCAAATGATCTTAACACTGTTGCCACTTAATTTTTGTTTTGTTTCAAGGCTGCCCTTGGTAGTGGAGGGTTAAAAGCACTCTGTGATTCCTGAATAGAGGCATCTTACTTGAGCTTCCTGCTGTGAACAAAATTGACTAGGAATGTGTGGTCCTACTTAATTTCCCTAACAGCGGGAATTACAAGTGAAGTACTTCATCTGCAAGAGCATTTGTGACTCTTCTTCCTTCAGCTGTCAGTGAAAATTTTCAGGCAGAGGTCACTTCATAAAGGCAGAGTTGTTTTACTACTGCTCCTTTCCCAAATAATCTGCTGTGCATGAGCTTGCTTTAATACATTTAATGTGTAGAATCAAGTTTGATATTTTTCTGTTAGGCTGAGATCTATCAACGTAGCAGTACACGGTTTTTCCTTTTGAAAAAATCAGATACGGTGTTGAAATAAATGGGTGATGCTCCATTAGTAAAACGATACCATAACATTTCCAGGAATTACTGCTTTAAATTGTTAATGGGAGGGCAGGATGAGAGATAGATGGGCTAGATGTTGCAGACTCATAAATCAGAATTCAGTTATAACCTCCTTAGGAAAAAATGTTAATTCAAAACCCTTTGACAAGAGATTGATCGATTAAATTACAAAGTTCAGTTACTGCCTCCTACTTCATGACCTTTTTGAAAATGTTAATGACCTCGAAATGGAATGGTCAAAAGTCCCTCTTTTTAAGTTCTCTTTTTGAAGGCTGATTTATGGTGTGCATTGTCCGATGCTCTGACAGGAGGCTCTGGCAGTGCTGGCTGAGGTGGCTTATGTTGACATGCTGGAGGGAGACACTGAGTGCCACGTCCGTTTTAAGACTCCTGAGGATGCACAGACTGTCATGAGATCATACAAAGAAATACAGATAAAAAACAACTGGAAATTCGAAGTTCTCACTGGTAAGACTTCTTCTTTTTTTGTAGAAGTACAGGAGAAGCCTTAATTGCTGTGAAAAGGGGTCGTTCCTGGTGAATTTATGGATATATTTAGATATCTCAGGAGAAAAAGATTGCATGTTTAGTTGTGGTTTTTTTTCTAAAAGTCTTCTCATTTTGCAACTACTGCGAAATTGATAAAACTAAAAGGGATTTTATGCCACCATTCAGAGCAAAATGATGATTTTTTGCTTGCTGTTACAAACATAATTCTGTTCTTTCTGGATGGATTTGCATCACTTTCAATGGCAAAGGACTACAAAACTTAATTCGCATTTCAGCTTTATGAATAGAACATTCTGATAATGCAGAAGAATTTTAAATGAAGACTTTCTTGAAAATACTGAGCATATGTGTGAAATGACATGGCAAGGACTTAACAGCAAGTGGGTTTAGCACTTACCTACTAATGATTCTTTATTTTTCAGGAAGTTGAATAATTTAGGCCAGAATAAGAAGGGTTCCTTAGGGCTCTACTTTTCAACTTCATTTTAATGTGTGTTCTTTCTTTCTGCAATTACTGTGCAGTTCTAATTTTGTATCTTGTATTTGACTGGATTAGTTTGCCGAGTGTGCAGAAGCCTCCTTGTGGGATTGAGGGAAAAAAGAGGAAGAAAAAAGAGGAAGTCTGTCAAACTTGGTGTATTCATAAAACTTACGTATTTGAGAGGTGCACCAAAAATTGTAAATATGGGGAAAAAAGACCCAAAACAAAACAACAAACAGGTTAAATAATCAATATGAGACTGCCTCATCTGTATTTAAATATTTTACCCCAGTCCTGCCTAAATCCTCGTTTAGGACCCAGTCTCCTATGTGCAGGGTGTAGACTCCAGTTAAGGGCTGCAGGAGGAGAGGCTTTGATGGAAGCATTAACCTTCATGATGGTATCAAAGTTAATTGAAGTTTGAGACTCAGAGAGTGCTGCTAATGTCCTTTGGAGATGGATTTGTCTCCTGTGTGCTCTGTGTTTCAGAGATCCAGAAATAACCTCAATTTTTGTGTTCTACAGCTGTGTGCTCTGTGTCTGTCTCTGGTTTTGTATCCTTACATAAAAGTGTAGTAGGAGATTAGGAGTAAATACTACATTGTAGGAGCATTCCATTCATAGTCTTAAGACTTATTTTTTTTTTCTAACTGGCTCATTGAAATGAGAATGGAAAAGCTTTCCAGGAATGCACAAGGGTCTCACAGTAAGGATTTTTGTTTTTCTTGGTGGCAGAAGGTGAGAGATAAAAAGGAAAGAATCTTTAATGCTCTCTGCAGCAGGGACTAAAGATTTCCCAGTAGTATTTTACTCTTCAGGATTTGACTTTAAGTATCTTCAGCTTGGCACCTGGCAAGATGGAATGCACCTGTGATCATGTTTAGTTGTTAGCTTTTGCAGGAATCTTTTGTGAGATCCTTCAGAAATTTCCCTGGGGCTGAAGATGAATCCTGAGACCCTGCAAAGTGATATCACAGAGTTCCCCTTGTGATAATTACATGACAAAGCAGAAGGAAGAGTGGCAAACTGCTGCTTCCCTGCAAAGCAGCTGCTGAGAAAAGCTGCAGAGTTTTTTGCTTCTGTATTGCTGCCCATGTTCAAATCTTCCTGACAGCTCATGAGGTCCCCAGACAATGGTTTTGATGAAACAAAACAGTCCCAGTTGTTCTTACAGTAATTTTTTTTCCTCCTGATTGGTAGTTGTTTAAAATGTGTCAGAGGTTGAGTACATCAGTAAATCAAAGGGGCCTGAGTGTGCTGTGGTGAAACTTCAGCTAAAACACAGCAGCTCCTTTTGCTGATGACAGGTAGTGAGCAGTTCTATATGGCTTCTGTGGAGAGGAAATTTAAGACTACTGGGGAAGTACTTGTTGGGTTTCCCTTAGTGGTGTTTTCATCAGTGTTTACTTCAGGAAATATTTCATTCACTTCTCGTGGCCGCGTTTATTGTCATTCCTCAATGTCAGTTTCCCCCCAGGTGACCACGAGCAGCGTTACTGGCAGAAGATTTTGGTGGACAGACAGGCCAAGCTGAACCAGCCCCGAGAGAAGAAGAGGGGTACTGAGAAGGTAACCTGCAAATCAGGGCTGGAAACACGACACATGTGTCCACACTCTGTGTATTTCATTCTGTTAAATCACTCCCTACTGACTTGGCAGCAGGGTTTAACAGCCACCAAGCAGAGATACAGAGTGTGCCTGTCCTGCTCCAGCTGACAAGTTCAAGGCTTGTCATTACAGGGACAATTGGAGAAAGTTAAGTCCATGACTAAAGGCCTGAACTTAATGTGTAAGCTGGCTTTCTTTGGAAACCCTGTCTGGATGAGCTCATTAATAACTTCGGTAGTCTTGATGGGCTCTAGTGAAATCAAGTCTAGTGCTACACTCTTAAATCTGTAGTATGACCCAGAAAATAATTTTCTTGAGCATGAATCTCATTTCCCTCCCAATGAACACGGTTTTATCTGTGCTGTGGTGAATGCTGGTGTGTGATGGGTGCCCGTGCACCAGAGTGATGGCTCTGATCCAGCCAAATCTGGGTGCTGCTGCAACAATTCCAAACTGGGGAATTGCAGCCTTCCCCTCACTGTGCCTGTCAGCTGCAGCTTTGAGGGAGTGTTGCAATGAACTTGCAGGCTGCAGCCTCTACTGCAGCCCCAGCGTTCCTCAATTAAACCAGTCAGATCCCCGACTTGACAGAGAGGAGCCAGAGAGTATTTCAGAGGCCTTTTATTGCCAGGTTTGCTTCACACACACTCTAGATAAGGTTTCTCAGTTGGCTTTAGCCTGAATTTTTTTTGCTGTGGCTTGCAAAACTTCAGAATCATCTGACCTTAATTATTTGCTGTTGACTTTGGAGACTCTTTGTTTCCTGGACGCTAGGAAAAAAATATATTGTCCCATATAAAATGGAAAATAAATATTTCATTGACCTAAAGGAGCAGCAGTCGTGCAGGTCAAAACCTTATCTTGTACTAGGCATATTTTGCATATCTTTTATCCTGTTTGTGTGAATGTTCTTTCAGAGATCCTGTAGACAAATAAGTTGAGATTTTTTTAAACAAAATATGTATTAAGAATTTGCCCAAAGGTCTAATTTAATTTTCTTAAAAGCCTAAAAATGGCATTTATTCGAGCCATTTTTCTTTAATATAAGCAGAAAGGGAATTTGAAAACCACAGCTTTAAAACATTTTTCTGATTGCTGCCAGGTTTGGTTATTTAAGTGTACTTTTACTTTTAAACCAAAGGTGCCAGTTAGACCTATGACTTAAATTTTCACTGTAGGAGCCCTTGCTCTCAAGTTTCTCTTCTTTATCTTTTGAAGATTGGTATTTGTTGACCAAGCTGGTGTAAATTGGGCAGTGATGTACCTCATCTAGGCTTGCAAATCCAAATTGTCTCGGTTCTGCCTAACAATGGCAGCACAAGGATGCATACTCCTGCTCCTGCCCCCTGCCCAGCACCTTGCCACACAGGGAGGTGTGAACTTCAAAGTCAGGGAACTCTATTTAAATGCTAACGCTGTTAAAAGCAAAACATCAAGACAAGAATGCCTCGCTGCTGTCAGTAAGTCTTAACCCCTTCCTGACTTTTTGACAGGCTGTATTCCTGAAATATAGACTGCCAATAATAATAAAAATTCTGCTAATTAATATTTTCCCATTAAAAAATTTCTTTAGTAGTTCCAAGGTGATTTCTTTTGAAGGTCTCAAAGGTAGAAAAATCAGTAATATAATAATTCATATTTAAACATCTTCAGTAGAATGTGCCATTAGTGTGCCTTTCTTGTCAAGGTCTGTTCTGTTAATAAGTTTTGAAATCCCTTACAAGATTTTGAAGTGGAGCTTTTTTGCCTGTTAGCTGCTTTCTGCTTGGAATTACGGCATCTTCTGTTTTCTTTGAGTCAGTGTTGAAATGCATGGACTGCATCCCACCCATCCCAGGCAGCACACAGCGTTTGAGTTTATGCAGTTTGAGATTCCTCTTTTCCATGTTTTCTAAAAACTCCAGGCCTGCTCGGCTTCCCTCAGGATGAGGGTTAAGGATCACTGCAGCAGATGGCTGGTGCAGTGCCCAAAACCATAGCAAGTGGTAGAGATTTTACTTCCTCTGGCACAGTTCCTATGATAAGCCAGATGTCTAAAAGAGATGGGCTATGCCAAGGTTCCTCAGCACAGGCCTGGCCATCCTCAGGAGTGAAAAAGTGTCTTTCCCGCGGGCCTGGTGGATTGTCACCTCTCTGCTACCCTCTGCCGCCCCCGCCCAATCCATCTTCCCTTTTGTCTGCTCGACTGCCTGATAAAACCACCTCTCTGATTTACTGATACTGATGGAGAACTTCCAGCCAGAACTGCTTTTGTAGGGCAGTGCCGCTTTATTCAGACCTAAAGCAATTAATCAGTCTGCAGCCTTAAACTCCAGACCGATTGGAGTCTCCCGTTGCCAAAGCCAAGGCGTGAGTGCTCGCGAGCTTCCCGCTTGGATCCTCATCTCCTGGGGGAGGTGCTGCTGAACCTCGTTTGCACCTTGGACCCCCTTCCAAGGGGAGAAGGAGGAAGTTTAAGAGGGTGGGAGGGGTGGTAGAAGTGAAAGGCATTTGGCAAGGGAGTGAGAATTGAGTATTTGTGAAGGGCGGAATAATTCCCAGAGGAAAAGGAGGGAATGTCTGGCCACAGCTCACTCTCCTGGTGGTGGCTGTGGCTCTGGGGACGTGTCCTTCCTTACAAGACTGGGTGGGACAGCTCGCACTGCAGAACACCCTTCCCTGGTTCTGTGAGCCTGCTTTTTATGGAATCTATCCCTGTTTGAATTCAGGAGTAGCTGTGTGCTTACACATAGGCGCTGGTACTGGGAAATCCTTGAGGCCTCTTGCAAATTCTGGGACATTGGAATGGAAACACTCAGCAACATGAACTGAGCAGCTCATATCTTAGAGCTTCCCTTCCCCTGTTTGTCATTCTCCGTCCCATATACTGAAGCACTGTACTCTGCTTCCTCTTAGGGTTGAACTATTTTAAACTGGGTTTTTTTAGGCACCAGAGAATAAAAGTAATCCATCTTAAGGTCATTTTTATTGCTGGAAACTGGTTGGGAAAGCCTCAAATCTTGCCTGCTACAGCGAGTGCAGCAGCACAACGTGCACCTCCATGCTGTGTGTAGGACTTGGTCATAGGCAGAAGTAATAAATAATCTGATTTGTATGTGAAATTGTTCAAATCTGGCACACTGGACTGCCTGGGGTGCAAGTGACCCTTCCCCATAACACCAGCGAATATGGTTGATTAGTCCCCAGCAGAGAAGTTGCTGTGGGTTGGGGTTTGTTTAGTTTTGTGTGTTTGTTTGTGGAGGTTTTGTTTCTTTGTTTGTCTATTTGTTTTGTGGTTGTTTTGCTTTGTGAGGAGGTGATGATTTTGTTTTTCGTTTTCTGGGATTTTCTGTGTATTTTTGTGCTTATGTGCATTTTTCTGTGGTTTCTTGTGTTGGTTTGTGGTTCCTATGTGTGTGGTTTTGTATGTATTGAGATGGGTTTTGTGGGTTCTGTACATGCCTTTGATAGTTGGTTTTTGTGAGATTTCGGGCTTTTATATGTACTTTTAGGTGTCTTCATGTACTTGGCTTTACTTTGAGAGGCTTGGGAGTCTTTTGGTAATTTTTTTTTTTTTTTGACAGGTTGTGTATTTTCAGGGGTTGGTTTTGGTGTTTCTCAGTGGGTTTGGTTTTTTTCCTGTTATTTTTAGGCAGGCTGGTGGGTTTTGGAGGGGAAATCTGGGTTCTGTATGTGCCTTTGAGTGTGTTCATCTCTTGGTTTCTGTGGGGTTTTTATGTGCCTTTAGGTGTGGTATTGTGTTGCTTTGTGGGTTTTGGGGTTTGTGTGTGTGTTTTTGTGTGCATTCTTGTGGTGTTACATGGATTTTGTGTTTTCTTTATGTTCTTGTGTGGGTTTTAGGGGTTTTGTGGTTCCTGTGTGTGCTCTTACGTAAGTTTGTTGCTTCAGTGTGAATGTTTCTGCCTGGGTTTGGGGTTTTTTTGTGGCATGTGTGTTTTGTGTGTGTTTTCAGTGTGTTTGTGTATTTGTTCATGTGTGGGGTTTACAAGTGGTTTTATTATGTGTGTGTTTTTTGTGTGGTTTTTCTGTGCTTGTGTGGGTTTTTTTGAGTGAGTTCATGGGGAGTTTCTGTGGTGTGCTTGGGAATATGTGGGGATTTTTCCTATATAAAATTCCACAATATTAATAAAGTTTTTTTTTTGGTGGTTTAACCTTGTATTTTCTACATCAAGAACAAAATGAATCTAGTAAAAGGATAGAATTCTTTAACTTCCTGTATGAGGCTGTATTTTAGGATTTTGAAATTGCGATTTCAATGTCTTCCACCATGTAGGGAGGAAGGAGGGATAGAATTTATCCATGACTGTAAGGTTAAATCCTAACAATAGAGTTTTCCTCTAATTTCCCACATAATTTTTCCTGCTTGCAGTTGATTGCCAAAGCTGAAAGGATGCGGCTGGAGAAGACTCAACAGACGAACAAACACATCCGATTCACCGATGACAACTAACCAGGACTGATGGTGAGCTTGGAAGTGAACTGCAGGTTTTCCAAACAGAGCAAGAAAAACCAGCCCTCACCACCACCACTGCTCACAGCAACTAAACTGGACCCTTGGATCCATAACTTTGCAGGCTGCAAGTGTGAAGATTGGTTCTGAATCCCATTTCTAATAGGCTGAATGTTAACTGCTTCTGAGCCCTTAGGTAAAGCTTTTTGGAACATGTGTATTATGAGATCTTCCTTTAGTTCACTTCCAGTTTGTTGGGATTTTTTTTTCCTTTTTTTGGTTTTGTTTTTGTATGTTTTATACACTAGGTTATAAAATAAAATGCTTGAGAAATTCAGTTGTGTATCTCTAATTCTTCCATTTGCCATTTATGAGACTATAAGTAATAAAAGTGTGAAATGCTACATAAACCTCTCTAGGCCTCTTTTTAGTCCATCAAACTGTTTCAAAATAGAGGAGAATAATCTGTTATTTTCAAGTGGGTAGGGCTGGCAGAAAATGTGCCATTGAGGAGTTTGGAAGGAAATTTACTTGCTTGCAGATAAGTGCTCAAGTTGTGCAGTTCACAAGTCAGGATGGTGATTTTAATGGCTTTAAGGTATTTCATGGGACAGCAGCAATTGGAAAAGATGGAAGATTAAACGTGAAACTGGAATTCTCCACAAGGTTTCACTTCTGTTTGGCTGAGTAGGATTGAGTGGAGAGGGAACAGCAGTGATCAGACTGAAGATAGCAAGAATGCAGAGGGGAAAAGTGCAAGATAAGGGACCAACTTTCAGGGCTGGAGGGGGAGAGCTTGCTGATGGTTCCTGGAAATGGTGCATGGAGGATTCTTCCCAGAGGGCTGCAGGGCACTCCTGGAGTATTCCTGTTTAGTCCAATTGCAGCATTTTTAATTTATTCTTATCAAACCTTTAACTCCTCTCTTTTCCTAGATGGCTGAGAGATTGGGTGATGTGGCAGAGAGGAGTTTTCGTACCCAACTGTGAAAAGAATTGACCAATGAATGTCTTCTAGGCATCCAGCCTGAAAGACAGGAGAGTTTGTTTTTTCTTTTTCCCTTTGTGATGTGAAGGGAAAAAATAAACCCCACAGCCTACCCTGGGTAAAATGCTTGGGATTTTGCTGCTGAAATTCATTTAAGTCAAAAATATATCTCTTATAAATAATTTAGTTCATAAATGATTCAGACTTTTTATGTTTGGTGGAGAGCAGAACAGAACTGCAAAAGCGTGAGTTTGGGAGTTTTGCTCGTTTATTAATAATTCCTGACTTGAACACATGGAAGTCATCCTTCTGTTTCTTTCCATATTTATGCAGGTTAATTCCTTACACTTAAACATCAATTTTCTTTCTCTCCTTTTCTGAACTACTGCAGCAGTTTGTTCCAGCAGGGAAGGCCAGTTGGTGTTCAGTACTTCCTGAAAGAGTTAATAACAGAATTTTTGCCACTCAATTCAGAAGTCAGGGATGGAGAGGATGGCCTAGATGTTTTTACAAAGGAAGCTTGGATTCTCAAGAGTGCCAGAATGGTTTGTGCATTTTTTTCTTTAAGTACACATGACAATTAATTGCTGCTGCTGTCTTTCCCCATCCAGCTATGGAGTTTTACCAGCCCAAGGATTGCATCCCTAAGGCAACTTCTGTTTGACCTCTAGGAGCTTCCCACACTGATTTTTCCTTTTCTTTTCCCCCAATAAATACATTTTATTTAAACATTCAGGATGATACTGTAAAAATGTAGGAATTCTTAACCTTGGAGTGCTCCTTTGTTGTTGCTGATTTTTCTGTCTCCCCGGACTGAGTGTTTTGAAATAACATCATTACATTACCATCCATCTGCCTGGAGCAGAACCCAGCATTGATTCTGCTCTTTGTGACCCAGCACGGGGCTGTATCTGAAATTATTTTTAGCACTCATATTTTTACCTCTCTTCCACGAGTTGCAGACTGTGCATGGCAGCAGCAGGACTGGTTTTAATGGAACACACAATTGATATTCCAGGATTACTGGACCTGCTGTTTTCAGTAGCCAGTGGCTCCCACTCACACATGATACTGCTCTCCCACTGTCGCTTCAACCTGTCCCTGCAGTGTGGAAAAGCCTTTTTACACTTCATTTTGCACCTTTGGTTAATGTTTGTTTGTTTGACTGCCCTCATCTTACCATCATCTGGAGCGAACCTGTTCTGCCTAGTTTATTTTACACAGCTGATACTTGTGTTTTGGGGGCATCTTCCCTCTAAAATATTCACTGTACCCTAGTTTAAGTCAGACTTCAAGGCATCCTTGAAAGCTGGCAGGTGAGTAAATTATCTTTTTCTAGAGGGGCTCTAAATCACATTAGAAAATTACCTTCTGATAGATGACAAAGGCACTTGCCTGCCCATGTCCCTGAAAACATAGGTCAGTGTCATAATTGCTTTCTTAACGGTACCACGGTGTCTAATGATCCCAGGTAGGAATAAATCATGGCAGTAATGCTGCACAGTGCTGGAAAAATAATTAGATCAGGTATGCTTGGGTGACTTTGAGCTTGCCTGGGCGAGGCAGTAATGCAGTTATCTTACCCTACAAGCGGTGGCTCTGCTGTGGACGGTGTAAGGAGGCTGCCAGTTCCCAGGGGGCTTGGCAGCGCGCAAGTTTCCCTTAGTTCACAGCAGAGCCAGGCCAGCTCTTGTATTCCTCCCTGCCTTTGCCGGGGCCGGTGCTGACAGCATACTTGGCACTCGTAGCTGTCACCCGAGTCACACCAGTGCCGGCAAAAACCAGGAAAAAACCGAGCAGTAGAAGCTGGGAAAGCTTTGCCGGCCGTTGCTGGGATGACTGGTTTTGTGCTAGACAAACACCGCTGTGCTTTTCTCGCCTTGTGGCATTTCGAGTGGAACCAAACAGACTCCTTGAGGAGGCAAAACAAGTGGGAGAGGGGTAAAGGGAAGGGACAAACCAGGCACTTGGGACTGAGTGGCGTCTCTCAGCTCAGAGGGGCTGCCTGGGGTCTCTCTCTCCGGGCCCTGTGCACCCTTTGGGGGCCGTTAGCTGCCAGGAATGCTGTTTCCAAATGTTTCCTTGCAGTGTGCAATCCTGGCGATTTGTGTGAAAGAAAGCACTTGGAATGCAGTGAGGAGTCAGGGTCTGATGGGAAATGCCTTCCAGTATGGTGTGATTTAATTAAGGCCGTTTAACTACCTCTTTTACCATTTTGGGCTGGAGCAGGAACTTCAACATATTTAGTTTTTGGGCGTTTTTTACTCCTTTTCCAGACTTTTCATTCCCTCTGTGGTGTTACTACCCTGACTAAGTCCTGTGCTCTATCCAGCCCTCGCTCTGACGGCCTGGGAAGGCCGGGGGCAGGGCGACAGCCCCGGGAGGCGTCCATGGGACAGGGAGGCTCCTGCCTGGGCTGGGCTGGGCTGAGGGCCCTCCCGGGGCCAGCAGAGGGCAAAGCTGCTCCAGCTGTCCTGGGCTCGAGGCACAAGCGGTGCCGCGGACAGGCGGGCTATCCTGTAGGTGAAGCTGTGTACTTTTATTTTGGGCAAGAATGGTCCATTTCTCCTACCTCCTGAATGATGTATGGGGCAGATATGGTTATATACCTCTTCACCTCCATGCCTGATACAATTCTGCTCTTTGTTTTGGTTTGTTTTCTCCCACCGTGGCTGGTGCTTTTCTTTCCCTTACTTGTTAAACACTGAAATATTCTGCCACAAAAAGTAGCTTTTTGTTACCTGGTGCTTTGTATAGTATTGGTTTGGTGAGTATTTTGGGAATAGAGCTGCTCTCTCGGATCTTGCCCATCATATCTGGTGCCTCAACAGGTAAATTCTTACAAGGTTCAGCCTAGAAAGCCTTTTCCACATGTACAAATACAAACTGCACTTGACCTGTTGGTTCAGGTCTGTGTATGCACCAAAGCAATTTTCGATGTAAAAGCAGAACTGTGGAAAAAATACAGTCAGTCTCTTGAAAAAATAAAGCGACATGCAATTAATTTCCCTTTTCTTATTGATTCACAGCCTTCTTTTTCCTTTCCTCTCTTCCTTTTGATGCCTGTTCCTTCTCTCTTTGCCACTGGCTTTCAGGATTAAAAGTGAACCCCTTTCCCTCCGACTCTTATCACCTCCTTACCCACCAGCCTGTCTGCAACTCTCCAGCCCTGATTCACGTCCTTTTGCCACGTTCTCACTCTGATGGAAAAACCAGAACAACATGATTACAGTCGAGGCAAAATATTGAAAATGGTTTGGGTGTTGAAACACGCAGCTGTGTGGCCTAACTGCAGAAATGGATGTATTTCTACAGCCACCTCTTTCCCTCAGGACAACTATATATATGAACATCTGCAGTGGAGAGCCGGTCATCCTCAGATTCCAGCAGGGAGACATACAGAGCCACTTTGCAGCTTTTAAGCCCGAGTTTGGCACCATGTCCCCTGTTTCAGGTGCCCTGATTACCACTCCTGTGCTGTGTTTTATATCCCATTTGTCGTCCAAGTGTTTTACTGTGGGTACGTAGCTTGTTGCTGGGTTGGAATCTTACCTTTAGGGAGACATGGCAGTGTCTGTCATGCTGTCTTGTTTTGTTGGTTGGGAACTTCACATTTATTTTGTCCTAAATTATGTGTATATAATGATATATGTCTCTGTTTTTTTTTTTTTTTTTTTTTTTTTTTTTTTTTTTTTGTGTGCAGAAGCAACAATTTAAAGGGAAATTCAAGTGGATTAAAGCAACTGGTAGCTGAGTGATGCATGCAGAAGAGAGAGCCCTTCTTTGGGGAGCTTCCTGAGGAGTTTTTATTGGAAAGCTGTGGCTGGAGCTTTCATAGTGCGGTGGTAAGGCTGCGAGAGCTAATGCTGAGTGTGGTCCTGTGGTATTTGGAGAGGATAAGTCATCCTTTGGATGTGAGCTGTCACTTTAAGAGGAGAAATGGAGCTATTCCTGTTGGAGCTGGTGGTGAGTGAGGCAGGGACAAGGGGAGTGTTTCTCTAACTGCTCTGGCATCCTGCACTGGGAAGACACAGCTTGCCCAGAAAAAGTTCTGTCTCCACTCTCCCAGTGGAAAGGCTGCTGGATGGCAGTCAGTGTGTCCTGCTGTGTGTGCAGATGTTTATCAACCTGTCTCACCACAGTGATTCTGATTCCAGCCTTTCCAAACTTTCATGGCTGCCTCATCCAGAGAGGTTCCGACCCACGTTCAAAGAGTTAATTTTAAAACCAGGTTTTTTCCTTGTGTCTCAGCACTGTCTGGCTCTAGTTGTGATGGGGATGAGAAGTGACAAGGAGCCACAGGGGAGCTCTTCTCTTGGGGTTTGCATCATGCCTGAAGCCCGACCAGAAACCTCCTGAGAGGAGCTGACCTGCCAGACCCCTCTGACAGCACCAGCTTGACCAAGCAACTCTGCTTCCCAATGAAACGGGCTTCCCAGTTTTTTGGCCTTCACCTCTCCTAGCATGCCACGATGTTTCCTGAAAAGGACATGATGGTGGCTCTGTGCAGAGGCAGGACAAACCCTTCTGCAGGGGGCTGCACATGTGGCCATGGATCACCGAGAATCTGACTGATATTCCTGGTCTCAGCAAGCTGACTCTGTGTGTGACTGCAGTGAGAGTCTCCTGGGAACATCCTGTGCCTCCTGTGGAAAAGGCAAGGAGCAATTTTGTCACAGGGAAGAGATTTTTCAGTGACATGGCTCTGCTATAGATGCTCACAGAACAGCTCCCAGGGATCTCTCAGGCTGAGTGGACATGTCAGATTTGTTGCTGTGGCCAAATACTGATATTTCCAATTAATATGGCTATTAAATAATTACATGAAATAATAGCAATCTGAGAAGCATGCATGACAAAAATCTTGTGAGACCATACTTGGTTAGAGTTTTTTGGTCTGGTTTTTTAAATGGAGCAATCCAAGAAATCTTTTCATGCAGCACAAGAGCCTCTTCTGCTATTTCAAAGGTTAGCACAGAAAGTCGATGCACAGAAATATAGATGCAGCTTCTAAAGTTTATCTTCTGCATAATACCAAAATCAAAATAAGGATCTTGACATTTGGACAGGACAAGACAAAAGACTAAAGCCACTCTGTGGCTTTCAATTTCAAAGCAGGAAGCCCAGCATAATGTGACACTAATCTATGCGATAGCATGGGCAGCTTGAGGCCCATCAGGTCCATCTGATGAGGTTCTGCCACCATCCCATCTGTTTTGTATTCATCTGTCACTGAGACTCAGAGCCACTGGAGAGCAAAAAGAACTGGCAATGTCACACTGTGGTTTTTCAACATCATTACAAGCAGTGTGGGAATTGCTAGGGCTGTTTTCCTGATGCTTGTCAGGGGCATACAAATGTTGTGTGGGGGAAAACCCACTAGATCTATAAATATCACTCCATCCTAGGAGTAAGCACTGTTATCCATCAGGATTTCTAGACCAAAAGCTACAGTTACATGGTGTTTCAGCTCTTCCTGAGCTAAATAGGATGATGGATTTGGCTTGGTGTGTCAGCTTCCCCCTGCTACAGTCTGAAAGCTGCTGTACAGTCCAGCCACTAGAGGAAAAGTGTACAGTGGGGACTCCCTTAGCTGCAGTGTGCTGGTATCACTCCACGCATTTCAGCGTGCTGGTATCACTCCACGCACTTCTCTTGAAGCAAATTAGCTGGAGATTTGGCTAGCAGCAGATGTTCAAAGGAAGAACGAATCAGAGCAGCCATATACCCAGTAGGACTGAGGTTTCCTTGAACTCAGCACACACCTCCAGCAGTTGGCATTGGAAGATTGGGAAAAAAAAAAAAAAAAAAAAAAGGAAAAACAGATGCTGAAAGTTCCCTGAAATAGCCCCTGAGCCTCTGGAGGGCAAAGTATGTCTTTAACTCCGCCTATTATCCCTTCTAGTAGGCTCTTTTCCAGTCCTCACCGAAGAGTAAATGCTTTTTCTGTGTATTCCCTGCGGGCTGCCCTACTTTACATCATCACTTTGGAGATGGAAAACACAAGTGCTCTGCGGAATCTGCTCGTCACGATTCCTAATTTTCGTGATCAGAGGTGAGGAAGCAAAGCCCAGAGCCCGCTGCAATCCCTGGGCAGCCCCAGCTCAGCGCTGCACGCTGGAGGCTGCAGCGCTGGGAGGTGAACGCAGCAGGCGCAGAGAAGCATTTCGGACATTCCTGGCAGGTCCTGGCACGGGTCGCGGCTCCGACCCTCTCTGTGGCGCCTTTGTTCTCCGGCAGTTTCCATGGTGCTCCCGCTTTGTGTGCAGACCTGTCTGCGAGGCAGCGCTCCTCTCCATCATGCCGCACCGGCTGATTTCCCGAGGCGGCGCATCGCTCTGCCGTGCCCGTGCCGCAGAGCTCCGGGCGTCAGCCACAAAAACATCCTGCAGCCTGCCTCGCTGGCAAACCTTTGGGAAGCGTGCATTGATGGTTTTTAACAGAACTGAGTGATTATAGATGAGAATTCAGCTCAGCTTTTTGCCTGGCGCGTTTAGCAATGTCAGAGGAGGGCCCTTACCCTAAGGGGTTGTTGCTGTAAAATGAAAAAGCAATAGAGGCATGGCAAGAAGGAGCAGCCATGCTGCTTGCTGCAGCACTCAAATTTTATCTTCATCTGGCACGGGCGCGACAGCTGATGAGCTGTAGATGTAACACAGAGCATCGTCTCCCCTCACACAGCGACTGGCGAGAGCGAGGTCGAGCTCCTTTATCTGTTATCTCGCTGTTAATTCCCTGCTAATTGTTCTGATAGCGGAGCACTGACGTCCCTGAGCGCCATCAGCAGGGAGGAACTCCTGGTCCTTATGTCAGGTACACGGTGAGGAGGCTGAGTAACCCGGGCCCTGGTGTTTATGCCCAGGGATAGTGTCCCTCGGGAAACCCCGAGCTTTGAGCCTGCTCACAGGATCACAGCAGAGCGCTTAGAGCCTGATATTAGACTTTCAGCGATAAAACCAGTTCCGTGAATCTTACAGGCTTTTCATCCAAAAGGAACTGGAGTGTAAAATCACTGCCCAAGTGGAAAAGTAGGGAAAAGGGCAAAACTGTGCCAAGGGGGGATTCTAACTCCAGGCACAGTGCTTTAAGTGGTGGGAGCAAGGCTGGAGGCTGTGCACAGGAGTGAAATTTAACCCAGGACCTGCAGATATCAATGAGAAATGGAACAATATTAGAGTTAATATCGAAATACAGAAACAATCTCCTCAAGGACAAAAGAGTGGCTTGGAAAGAGACATCCTCATCACAGAAACTCAATTCTTGGAGCAGAAAAATAGTTTTCTTCAGTAAGGTGAAGCTTGTACTGTGTGTTGGGATAGAACAGGCTGCTCTCCAAAGCATGGACATGACATGGATATGGACACGGACATGGACATAGACATGAACATTTCCTAAGTCTTGGCAGAGGTTTTCAAGGATGCCTAGGAAATTATAATGCCCAATTAAGTAGGAATTGGTCATCCAAGTCCCTTTGGCAGTCCTGAAAGTTGCAGCCACTCTACAGTGCAACAAATTTTCAGTCAGATTTTTTCCTTCTGCTTCCCTTTGCACTCTTTTCCCAGTGCCATCGACAGCTCCCGCTGGCACAGGGCTGTGGCTGAAAGCAAAGCTAAGGAGCTTGGCTTGGAAACATGGCATTCGAGCAGCCTGGGTAGGGACAGGAGATGGGATCATCTGTCCCTGCTGAGGCCATTCAGAGCTGGAGCTAATGCTTTTTTTCCTACCAGGTATCTCCCTCTCACTTTTGTCCCATTTTTGTACCTCTGATGTGAGAACACTAAGCCAGATCAGCAGTGAAAAAGGGGATTTTATTTGGAATAGTGGGAATCACAGAGAGCCTCTCTCGACTAGATTAACTTCCTGGGATCCCCCGGGAACTTTATTATGTCCTTGATTTCTTCCCCAGAAGCTCCGTTTTTAGAATGGGTTGTACTTGAGTACACAGGTAAGGAAAGGCCTTCACCTGGCAAACGTTTGGGAGATAAGAAAGGAGCAAAACACCCTGATTATTTTGGAAGCAAGTGGCAAAAAAGATGTGGAAGAAACCAGAAGCGAAACCCAGTTCTGAGTGTGAGCAGGAACAGTATTCCAAGCTTCTCTGGAAGACATCCTCCAACAAAATCTTTAAATCCACGGGGTCATGGATAGAACATGGTTTTCCTCTCACCAGGGACTTGGTTTTCCACTAACTTCCCCTGCTCCACCCTTCTTGATAAACAACTTTCCATCCCATCATCTATTAACAGTTGTTATTTCTTCTCAGCCTTCCTTGTCATCCAGATCTATCCAGTCTATCTGTGGCCCTGGAGTTCCTGAGCTACCTTGCCAGCCTGAAGATGTGCTGGAGATGTGCTGGTACTTGTCAGGAATAAACCTGCTGGTTGTGCACAAGGTATTGTGGCAGGATCTGAGGAGGAGATGTGCCCTTGTGTGACAGAGGTGGCTTGGACACATATTCCTTCTGGATGTACCAGGAGATGGAGAGGGGTAACAGAAGTAAGGCAAAGCAGGAGAAACCTTTATTTTGTAGGGTTTTGGACAAATGTCCTCTGCACCTGCAGTGTTCCAAAAGTGAGGAATAACGGTGCTTTCCCTTCGCACAGCCGGTGGCTCTTGCTCAGCAAAAGACATGCCAGGTGTTACAGGAGGCTGCCAAGGCGTCAGCAGTGAATGGATGTAGGGACAGGGAGCTGGAGGTGGGGCTTAAAGGTATTGGCTAAATCCCGCCGCAAACGCAACTAAGTAGTTGTTAAATTAATTAGCAGGTTGGAGTAAATTTAGCATCTCCCTAATGCGCTGGAAATCATGGCGACTTTGGAGCCTGTGCTTCCCAGGGCTCGTTTTGGCTGATGGCACTGGGATGTGGGAAGGCTGATGTGATGATGGGCTGGGACAGGGCACCCGTAGGACTCTTGCAGAGGGATAAATGTTGATCAACAGCTTTCCAACACCTCGTGCTAAAGAACAAACTATTTTTGGAAAGGAACTTGAGTGAAGCAGCAAATTCATTGTCTGCTGAATAAAGGGATCATTTGTTTTAATAGCAGATTGCTCTTTTAAGGGGACAGGGATTTTGGTGAGGGTTTGTGACACGGTGCCACATTTAAATGTGAGCAAATGAAGGTTTCTTTGGGCAGAAAGTTTGGCAGAGTTATAGTGAGCTCCCGTGGTTGAAATTCAGGGATAAATTAGTGTCATTAGTCATTTGCCTAAGGATGGAATGAGTTTATCTTAACTTTGTTATTTTAAATCGCTTTCCTGATGTGTATATTGTAGTTTCACCAGCTGTTTGGGGGTTTGTTTTCGAGGGAAATTGTATTCCCAGGAATTCTTGTCGTATGTGGGAGATCAGGATCTCTGATTATAGGGTTCCCCCTGGCCTTAAAAGACATGAATGTAGGCAGCAGGGAAGATTTCTCCCTCATTCATTATGCTCCCAGATAATGTCCAAAAGGCACTCGGGGATTTAAAACCCTGTGAGCAGAGGGTGGGATATGAGGACAACCACAGCTGAGGATATCCGCGTTTCTCCACAACCCCGAGCCACGGGTTTATCCCTGTGTTTTGAACTTGGAGCCGAAGGGGGAAGGTGCAACACCACGCTGTCATTTAAAACAAAAGTCCCCGCGGGTCCAGCAGGCGTGTGGAGCGGCGGCGGGCAGATGCGCGGGCTGTGATCGCGGGTGGGTGTGTGTGTGT
>VWZU01005591.1:888329-903746 GCA_013397095.1 Sterrhoptilus dennistouni | reverse complement strand
TTTTTTTTTTTGTGTGTGTGTGTGGGGAAGGGGATTTTCCTGCCATTTTTATGTGTGGGGAGGGGGCTTCCCGCCATTGTTTTGTGTGAGGAGGGGGATTTCCCGCCATTTTTCTGTGTGGGGGCCCTGTCTGCCATGAGGTTGTGGTGGAGGGGGCTGCCTGCCATGTCACTGAGGGTGAAAAACTGCTCACCACGTTGTGTGGGGATGGGGCTGCCTGTAGGGCAGGGAACTGTAGTGAGGCTGCAGCCTCTTCTGATTGGGGTGCGCTGGGGTGAGAGAGGAAACAAACAGCACAAGCTGCTTCGATAAAAAGCAGTGACTGCCTGCCTCCTGCCCTGGAGGATTTGCTTATTAAGCTGTTAAATATTGAAGGAGTTGTGCTTCTTCTGAGTAAGCAATAAGCCTGAAAACATACAAAGATTCCCACACTGTCCAAAACCCTCAAAACACTTTGTGAACTTTTCCATGCCCATCACTACAGTTTGTTGCTGTTAATGTCAGTAGCTTTGTTGCCTGTTGAGGTGAGAACTTTGTGAAGTTACTAGAGGGCTTTTTGCAGTCCTACTGTACAACGAACATAGATTGTGTTTGTATGTAAGTCTTATTGTGAAGCATTTATTGCAAAGTTGTCTTTGTAGAGGACTTTAGGCTTTATTTTGGAGTGACCTGCTGTGTGAGGCCACCTCAGAAACTAGGAGGGGTGTTCTGTATCTGTAAACACTGACTGGGAAATAGGCTGTAGAATCCTTCTGGTTAAGTGTTAATAAGGAATTGACTAACGGAGTGGGGAAAACACAATATGTTCTGTTCTGATGGCTGTCCTTTCCTTCCCTTTTATCCTTCTTTCTGAAGTGCCTGATTGTCCTTACTTGGATGGTGAGTCAGCTGGGAACACAGAAACAACTGTGGCATCCAGCAGGATGCAGACCTCAAGATGTAACTGTATTCAAAGAATAGAAGTATTTAGGGAAAGGGGAGGGGCTGTGAGCCAGATATTGTTGTTCATCACCAGCTGGAGATTTCCAAACTTGGGTTGGTGAAGCAGGTTGTATCCCACATCCATTGTTAATGCACAAATAGCCAGAGCTTTGCTAGTGTGCATCTGACTGATAAAATTTCTGCTTAAGAGCTTCAGAGGCAAAAGCTGCTTTGCTGACCTTGCTCACCACAAGTGTTAGAAGTGATCCTGGACAGAAGTAAACCTGCAAAATGGGTCACAGCGATATTATTTGTTGTCTCTGTTATGCCATTTGGTTATTTACTTTATTGTATTTTTTCGTTTGGTTTGGCCATCTGGTCTGGAAGCATTTTGATTTATCTAATGAACTTGACTGATCCCGACGAGAAGTAGGAGCACAGTGTATCGTGGGGCGGTTCAGACTTCCTATATTAAAGGAATCTTTGTTTATGCAACAAGGATTCATTCAGCAACATCCCCCTGCACAACGTGTTGGGTGCTTGCCATGGAAACTCTTTGAGTTTAGTTCTGCTGGTGCAAATTAAGGTACAGCTCCAGGAGATGAAACTGCTGACCTGTCTCTCCCAGGGGTTCTCTTTGAATGGTGCTTTGACCATTATAGCCAAGGCAAGTTCCCAGAGCTTTTGTGTTGCCTTTAACATTAAACTGGTGAGAAGCTTTATGAAATGCATTCCTGGCTTCATTTGAGCTTCATTTATTAAAATGGTCTTGGTATTTGAATGTGGTGTTTCTGGGGCAGCAAACAGACCATCCCATGAGCAGCATGTGGGATGTGTGTGAAGCAGAGGTTCAGGTGAGGAAATGGTGTGCGACCTAAAGTCCTGTCAATCTTCCAGAAGTTGTGAGAGGTCTTGGCATGAGTTGTGAGTCCTGTTAGAGAACTGTCTCCCGGGATGCTTACAGGGATCTGATGGATGAGAATGTATTTCAGGCACTCAGACTGGCTGAGTTCAGTCAGTGACACGCTGTTGTAAATACCCTTGTCGTTTATGTTAGGTCACAGGGTGAAGTGTTGTTTTATGAGCTTACCTCTGAGAAGATGGAGGGTGTCCAGACCTCATTCATCTTCTGCAATGTTTCTAAATGTTGTGGTTCCTGTTTTTCTTAAAGGAGAGAGAGAGAGAGAGAAAAAGTAATTCTAGATTGTTTATATGTCTATGTATGTATCTTCAGAAAATAGCAAACTGAGGGCAGTTTGCATTTTACAGCTCCTCCATACTATCAAAAATAGCTTGTACCTAAAATCTTTGGGTTAAAAACAGCACAAACGCCCCCTCTTCCCGAATGCACTCCCACACATGCAACTCCAAGTGGAAAAAATAAACTTTGCCATTAATTGTGGAGTGCTTGGTATGTGATCTAAGCTAGTAACCGGCTCTCGGATCCCACGAGCAGAACCTTCTGAAATATCCTTTGTAGACTCTGTAAGCGTACTCAGAGACGTTTTTGTTTGTAGTTTTATCTTTCCAAAATCTGGCTTTTCCCCCCACTCTGGGTGTGGGACGACTGCCAGCACCCGGTGACCCGTGACCCGCGGCTGCTGCTGCGCTCAGGAATGCGCGCCGGGCTCCAGCGGCACTGGGCGATGGAAGCTGCCCTTCCTCTGATGTGTGCCCGGCGTGGGTGGCGGGAGCTGGCAGGGGAAGAGGCCGCCCTTGGGCAGGAGTAGAGCTCTGGTGGCGGCGCAGGAGCTTTCTGGGGCTGGATGTGAATAGCCTGGCCTCGGTTCAAGACGGTTTTAGTTCCTGCCGGGAGCAGCAGCTGGTCGGTGCACAGGAGCCAAAGCCCGTGGGTTCGCCCGGCAGAGCACTCCCGGCGTCACATGCTGCGTGTACGGCTTTTGTGGCACTGTTAACTTCGGGAATTTTTAGATCCAGAGCATGTCACTAATAATTTAGTCGTAGATTGCCTATAAATAGCTTCTTGTATCTGAACCTGCCCTTTAATTAGGCTATTTCTGTCGCAGCTGGAGGCTTGCTCTACCTGGGATCCCTGCTGGGTTCTTTGTTGTCTTGGTGTGCATTCTTTGCTCTCTCCTGGCTG
This sequence comes from Sterrhoptilus dennistouni, assembly GCA_013397095.1. Classification (NCBI taxonomy): domain Eukaryota; kingdom Metazoa; phylum Chordata; class Aves; order Passeriformes; family Zosteropidae; genus Sterrhoptilus; species Sterrhoptilus dennistouni. The sequence continues at coordinate 900,721 of VWZU01005591.1, read as the reverse complement.
GCTGGTGTTTGACAAGGAGGATGTTCCTAACAATTTCAAGCTTCTTTGGTAGGGATGCTGTTGGGATATACCTGAAAACCAGAACGTAGGGCTGACCCTCCTGAATCTGGTTTGAATTTCTCTAGCTATGGTTCTTTATCAGGGACCAGGAGCACACATGATTTGTCAGATGACAATAATTGATGAAAAGATGCCATTGCAGTCCTATTTTTACCCCCCATGCCAAGCAAGTGTCAGCACAACCTTCTTCAGACTTTACTGAGAGCAAGAACAGGCTGTTCCTGAGGGTCACAGAGTGCTGAAAGCAACGGATAATAGACTTTCTACCTGCTGGGTCCAAGCCTTGCATAAGCAATGTGAGAATTTGAGTCTGAAAGTTTCAGACTCAAAATGGCCTGTTTTGAGTTGACAGATTTCTCGTGTATTTGTTTGCGAACAGTCAGCATGGCTTAGGAAGGTCCTTGGAGCAGGAGCCCAGATTCCTGCTACTTGAGCACTCATCTCATTCCTAGTACAGGAATAGTAAGCTGTTATGTGTGTCACATCACCATTAGAGGGGGAATTTCGTATTCAGCAAACCTTGGTTTTATGTTAATCATCCCAGTGGATCTCTTGCTGAAAGAAGCAAAAAGCCCCAAACCAGGATTTTGATCTTTAGTAATGCTTTTATAGGAATTATGAAATAATAAGGATGCAATTGGAGAAAATTATTTATTAATTCTAAAAAAGAGGATGAGAAGAACAGGTGATCTTAAGTTTCTGTGACACTAAAATTACAAAGGGGGAAGGCTTATGGTTCTCAAAATGACAGGTGGGTAAATCAGGGCAAGTAGGGAGCCAGAAGAGTTGGGTATAAATATTTAGAAGTAAAATCACCTCTGCAAAACTCCTTTTGGCTCCAGTGGCTGCCAGTTCCCCTTCTGTTTGTTCAGCTCGAAGAAGACTGTCTATATTTAGTAAGGCAAATGTGTTTGAAATCTATATCAAAGCATTTTGTGTGACAGGTTTTGGAGGTGGTGGTGAGATTTGGTATGAGGTGCAGGCATTACAGAAAATCAATTGGTGCTCTGTTTTTACAATGTGAAATGACTTAATCAGTTACATTCTCAGCATGGGCTAAGGAGTGATAACCTCTTATCCCCCTGGCTAGCACTGCTCCTGGTAGGCAGTTTAGCTGCTTCTGGTCCTGGCATTCATGTTTGAACCAAGCTGTTGCTTCTGCCTTGATGAAACTCTTCATCACTTGACAAAACTGGGGTCTCCTTTGCAATGTCATTTTTAAAAACACCAGATTGCTGATGATTCAATGCAGAGGTGAGGGGGAAGCCTTGGCATCTCCAAGAGTGGTGCTGGGGGTGGAAGAAAGCTCTGGCTATCTGTAATGTGACCTGACGCAGCCTTTGCTGCAACTAAACATAGTTTGGTATTCTCTGCACCTGTCAGCCTGCTTCTTGCTGTGCCCGTTTTGGAGGGGTGCACACAGACCCAGACCTTCACCTGGAGCTGCCTGCCATGTGTCTCAAGGGCAGTTGCTCACCTTTTTCTGTTTTGAAAAGGGAAAGTTGTTTAAACCTCTCAGAGGATCTGTCCTTTGAGGCATTTGGAAGCTGAGCAAAGCCACTCTCTACTACTGCTGTCCCATGGAGCTTTATCTGAGTAATGTCTGTGGGAGCTTTGGCACTGAGTTTTATGGGATGTATAAGTGCAGTGTGCTTCTCTCTTCCCTGTAACTATTTCCCCTCAAAGTATTTCCCCTCTGTGTTGCATCTGTGATTTCTCTTCTGCTTTTCATCATGGTTTTGCAGATTAGAGATTCATTTCAGAGAAAATTGCCGAGCAACATAATTTTTTTTTTAAATGAGTAATGGAGTGTCATGATGACTGTGATCCTAATTATGATCTATCAATTTGAAATCCTGGAAATGCCATGTTTTGTAAAAACAAGCTCCTGGTGAACCCTCCAGCTTCCTCCAATGCTGTTGCTATGACAAACCAACCCCAGAGCATAAAGCAATTATCTGCCCAGTCCTGCTGCTATTCAACAAAGGTTGGAGGGAGTTGGTCACCTTAGTTTCAGCTTGAAATTCCTTATTTAGTCTGTGCTGCTTCTGCAAAAGTAATAAAATCCATATTCATTTAAGGGCAGCCACCTTCAGGTCTGCATAAAGAACAGGTTTTTAATGCTTTTTACTTAAGATCTATTCCTGGAATGCACTGCCAATGATTATTTAGAATAAGTGAGTTAATGTTGCAACATCTTGGTGTAAACTGAATGTGTGTAAGAGTTTGGAGAGATAATACTCTACCAATACCCATTTTAGGTCTTGATTTTCATTCAGATGGATTTTAAATGGGGTTTCTAAGGCTCGTACACGCAACCTGAGGAATTAATCTGCAAGTGCACAGTGGCTCATTGTTGCAGAATATGTACTATCTTTGTTAAATGTTTCCCAAGAGAAACAATTTTGTATTTGACACAGTTGCTCACCTGTAGAATGTCCAGTGCTGTAAAAAAGGCTATTTCAAGTCTTATTCCAAAGAGAACACTGATTTTTGTTGAAAGATGATTGAAGGTTTGCATGATGTCCTTTTGCTCTGCCAATCTATGTTTTTAAAGATCTACTAGGCATCATATCTATCACAGACTTTATAAAGAAATTGCAGTGGCCCCTCTGGACTCATTTTTCCAGTGAGATGGCTAGAGTAGCACATTATGACACACTCATCTGGAAGAAAATAAAATAGGGAAATACTAGCTTAAGGTCCATTCGAAGGAAACATTTTCATATTGTAGGAAGCTGAAAGGATTCGAGCAGGAAAAGTAAGTACAGAGAAACCAAAGACAGCAAAATTTTCTTACTATAAATGGGTGGTTTCTAGAATGTTTGTTAAACCCTTGATAACTATAATTGGCATATTGACTGTACTTGTCATAAAATAACCCTGACCTAAATGCAGTTACCAATATAAATGTGTTTTCTTTGATATAGGAGTGAAAAATTAAATCTTCTACTTTAGAGATGACACAACTATGTATTTTTGGTCCCCATTTGTAGGCAGATGGAATTATGTATGGCAGAACACTTGCCATGGTAACATAGATTATGACAGCTGAGCCATTGACTTTTATAAACTTAAGATCCAGTGGAAGCCATGGAATAACTATAAAAGGTAACAATTCTCTCACATTTTTAATTATGTTAATGATGATGTATTTACTGAGAGCCCATTTAATGTATAATTTATATAATTTATGCAATATGAGTATCAAATTTAGATGAACATAAACATGCATACAGAAATCAGTACACATTTGGAGAAGTCCTTATCTTCTAACATATACATATCGGACAAGGATTTGCACTTGGCATTTTGTGATGGTTCTCTATCCCTCCGGTGGTTGGAAAACCTGTGCAAATGAAGTTGTATCTCTTGCTTGTAACTCAATATCTCTGTTAAGGATTCTGGCAAAAGTGAAAGCAGTGTTGCATCTAGATGTATTGGTCGCATCTAGATGTATATGAGTCTGAAAAGTTATTCTGCTGTGAAGCTGGAAAACTTGTGTGGAAATCTTACACTGCTGGCCACAACAGTTGGAAACAGAGCATCAGGAAAGATGGGAATCTTCTGTGGTCTAAGTCTAAGTGAAAAGTTGCAGGTAAAGTTACTTGTGTCATGATTTAGGCAGCTTTTGATTTGGCTGTATCACCCACAATAGGAGATACAACAAAAGTCAGTTTTTAAAGGGCAGATCAGCATCTATGTCAGTTAAAAAAATAAAATAAAAAATTAAGAAGTCTGTCTCAGGTTTTTGAGACAAGTTGTCATCAATCATGATTCCCTGCAATGAACACTCATGTCTCACTTTCCTGAGGAAGGAACATCCAGTAATCCTGTTTTACCTGACAAGTGCTCTGCTCAGCTGGCATCAAGCTCCTGCTCCAGAGAAGAGTGTCAAACCAGCTCTGAAATGTGGTGTGGAGCCGCAGCTACACCACCTGTGACCCCAAATGTGAGCTTCTCAGGGTTGCCTTGTTTTGGTTTACTTGATTTTCAAAGTGCAGGGATTAAAGACCAGTTGGTGTTATTCTGAATGTGGGGGAAAAAAAAACCCTACACTTATTAAAATGAACAAACCAACCACCAGCCTTGGTGTTGCTGTCAGAACCCACTATTTGACTGCGTTGCCAGACACAAACGCTGTTGCTGGTGTGTGTTAGTTGACATGACAAAGACTTCACTTCTGACTCCAAATTTACATTGTTGGGATTGCTCATGAGGAATTTGGACACCAGTAGACATGGGAAATGCCGGTGTTTACCCAGATGCATGAACTTTAGAAGAGAAGTCATATAACTAACCAAACATTTGAACAGCGCACGCATTTCAGATATCCTGCCCACAAATGTATTTATGTATCACACTGTCCTCCATGCCTTCCTCAGGTCGGTAAATGCCCTTGCAAAGGAAGGGCTGCAGTTAAACATCTGCACTGGGTGAAGAGCCCTCTAGGCACATGTGCAAGATTGCCTGGTCTGTGCAGTTGGACAGTCTCTGAAGAGATAACCCAGCAGGAAAAAACCCACCACGTTCAGGCACTGAGCTGCAGGATTATTATATTTGGTCCCTAAATGTTTTTAAATTCAATTTGATTTGTATTTCCTAAGCTTTTTTTATATGTTGGCTATTGGAAGTCTTTGTTTACTGTAGGTTTGCCAGAGCCAGCAAAGGCTGGACCTATTAATAGAACTGTATGACAAGAACTTTCAGATAATGAGATCTTGAAATCAGCAATATGTTCTTCATTGTTGGTACTTTTTTCATCTTGTGAGAGGATGAATTTATACTTATTGGAGACCAGATCTTAATTTCACATGTCTCTGCAAAAGCTTGTCAGGCAGCCTGCTGTTTGCTCACACAGAAGAAAGTTGCTAGAGCTGAGGTAAGGATATAGCTTTTGCTTTCAGACATTTGTGCCAAGGCATGACAGTTTGTATCCTCACCTCTGGAATTATCCTGCTGGATTATCAACCGCTTGCAGGCACAGTTACATTGGAAGCGTGGTTAACTTCAAGGTGCTGCTGGTGAGATAGAATGGTAAGATTAAAAGAATGAGCTTTTCATCCTGGTATCATACGTATTAATGCATAAATAACTGAGATACTGGAGTGGCTTTAAGCTAGTAATTAATAGCTTTGTAAGAAAAATAAATATGCAGCTTGCAAAATGTCAGTAGCACCGTTTTCATATCAATTGCCCTGTTGGGGGTATTGCTGATTCTACAGCTTTTATGTATTTTCTAGACATAGCTGTGCTATTTGCTGTATTGCTTGGTGATTGCAAAACCTCAGCAGTCAAATACTCTTAAAAAGTGAAATTATGCAGTGATTGAGAATTTAGGCAGCAAGTCCCAAGCGATATTATTTTGAATTATTGGTCTCCCCCACAGAGGGAGAAATAAACAGGATGTTTGGCTGAAAGGATCTTAAACTCAAACCTGACTGTGTCAGCTCTTCAGCCTCGTGTTTTGAGTGACTGTGGTTGTCTGTTTGTTCTATTTACTACATATATTGGACCAGTGTTAGTGGTTGTTATGTAAATATGACCAGAGGGTAAGTTCTATTTAACCAAAGACATTTCCAGTAATAATGTTGTTTTCTTGGGAGTGCCTGCCTGCCTGTGTTTTATAAAATGGTTTACCAGATAAATCAAAACAGTTTTTGAAAGATGCACTTGAACTGTAGGCCAGGCCTCTATACATGTGTCCCTCCTTTCAGCCAAAATGTCAGCAGAGAGCCTGATCAAAGCATTTTCCTCTGGACGTATTTAAAATTGTGAAAGATGAGACACAGAATTTCTGATAGAGAATTATTGTCAACTAGCAAGAATTGTTGAGAGAATGGAGCATATCTGTAACTGTTGACCTTGGTCTGATGGGAATCTATGGGAATAAGCATCTAGACACAACTTATTACTGGAAGCAGCTTACTTGGAGCTTTCGCTTTATTAGTCACCTAAGAATTCATTTCAGACAGACATTTCCCATACACATTTTTTTAAGATGCGACTCATGTTGCAACTTTAATGTTGGTCAAATGATTCAGGCATCTCCTGGAGCAATTCTGATGGCTGCAAAGCTGCATTTCTTCCTCTTAGTTCCTTCTAATGTGTGGGTTGGAAGGTGTTTTTGTCAGGGCACAGCCTTCAGTCATGCCAGGCCAAGATGCTGAGAGATTCAGACAGTCTGGTTTGGCAAAGTTGGCTGTTCTTTAAAACTGCTACTAAAACAAACCTGGCTTTTGTGAGCATCAGCACTGGAAAGTCAGATTGAAAGGTTAGGGTTTGAAAACAGTTACACCTTTGATGTGACAGAAGGTTAACTTGTTCACCAGCATCAGGCAGAAATCTAGGACTTGAAGGGCTCTGAAATACCGTTTTGGTGGTATTTGTCTTGTGTCTTCTTTCAAGTCCAAAACCTATCAAATTCTTTTTTAAAAAGTAACTGGTAGACTTTTCTCTAAAATAAATGTTTTCTGGTTGCTTTTTTCCACAAACCACCTGTTAAGAGATAAATTACAAGCATTGAAGAAAGCCATACTCTTCACAGAGGGGGCCCTCTGTAAAAACTACCTTTAACTTAGAGCAAAAGCAAAAGAGGGTAATTTTTGTACAGAGAATTGGGGAAGGCCCCTTTTTAATGGGAATTGAAAGATACACGGGAGAGAGAAGAGGTAAACAAAACTGTCAGTGGGAAAGAAGCAAAGGAAAAACAATGGAAGGCATCAAAGCAATTGGAAATGAAAGCAGAACACTTTCTGACTGTCTTTGGACTGTCCACAAATTACGAATGTCCACAAAGCTTTGTCCAACTGTCCACTAATTACAGCCCAAAATATCTTTCTCATACATGGAAGTGTAAACATTTAAAATATGCTCTTCTTTTATTAAATCAGTGTGTGAGGGGGTTACTTTTTTTAATGAACAAATACCTGACAACCAATGTGGCTGATTTCAGACACAAACCTCAATTCCTTTCATTATTTTTTTCACTGGTGGAGTGAAAATGAAATTGGGCTTTTATGGGTGTTGCAAACTATTTGTTTGAGATTTTTGGGATGAGTTGCAGAATGAAAATGTCAGAGAGGAAAAGGAATCAACTGAAATTGGCTGGTCATCATCTTACTGCTGTGGCTATTTAGAAGCAGCAGAGCATGGCCTGTTTTGGCAGTGGTTGCCTGGTTAGCACCTCTGCAGTGTATCTGGTTCCCAGGGAGGTCTTTTGGTATCAAATGACACGGTAGATAGGAATTCCAGTGTTGTTTCTTCTCAGGTTTTATTTCAGACTAGAACTACTGAAGGTCTGATTTTCCCAGTCTAAAATCTGTACTGTCAATACATACTTGTAGCATTAACCTTGCAAACTTTTGGGGGAAAAAAAGAAGCATAGGTATTGAATCTAGTGGGAAATCTTATCCTAAGACTGTCCTACTGTACCTCCACAGGCCAAATGGAGATTGTTCATGAGCAAGTGAGAATGGTGAGGAAATCATAGCCTTCCAGGCCGTGTTTATTTCCTCAATGTAAAAAGCACGTGTTTTCAATCTTTCCTGTTGCTTAATATAGATTCTCTGTCCGGGAATACAGAAGTTTAAAAGTCAGACGTGTGAAATGTTTGCTGATTTTCCCAGAGATATGCAAAGTTGGCTCTGGGTGGCTGCTTGCCCTTCCTGCCAGACTCCTCCATCGATGGGCTTTGAACTCATCCCTGTTTTCAGCCTGTAAATGCTCTCGGCGATGTACTTGGCACATCCTTAGGAGACACTCGAGGCGTTTGTCCCTGCTGCCACACAGTGTGTGCTTCCGCTGCCTCGCTCCGCGCCCTTGAACAATTACAGCCCCAAAGCAAGTGCAGTGGAGAGGGGAAACATCCTAGATTTATTGTGGAGTCTGAGTTTCTGTCTTCCTAAAACATGAGCTTTCTTCTAGTGGTATTCAGCAAGTGGCCTTTCTCACAGGACCTGTGCCAGAAGATGGCATTGCTGTACGCAGAGCACTCATCTCCATTGCAACAAGTCATTGGGAGGAGTGGAAAAACTGCAGCCTCCCAGTTAGACCGAGTCAGGCTGTCAGGAGACAAATTTGTCTTCATATTGCACGTCAAGGACGGTTCCATTAAAATATATAGTGTGCTAAATTTGCTTTCGTTTTCAATTGTTGCTGTTTAACAAGAAGCTTTTGTTTAAAAGTCCAGATTCATCCGTAGGGGTGTATCTCAATACCCAGAAATCTTTTTATTTTCAAGTGGAAAAAGGAGACACTATAAAAATCCTCTGTGTTCACAGTGCCTCCTGCCAGCATCTTACTCTTTGACTTCAGACTCTGCTCGTTTTCCTCCACACACTGTCTCCCAGCCATCCCTCAGGTGTAGTGGGAAAAGCATTTTCAATAAGTTTGGGTTGAGAATGGCCTATGTGCAAGAGTAAGCAGCTCTTGGCACACTCCAAAGGCTTCTGCAGTGAGTTTAATCCCAGAAGATAGTAAGCATCTCTTGGGGGTAGGTGAAAGCCTGAGGAAAAGTTGTACTCAATTAGGAAAAATGTGACTTTTCCAAGTTTGTGCTTTATAGCAAATTTTGTTATCTCAGTGAGTGAACACTCTAGATCTGATTTCCACAGGCTGTAGGATGAATTGATGTGAAAAGACTACAGGTCCTCTTGGGGGAAAAATCAGAATCTAAGTTTTGCTGGATACTGTAGGGCAGATCCAGTCTCTGGGTCTGTGCTTTTGTAAGGATTACAGTGTGGTCATCTTTGGGAATGCTGATGGAAACTGCCTGTTGTGGTTCCAACTCCCCAGGGAATTGTGAGGCTTGTTGGAAAGCTGCTTGTTCCTGACGTGAGCTTTGGAAAAAGCCTTAGGTTGGCTCATGCTGGTGGCTGAACTGCAGGAGACACCTCCTTCACTTGTGGCCCTAACGCTGAACAGAGATGCACAGAAATTTAATTAGGAAAACATAATGCTGGAAATGAACAAATACCAGAGAGCTTCCTTTGGCTTACTCTGTAAATGAAGTTAAATTCCCTTACCGGTTAGGCTTTGAGGGGAAGGAAAGGGAAAGCAAACAACAGTGAAGAAAAATGTGAGGAGTGTAGAACAATTGTTTGAAGTCACCCTTTGAAGCAAAAAAATGACTCCTCAGCATCTTTCACTTGCTAATTTGGCCATGTGAGGTTTCCTGATGGGTTTCTATTGAATACTTCTATGTTTTGGAAGCAGTAGTCAAGGACATAAGTACCCTCCTTTTTCTTTGCTTTTCCCATTCCTTGGTCAAAGTGATTCTGTGGGATTTGTTTTGGGGTTAGTGGTGGATAGCTGTGTTGGAGACCCAATTCTGTGGGTGGATATTGTCCTGCCCTCTCTGGAGATGGAGCCTCCCCTGGGAGAAATATGGATCTACTTCCATAAAATTTCTGGTCCACCCCTTCAGGAGCAGGTCTTTTTGGGAGGGATCTCCAGGCTCACTGTTGCCATTACCTTTGTGAAGTAACTGTTATGGAGAATACAACTTAAAACCCTCCAAATTAACCACGTTCCTTTGAAACACACGAGGCTCTGGTCTCCAGTAGTCCAAAGCTGTTCTGTAGCCCTGGGCTTATTGCATTTGGCAACTGCTGCTCTGTGCCTTGCTCTGCCTGGAAGGTGACAATTGTCCTTCCTTTAGTGGTTTAGGAGACAATGCAGGAAGGGCTTTTCTCATAGCCGGACTTTGTGAACTTAGTTCTGAAGGGATTGGTGCTGATTTTTCTTTAGTAGCCTGTTGCTGTGCAGAGAGAACTTACTTAATGGTGAAACCCTTGAAGCATTCCTACCAGGAGAAAACTCCTTGTTCTGCTGGTTGATGACAGGTTGTTTTGGCCAATCCTTTTTGTTAGTTATGTTGTGATGGAAGAAAGAAAGTTTAACTCCATGTTGGATGAGATATTCTGAAGCTCAGTGGATATGGATGCATCTTTGGGTTGTAACCCGTCGATTTAGCTTTTTGTTTGTGTATTTTTAATTTGAGCTGAGTCACAAGTGATCAGCCTCTGGCTGGAGCTCAGTGGCGTGTTCCATTCTCCCCGTGGCAAGGCAACCGGACTGCTCAAATGTCAGAAAATGAAACATGGAAGAACAGCTTTAATTAGTGAAATGACCTGCTCCCTCTAAGAGCTGCTTTGACACCCAATTCACTAAGCTGCATTGAGATATTGCTGCTTTCCTCATCCTTCCCAAAGCTCCAATGCATGTGTGTACATGTGTATTTACTTATTAAAAACCTCTCCTCTATGGCTGTGCTGGGCCTGCTCCAGAGTTACTTTTGCACTTGGGATTTGCCCCAGTGTAATTCTGGAAGGAGTTACATTTGAAGTGGGTGCAGTATTATGCTGAACTCTCTATGCAGTCGGAGCTAAAAGCATTATTGATTGCATTTGCTATGAATGAAACAACTTAGATGTGTCTGGAAAATGAGAGAAGGAGGAATGGGGAAAAACAAATGAATGTTTCATGCCACATATTTCAATCCAGCAATTTCCCAGCTTTATTCCTGACTTCCTTTGTGTTGCACTTAGTGTGTGTTTCGTGCTGCAGGATTCAGAGTGCCCAGCCTCATCAGGCTGCGCACACAGTACCACTGCTTGCTTTGGTCTCAGAGTGATGTTGTAGGTCACATTAGTCGTTTTATGTCAGTGATGTGGAAGCATAATGTAATTAATTTGAAAGGGGGAGGGAATGTACAGAAAGAGATCTGTTAAGATAGCTATGCTGGATTTTATTTTTTTAAACTTCATTTACAGTTTTAATGGGAGTACTGAGAACTGTTAAGTCTTTTTCAGTGTTGGTTCCAGACAGCATTGACAAGAGCTACTGTGTACAGCCTCACAGCTTCTTTCTATTTTTGCATTTCTTCATATTTCCTGTTCCCTTCAACCCTGATCTCCTGATTTTTTTCAGTGCATCAAAGACTATCTTGTGTTTCTTCTTGATGTGTGGGTTAATATTTTCTTACTAAAATTATCAAACCTTATGTGGCTGAAACAGTTCAGGCTTCAATATCCATGTGTTTGCACTGCATGACTTTGTATGCTTAATTGTTGAGCTTTTTTTTTTTTTTTTTGGGCAAAGTGCACAGCTATGGAAAATACCTGGTGCCCTTCATCATAAGTTTCCCTTACTGCACTGAAGAAGCCCTAATACTGTAAAAACATCAAACTTCGTCCATTCTATGCCAAAGTCATGATAGAAGGAGAATGAGATGTTGTTACCTGTCATCTTTGAACCACTGATATCGTTACCTATCATATTTTCTGAGTATTTTCTGAGTGCCTCTGTGTTCTGTGCTTTGCAGAGCCCGTGAGTTGAACATATCAGACCAAATGAGTCAGCATGTGGAGCATAACCTTGTGGAGCTGTTGAAGCAGGGGTCTGAGTTGTGCTGCATTTCATGGGAAGTGCTGACATGCTGTTCGCTCTCTGCCAGCCCTATGCCATGATATGTCTTTCCTTCTGTCCCTAGTTCTCTCATCCTCTCCTTTTCCAGGGTTTTGACTTCAGATGTTCCTTGGAGTACTGGCTTAGACTTAATTCCTCACTCCAGCTTTGCACCTCAAACAGGTTGTTTAGCCTGGAGAAGAAAATGCTTTGGGGAGAGAGACCTTCCAGTACCTAAAGGAGCTCCAAGAGAGCTGGAAAGACTTGTCACAAGGGCATGGAGTGACCAGACAGAGGGCAGAGTTATACTGGATATTAGGAAGAAATTCTTGGCTGTGAGGGTGAGGCCCTTGTTGAGGCTAGGGGAGGACCAGTCTGCCCAGAGAAGCTGTGGCTGCCCCATCCCTGGAGGTGTCCAAGGCCAGGTTGGTCAGGGCTTGGGGAAGCCTGGTCTAGTGACAGGTGTCCTTGCCCATGGCAGGGGGGTTGGAAGGAAATGATCCATAAGATCCCTTCCAACCCAAATCATTCAGTGCTTCCATGATTGTTTTAGCACGGCTGTAATCTCAGAAATATATGATAATGCAGCAGTGAAAGCAAAATTAGATGTCTTTAGACAAAACTAGCACTGTTTGCTGGCCTCATTGTGGTTCAGCAAAGCTGTAGTTGGAAGCAGCTGCTTTGCTTAGTTTCCCCCTTTTCCCGGCACGGCTCCTGTGCTCGGCTTATCCATAACTGGCCGGCTCCTGTCCCAGATGTCCCCTCTGCCCATTGCCGGGAGAAGAGGTGAGCGGGGGGGCGAAACACAGCAGTGTATGCGGGCAGTCTGTCAGCGGCTGTGGCTCCCCTACGAGACTGCAGGGTGCCCACGCAGGTTCCTCCCCCGCTGCGGGTTCCAGCGGAGGGGGGGGCGCGGGGCCAGG